>JAINUT010002195.1:0-352338 GCA_020205555.1 Panax stipuleanatus
CCACGATTTTCACCCTTGAACAAGTTTTCAAAAGTAGTGAGAATATGATAGATCGTTGAGTACCGATCATTGTTGAAGGATGAAGGATTATCAGTCAGCACTGCTGGATCAGCATAGAGCTTTTCAAACTTAGTTTGATCATCTTCATTGGTAGAGTGAAAGGACTCTACGATTGTAGACTTGGGCAAGATCCTTCCACCATCTGAATCCGCTCGACAATCGTAGGGGATGTAATAATTTTCAGCATGTCGATAGACCTTGAAATGAGATTGGTCTTTGATTAGCAGAGTTGCAAATTTCTTGACCCTTGGAAAGTTCTGTGCCACCAGCTCTAGGTTGGGAAGATGGGAGAAACACTATGTGAGATATCCACTGTCTCCGGTGAGGGATGCCTTTACCCATGACATGTGAGGATGAAACCATCTTATAGAATGATCCTTGATTTCAGTATCATAAATCAAGGTTGAAGAGTCTAGCTTTATAGTCACGATGGTTGAGTAGATGTGCTGCAGTCATTTTCACCACATGCAGCCTTCCATTCCCATGGTTTAATCCATTTCTTTGGAAGTGCATCTAGTGGTTCTTCATCAATTTCTACCACTATTCTTCTCTTGCGTTAAACAGGACAAGGGATGTGAAAATGTTCTGGCACGTCATCCTCAGGATTGGAATCTCCTTTACTTTCTTCATGATCTGAGCTTGAGTCAGACTGGTGTAGACTTCCTTCAACTGACTCATCAGTTTGTTTCAGTATTTGATCATCATCAGCATTAACATTAGCAGAGCTTGCCTTTGCAGATTCACTAGCCTCTTCTAGCTCTTTAGTCTTCAGCCTTTTGCTGCTATTCTTTGCAGACATCTTTATTTGTCTTCCCTTTGATACAGCCTCATCATCACTGAGTTCTATGATAGCTGTAGACAATTCTCCTCTCTTTTCGAGAATAGCTTGATCACGCAATCTGTTGCTCTTCCTCCTTTTTGGGGGTTCAACTTCAGGAGATTCAGATCTTTCTTCATCTTCAGATTTGAAGTATCTGAATTATAAGACAGACTTCCTTGAGGTTCAACAGCAGGAGGGACATATGTTTCTTCTTCAGACTCTATCTTTTGAACCATCATAAGGGCTCCTTGATACTTCAGCACTAGGAGATCTAACTGTTTCAGGATTAGATTCTCCTTTATCAGCAGAATGGCTACTCTGAGGATTAGCCATAGGACTTGCAGCTTCTCCTTCATTATCAGACTTGCTCCTTGAAGAATCATCCTTAAAGTTCTCAGTTCCAACTTTATCTTCTGACTCTATGTTTTCTTCTTCAGTAGATATACTTCTTTGGGGAACTGACTTTTGCTTCTGCACCATTTTGGCTTTCTTCTTAGAAGGCTTTACAAATTTGGGCTCTGAATCTTCAGAGTGTGACAGTTCTTCTTCTTTCATGGCCCTTGCCTTTCTCTTCTTTGAAGTACTCTTGTTGTTGCTGCCATGTGTTAGCCGTTGTTCTCCATTGGGTTCTTCTTCCAGTTTGTAAACAGCTGTGTAGTCATTATCTTATAGCTATTAAGAACTTCACCTTCATCATCTTTAATTTTGTTTTTCAGCCTCTTCTTCAGAATAATACTCAATAGCCTTCCATGGAAAACCTTTGTGAGTGGTTTCCCTGTTAACCTCTTCTTCTCTGCTCTATCCAGCCATTTGGACATTTGGTCGATCAGAATAACTCCAAAGTTGATACGCTTTTTCAAGACTATCGCAGATATGATCTTCAGCTGTTGATCACTCACAGTGTCATGTGCAGTGTCCTTGCATAATATACATTTGCCTACAATCTCTGCTAGGAACTCAAATTCTTCAGGAAGCTCTTTTTTCTTCATGTCCTTCAGACTAGGGTTTCTTCTGCACCTCATGATCTTCTTGTCTTCTTCAGTGTTGACTTCATCAAGATCTTTCAGACCTAGGTCAAGAAAACCTAAGCACTGATTGATGTCAAAAGATTTCAGCTTCAGAATTTGACCTTTTACTTTGGTAGAAAGGGTTCTAGAGTTTGTAGTCATGTTGGAGTAGAACTCTTTAACCAAGTTAACATAGATTGGAGTATTTGACTCAAGGCATTATGAGAATCCAGCTTTCTTCACAAGTTCAAGAATATCTCTGAACTTCTTCTCAGATTTCTCAAATGTCTTAGTCCCGAGCTGAATGCCAGTGATTACTAGCCAACATGCCATTTGAAGAGTTAGGGTTTTCTGGGTTTATGGCTTTGTGAGGATCTTGTGAGGTAGCAGGAAGCGATTTGAGAAAGGATATCTATTTGAGAAGGTTTGACTGTTTGGAAGTGTTTAGATTTTGGCTTGAGAGGGTAAGTGTATGGATTTGACAGGTTTGCAGCTTTTGATGAACTCTCTAAAATGAAACTGCCAATAATTTGAATTTCCCTCTTGTAACTGTTCCCTCCACGTTTCTTAGTGGGACAGTTGTAAGACGTTGATAGGTCACAATCTGTAACTTTTTCATCGTGTCAGTTAACCAGATTTGACTTTTCTTCTGTTGACCATTGACTTCTTCAATCCGTGGAGTGACTTATGACTTAGCTTGGTACTCCATAATTTCCCAGACTGATCTATATCCTTTGCATCTTTTTCGAAGATCGTAGTCTGTGGTCATGCTTCAATAGACAGCTTCTCCATTAGCCTCTGAGGGATTGACAATTCTCATTTGCAGCTTGTAATCTTCTGATGAGATGCTGCTTGCTTCAGCAAAGATTCTTGTGATGCATTCCTTCTAAAGTAAGGTAACTCAGGAAGGGCCAACCTCTTAGCTCAACGCTAAGGATCAGGTTTGTCCCTGAGGCGCTTATAGATGAAAGACTTATACAAGGTTAGTACTGACATCACATCTGACCTCTCTACTAGGGAGTTCATTTACCAACTCTGGATATTCATTGGTGTTAGTTTTTGTAAAGGTTGTAATCGTGGTGTCCTTCTGCTCTTATACTATGATCAGATGTTTGATCATAGGCACTCCACGATTTTGAGGTGGGTGGCTGATATGACTATCTGTAGCATGTTTTGGGATATTAGTACTGACTATGATGGATATTCATTTGGTTCATCAGTCACATAATTTTGGGACTCTGTAAACAAAAATTTTCTATTTTGGATTAGCTTCTGTTCTCTATGATCTTTGGCAGAAGTGGTCTTGATAATCGTGGTATACACCATGATTGACTTATCTTCTGAGATTTTCTCACAAATTCTGGCAAGAATTCCACTTCTTCATTTTGCTCCCTGAGCTACACCATCTCCATATCTTCATCTGTTAGATCAAACTCCTTGATAAATTTTGTGGTCCTCTTCTTTGATTTGGACACAGCCTTTGCACTTTCTTCAGATTCAGCCCTGATAATTGTTCAGGCTGAGAGGCTGTAGCAGCTTCTCCGTCTGCAGTCATAATTTGTCTGGACTCTACGATTGGTGACACCTCTTCAATCGTAGTGAGTGAGAACTTCTTAGTTCTGTGACTGCTTTTCTTCTTCTTCTGAAATTCATAGCTTCTTCAGCTTCTCACTTGATCTTTCTGAGTCAATCAAGTGACTATCTTTTCTTCTTGGAAGATCTGAAGAATTTGCTTCATTAATCATCTTAGACACCTTTAGTGCTGCTACTCTTAGCAGATCACTGCTCCCCCATAGATGATGCTATCTTCTCAAAGAAGCATGAATTCTTCTTCTTCATATTCATCAGAAGGCAGTCTTGCATATCTCATTCTGACTGAAATCATCTCTATCATAAAAGCTTCCTTGGATCATGGAGAGAGATATCTTCAGGACTGATCTCTCCACGATTGCTGACAGAACTACAAACGTAGTTTTCTTTATCTGATACCTGAACAGGCATTTTCAGTAGGCTTGTAGTCCTTCCTTAGTTTCATCAATATACACTAAGGATGAATGAAGACTCATTTGGGACTATTAACTTGTCAACATCTAATAGCCTTCCTTCAGTTAGTTTCCCTTTCTCCTTAATCACAACTGCGGGCTTTGATGCTGACTGGAGGAACACTACGATTGTGGTCATTGTACCATAATTGTTGTGTGTTGGCTTGCACAGGCTTGACTCAGTCTTGACCGTAGAGAACACTATAATTTTCTTTAAGCTCTTTGATAGACCGCACTCATGGAGTTCTACTTCTATGATGCATTCTTCATGATCAATGCTTGATGATCCTCTGATGTGAACTTCTTTGATGTTCCCTCTGAGTTGATATGCTTTGTATGAATAAGCATAGAGGATCTTTTTCATCTTAGCATGAATGGTCAGCTTCTATATGTAGATCATCAATCTTGTGAGCTTCGTTCACGTGGGCTCAACAAATCTTCAGAAACCGGCTTTAGCATAGGATGAATTTTGACAAGAACATTGCTGAAATGTTTTGAGCCTCCAGCTGGGTGAATCTTCGTGACTGAAGCCATCTACTTCAGCATTCCTTAGTGTGGTCAGATAGACCAAGTACCTGCAGGTTTAGATAATTTCTATTTTGGTACCCAAGCTTGATTGGGTCCTGTTAGGTTAGTTTTCTCAAAATCCCTATTCCTCATATATTTGAATTTACATCAAATTTAGCATCAATGATCATATCCTGCATGTATCAGATTTAGATATGACATTTAAAATGCATGATGGTGAGTGTATGTAAGATTAATCATTTTAATAATACACTCTTTTTCTTTGATGGTTTCATCCTTTGCTTGGTTATGTTCACAGATCTTGAATGTTTGCAGAGTAGGAATCAACTCTATTACTTATTTGTATCTGGTAGATTCATGGAGATGATCAGTTTCTAAGAATCTTCAAGATACTCCTCTAGAACTGATCATACTCTATGTATTATCAAAAACCTAGAACATAGGTTTGTACATACATACAACCCTTCAGCAAGGATTACTCCACTTAAGATTAATTAAACCTTAATATGCTTATGACCTATTTCAGACATCTTTCAAGATGTTATCTTCAACCTAAGACTTGGATGGAGAGAAAGTTTGTTAGCAATTAAGTTTCCAATCTTAGTGTACTTTCTTTCTTCCCCTTTTTAGGACGAGTATGGTCTCTTGGTAGAATACTGTTATAGTACATAAAGTGATGCAGCATGATGTACACATTTATAATGAATGAGGAACCGTACCTTTACATTGTCAGTCTCTTGACAGTCATTTACCTTGCTATAATGAGGTTAGGCATTGATGTGCATATCTTTATATTTATTTCTGACAGCTTGTTGCTCCAGTTGTCCTTCGATCAATCAGTTATAGCCTTGAAGAGGTAAGCTAAGAACGTCTTGGAATCTTTAGTTCTTTAATCACCTTGAACCTCAGGGTTCACATCCAACTACTAGTTAGCCAAATACATATTTGAGAAAGTCCTCATTCTCCTTTGGATAAGCGTTTCTTAGTATGTATGGTCTTTCATCTTTTAAAATGGAGGATGCTTGATTCTTTGCTGTTGATACCTCTTGACTTCTCATTTCTGGTCTTCAGACTACAAGATTGACCGTGGACAAGGATTGGACTTGTTGCTATAGCATTTGAGAACATGGACCAATCTGAGCAGCTTCAGGTGTATATACATATTTACCTGTACACATTATTTTCAACTTGTGAGCTCATCTGCATTTATAAGTGACTTACTACTAAACTAAGTTTAGAATAATGTTTGTGCCTAGGATCAGACTCAAAGTGATTAGCTTTTGAATATAGCATGAGAACCTGCTTTGATACCAATTGTTAGTTCCCAGTAGGCATACAATAGATCTAGAAGTGGGGTTGAATAGATCCTTTGCGTTTTTAAACTCTTTTCTATTTTATTTTGTATTTCTAAGAAGTTAGCACATGACAAACATAAGATTCATTTCAAGCACATCAGAATAAGTTAAATGTCCCCTTCATTGATATATTGATAAACATTGATATATTGTTCTTGGAGTTAGTTTAGATGTAAGTAGTTAATACAAACATAACAGTTATAGCAGTTAAGTACATAATGTAAAGACAGAATGTAAATGACAGAATGTAAAAGACACAAGGGGTTTTAAGTGGTTCAGAGACTCATGCTCCTAATCCACTCTTCTGCACTCTCGCAGGAAATCCACTAAGGAAGGGCAGCACCTTGAATCTGTGACGCCCCCAAATTCCAGGACCGCCTCTTGGTCTCTCGAATTCGGTTCATCACGTGCTCATGGTAATACATCACAATATTAATAACTAAATATCATACGATCACAGCGGAAAATCTATTTTAGAATAATTTACAATGATTTATTATAATTATTCCCCCAAGTCTCGCAACCTACAGTACTTAATAGATTACCTAATAATATCAGTTAACGACTTATTACATAATCTAACTTAAGCTTAAACATAATCAAATCCAGTCTTACTACATTATCTTAATACAACATTAAAATATTAAAACATAAAAGAGACAAGCTAGTTGGTAGCCTTGCCCTTGCCCTTATCAACGCCCGAAGGTTCACCATGCTCTGCCTTAACTGAAATGTTTTAAGGAAAGCAAGAATGAGCACAAATTGCCCAGCAAGTAATATACAATAAGGGTGAGTAATAAGATTCTCAATTCTCGAAAGGGTATAACAAGATTTGATAGTTCAAGAATAACAAGAATATCAATAGTTCTCAATATCAGTCGCTAAGGACAGGATAATATCAATATGATTCAATAATAAGTCAATTCAAGATTTCAAATAATTGAATACTGAGCAGTCACTAAGGACTGAATAATATCAATATGATTCAATAATAAATCAATTCAAGATTTCAAGATAACTGAATACTGAGCAGTCACTAAGGACTATGAACTTCCATAGGATTTGACAGTAATAAACTGAAAATCCAACAAAAACAGATACAACAGGTGATCAGCCTAAAGTACCCTTGTTATGCATAACAATCAATCATACTCAAGTGCGCGCGTCGGTTCTCCGACAGTTATAGTTTGTTCTTCTCAGTCATATATAAGATCCCGCACCAATCAATTGGTTTTGGGTCGTTTTTCAATAATATAAGTCTAGCCGAATCAAATGGCATAGACACTTTCACAATATTCATTAACAACACTAAGTTCAACATGAATAATAGCTTTAATGAAATAAGAGTTCAAGTATGCTAATTCGATTCAACCGATTAAATAGGAAACTAGTTCGCAATACACAAGATAGGATACTTGCATAGTAAAAGAGTATAAGTTAGGAAACTTTCACAATCATAGATTTCCTTGCATAAAGTAAATGCGTCGGTTAGGATACTTGCACTTTAAAAGAGTGTAAGTAAGAGAACTTGCCTTTAGCGTAGTTTATCCACGAAAAGCAAATCAACACTTTCGAATTCCTATCGTAATACAGTTACGTATATATATGATATTCATTAGTCATATAATTTAACTTCGCATTTTCTCTTTGAATATACGATCAACACATAAGCTAAGTTTTACCTAGCTACACAGTTATATAGAATATAATTTCTATCCTTAACGTTCTTTCTTTAGAGTTTAAACGCATTCTCATATAATATAAGATCTCAACAATTAGCAAACATGCTTGCATATTATTAATATCTCATAAGACCACAATCAATACTAAATATATTTCATTTTAGCAAGTTACGGCATCTCCTTAAGTTAACCGTCAAAATCGGGTTCAAGTAACATCATATAATATCACGTAGCATGTATTCATATTTAAAGGATACTTTACATGCTTGTATAACTTTTCCAAATCCAATCGTACATGGTATAGGTTCTTAAGTTAATACTTAAAGCCATTCAAGGACACGAACTCATATGGTCTAACATGGTCTCTTTTAAACACATAAGATATTCATATAACTTGTATTAGTCATGCTCATGAGTACTCGTATTGCATATATGTAGCTAGCATTGTCATTATCTTGAAAACATGCTTTGTTCATGCTAAACTTTAATCATGGCAACTAATCATGGTATATATACATGCATGACACATGAATGAGTCTAAGAGTACTATCACATGTGTTCATAAATGTCAAATTCTAATTCTCGTCATAACATACCAACGTTCACGTTCAAAGCTTATACTTTGTTAGTATAGTTCATTAATAAGGTCTATCATGTTCATGCTTCCTTATGAAACCCATATACACAAGTTAACATGCTTTTCATGTATTTCAAGGCCCTATAAACATGCTCGAAAAGTCAGAATGTATACATGGTTTTTACATGTCAATATCAACCTTCAAAACTTGTATTTTTGTTAGAAAGGTGCACTAGTCGGGTTCACATGTCCATATTATATCACGGAACCTATATACATAAGTTAGTATGCATTTCATGTGTTTCTAGGTCATACTAACATGTCTCGAAAGTCAGAATATTAACATGCTTCATATATGTTAACGTCGTTCATGAAACTTTAAGTTCGTTTTCAAACTATATGTCGTTTGGTTAACCATGCATGCTAATATACTAAAACATGTTCACATTGCCTCATTAGGTTTATATATAAGTATTAATCATGCTTTCATGCTTGTTTAAACAAAAATCAAACAATTAGTTCATAACAGTTTTATTGCAGAATGCAGAAAAACTGAACACAGAGGCTGGCGCTGCGGCGCGGCACAGCAGCTTACTACTGGCGCTGCGGCGCGAGTGGCGCTGCGTGCGGCGCTGCGGCGCGGGCTGCGGCGCGAGTGGCGCTGCGGCGCGGGCTGCGGCGCTGCGGCGTCGAGGCAGTTTTCTGCAGTTCAGACTGCAGCGAAATCCGACCAAAAACCTCCCATTTCATCGATTTCAACATACCCAAATGCTATTAGACTTGTTTAACTTACTAATACATACATATATGCTTTATAACAGTCAATAGCAATTATCAATTCCCAATTTCATGAACACCAACCAATTTCACGATATCTGATGTTTTTACAGAAATCTCAGAAATGGAAACACCAAAAATGAAATTGAAGACCAATGAAGCATATATAGTAATTCTAATCACATATATAAGTCCTTTAAACAACTAATTATTATTCTCAATTCACAAAACCATAACTTCCAACTGAAATCAAGAATTCACGAATAGAAATTTTGACAGAAAATGACAATGAAGATACGAAGGGGATTTATACCTCTGTAAATGATTTAAGCTTGCTGCTATCTCAATAACACTGATATATATATATATATGCTCTCTAGTCTCTCTTAGCCAAAATGCTCAGCAAAAGAAATGTGAAGGAGATGAGGCCATATTTATAGAACTCCCATTATACAGACAATGCAATTGTATCCCATATCGAACTAACGGATTATAGGAATGCATGAAGGTTATCAAAGGGTAGGTAATTAGTGGTTGGATTCATCATGAATCCCACTCCCTCCACAATCATGAGCTATGAAATGCTAGTTGCTGAGTTTGGGGAGAAGAAGAAGGAATAGGCCTTAGCTGTATGTCAAGCACGTGAAGAGCAAATGGGACACTTAAAATGAGACAATTGATTTAACTCCTCAGCATTTGCAAATACTACACTTGTATATACACACCATATACATATGTTATATATATATGTACTCTTAGGTTATAATTTAAATCACAATGTACTTCACATAAGTGTAATTTACACACATATAATCCAGGTACGTTTATCTTACTGATATAATACCATCGGATACTACCACATTACATTATATCATATATTATTAAATTGTATTACTCAACAATTATTTATAATAGATCCATGATACATTATTTTAATGTATATCCACACATCATTTGTCACTTACACATATCATAACATATAGTTACTATACATTTAATTCGCATGCTTGCACATATAATTTCTCATCTTATAATTTGAATATTAATTAATAATATACACATATCCTACATCCATCAATATAATTGTTAACCTCCATAACAATTTAATTAACCCTTATATGATTAATTATCACTTTGATATAAATCTTATTGTATTTATAAACACGTTGCTCATTATTATTAAGTTTCTTGCAATAATAATAATCACATATTGTTAATCGATCCTCATTAGTATTTTATAACAGTTAATTAATATTCTTCGATTAACAATTAATATAGATTAATTGTTCGCTTAAATTAATATAATCATTCTTATATTACGCCACTGTGCCACACAAGGCAATCAACGAGTTTATCACAAACTCCACCAATTTCTCAATTATTATAATTATTCAATTATATATAATTGAATTAATTCATCTCATAACACAAAATCATTTATATTCAAATAAATTCTCATTTCCATTAATATATTTATTTAATAATATATGGAAATTCTCGGGTATTACATCCTCCCCCCCTTATAAAAATTCCGTCCCGGAATTGCTACAAGGTTACACAAATAGATGGGGATAGTCCCTCCTCATCCTATCTTCTAACTCCCACGTTGCCTCCTCGACATCGTGGTTACGCCAAAGTACTTTTACAGATGAAATAACTTTATTTCTCAAAGTTTGTTCTTTCCTATCTAATATTTGGACAGGAATTTCTTCATACGCCAAGTTCTTCTCCACTTGAATGGGCTCGTAAGAAATCACGTGCTTGTAGTCGGCCTTGTACGGTCGCAACACGGAAATGTGGAACACGTTGTGGATATGCTCCAGTTCGGGTGGCAACGCAACTTTGTATGCCACTTCGCCCACTCGCTTCAGTATCTCGAACGGTCCTATGAATCTTGGACTCAATTTTCCTTTCTTGCCGAAACGGATTTTTCCCTTCCATGGAGATACCTTTAAGAATACGAAACTGCCGACTTTGAAGTCTCGGTCCTGCCGATGCAAATCTGCGTATTTCTTCTGGCGATCTTGAGCTGCTACAAGTCTGGCTCTTATCACTGTCACCACGTCTGCGGTTTGTTGAACTAACTCTGGTCCGAGTATTCGTCGTTCTCCGACTTCGTCCCAACATAACGGCGTTCTGCACTTTCTCCCGTAAAGAGCTTCGTACGGTGGCATGCCAATACTCGCATGGTAGCTATTATTATATGCGAATTCTACTAAGGGTAGGTGGTCGTCCCAATTTCCCTTAAAATCCATCACGCAAGTCCTAAGCATGTCTTCTAGCGTTTGTATTGTTCGCTCACTTTGTCCGTCTGTTTGAGGATGATAAGCTGTACTCAACCTCAACTGCGTTCCCATTCTTTCTTGCAAACTCTTCCAAAAATTGGACGTGAAGCGCGGATCTCGATCAGAGACAATTGACACCGGCACTCCATGTCGTGAAATAATTTCTTTTACATATAGGCTTGCTAATTGGTTCAAACTGTAGCGGATCTTGATTGGTAGAAAGTGTGCGGTCTTCGTTAGTCGATCCACGATAACCCAAATAGCATCATAACCTTTCTGTGTAACTGGAAGTCCTACCACGAAGTCCATGGTAATATGCTCCCATTTCCACTCTGGTATTTCTAATGGTTGTAGTAAACCACTTGGCCGCTGATGTTCTGCTTTAACGCGTTGGCAAGTCAAGCATTTACTGACGCACTCTGCGACTTCCCGTTTCAAATTAGGCCACCAAAAATGTTGCCTTAGATCTCGGTACATCTTTGTGCCTCCCGGATGAACGGAATATGTCGTATTGTGTGCCTCGTGCAAAATCTCTTCCCTCAACTCAGTTACCGCTGGTACCCACACTCTCCCTTCAAATCTCAAAATACCGTCTTTATCCATTCGAAATTTTTCTCCCTCACTTTCTGTGATCCTCTTTCGGATTTTCTCACACTCTTCATCCTTTTCCTGAGCTTCCTTTACTCTATTCAACAACGTCGGACAAGCTTCCATTACAATTAACTTCTCACCAGACTTTTCTGGTCCTTTCACTTCTATCTCCAATTTCTTCATTTCTCTTATCAATTCCTCCTGAGTCGTCAAATTAAACAACTTCTCCCTTCCTTTCCTGCTCAGAGCGTCGGCAACCACATTTGCCTTTCCCGGGTGATAAAGAATATCGCAATCATAGTCTTTGATTAATTCTAACCACCTTCTCTGCCGCATGTTTAACTCCTTCTGTGTGAAGATATATTTCAGACTCTTGTGGTCCGTGTATATCTCACATTTTTCTCCGTATAGATAATGTCTCCATATCTTTAACGCAAAAACTACTGCCGCTAACTCTAAGTCGTGAGTAGGGTATCGTTTTTCGTAATCCTTTAATTGTCGTGATGCATATGCAATGACCTTGCCATGTTGCATGAGCACACAGCCAAGCCCCTTGTGCGATGCATCACTATACACCACAAAATTTCCCGCATCATCTGGTAATGATAATACAGGTGCTTCGCTCAATCTCCTTTTCAGTTCTTGAAGACTTTCTTCGCATTTGTCGGTCCATACAAATTTCACCGTCTTTCTAGTCAAATTGGTCAGCGGGGTTGCTATCTTAGAAAAATCTTGGATAAATCTTCGATAGTACCCAGCTAACCCTAAAAAGCTTCTCACCTCCGTCGGTGTTCTCGGTTGTTCCCAATTACTTACTGCTTCAACCTTCGCAGGGTCTACAGAGATTCCATTCTTATCCACCACGTGGCCTAAGAATTGAACCTTCTCCATCCAAAATTCGCACTTAGAAAATTTTGCATACATCTTCTCCTTCCTTAGCGCCTCCAAAACAATCTTCAGATGTTCGGCGTGTTCTTCCTCTGTCTTTGAGTAGATCAAAATGTCGTCGATAAAAACCACTACAAATTTATCCAAGTATGGCTTGAAAACTCGGTTCATCAAGTCCATAAATGCTGCCGGAGCATTAGTCAATCCAAATGACATTACCAAAAACTCGTAGTGTCCATAACGGGTTCGAAACGCAGTCTTTGGTATGTCCTCATCCCGTACCTTCAGTTGATGATATCCTGTTCGTAGGTCGATCTTTGAGAAACACTTTGCTCCCTTCAGTTGATCAAATAAGTCGTCTATCCTCGGTAGCGGATACCGGTTCTTTATCGTTACTCTGTTCAATTCTCGATAATCGATACAGAGTCTCATCGATCCGTCCTTCTTCTTAACGAATAGCACTGGTGCTCCCCACGGAGAAACACTCGGTCGAATGTAACCCTTATCCAATAATTCTTGCAATTGCATCATTAATTCCTTCATTTCTACTGGCGCCATACGATATGGAGCTTTCGAAATCGGTGCCGTTCCCGGTGCTAAGTCTATTACGAATTCGATTTCTCTGTCTGGCGGAAGACCAGGCAGATCGTCCGGAAACACGTCTTGGAATTCATTAACTACGTATATATCCTTAATTTCTACTCCCTTCTTCCGAGTATCAACGATGTAAGCTAAATATCCTCCACATCCTTTCCTTAACAATTTCTTGGCCTGCATCATCGTAACGCAACACGATTGCTTAAGCGATGAGCTACCATAAAACACTACCTTAGACTTACTCGGAGTCTGAAGGTTCACACATTTGTTCTGACAGTCAATTATCGCAGCATGGTTATACAACCAATCCATTCCCAGTATTACGTCAAATTCTCCCAGTCTAATAGGAATCAAGTCTACGCTCAGTTCATGTTTACTAATATTTGCGCGACAATTTCGATAAACGTATTCTACAGGGATTACTTCCTTATTAGCAACTTCTATGATCAAAGGATTTTCTAATCGTTCTCGAGGTGTACTAAGTCTACTAGCAAATTCTTCAGATACAAAAGAACAGGTGGCACCCGAATCAAATAATACATAAGCATTTATATCATTGATTGGGATTATACCTGACACCACATCCTTCGCAGCCACTGCGTCTTGGACGGTCATGTTAAAGGTTCTGGCGGTTGGGCGGTTGGATTGTGCCGGTCCACCGATCATCAGCTTGTTGCCTCCTTGCTGATTACTACCCCCGCCACTTCCCTTCTTTGGGCAGTCCTTAATTCGGTGCTCCGTCGAGCCACAAGCAAAGCATCCTTGTATCTTCTTCGGTTTCAAACAGTTAGGCGAGATGTGCCCTTCCTGTCCGCAGTTGTAGCAAGTGCCACGTCCCTTCCAGCACTCGCCCTGGTGATTCTTCCCACACTTCGGGCATCCTTCAGCCCTCTTCTTGAAACCTCCACGAAAATTCCCTGATTGATTATTGTTGTTTTTGTTGTTGTTATTATTCTCCCACTTTCTCTTTCCCAAGTTGCTTCCTCCGCTACTACTTCCTCCCGTACGATTCTCTCCTCCAGTATTCTTTCCTTTCTTTTCTTTGTTATACAGACTTAAGGCCTCACTGCCACCTTCCGCAATGATTGCCTTCTCCAGTAATGTTGCAAAGGAATCAATTTGAAGAACTGATACCTTATTGAACAGCCACGGCTTCAACCCTTGTTCAAAGCGTCTAGCCTTCCTCTCTTCATCACCAACTTGGTGCTCCGCAAATCGCGCTAGTTCGTTAAACCTAGCCGCGTATTGCGCCACCGTCATCTCACCTTGTTTTAACTCTAGGAATTTCACCTCCATCCTATTCTTCATACTCTTTGGAAAGTAATTCTCGAAGAATAGTGTCTTAAACTTATCCCAAGCTATTATCCCTTCTCCAGCTCTTTGTTGATTAGCCTCCCACCAGTAGTTCGCTTCTCCCCTCATCATGTACGTGGCAAACACCGTCTTCTGATCTTCGCCTACGCTAGCTATAGTGAAAGCTTTTTCGATCTCTTTGATCCACGTTTGTGCGATGATTGGGTCGGTAGTTCCCTCGAACTCCGGGGGTCCTACACTCTTAAAGTCTTTAAAGGTTGTTACTGGCACAGTTTGAGGGTTCGGGCGAACGGGTTCATTGTTCCTTCCCCTTAAGGCTTCTCCTAACAAGTCTACCAGTTTCTGGATCGGGTCTACTTGTTCTCTCTCATTGTTAACAGATTCTTCGGGTGCTGTCAATCTACGTCTGGGCGGCATTATCTGCATCACAAGTTTTCATTTTATTATTATTCAAGTATATTACTTAAGTATTTCTTTTAATACTAAAAGAATAAATTTATAACACGTTTCTAAAATCAACTCCATTTATATTCATATGCCATTTCATTTCATTACATGATTTCCCCAGCATACTGCTATAAATGTTATCACATATATCCCCTAATATCACAAAAGACGGGGAATATACCAACCTACTACCATACTACCCCTCTAACAAAAGCTAACTCGGGGTTTACATCATCATCCCACATCTTACACAAAAGATCGGGATTACAACATAGTATATACAATACATAAAGACACAACTAGTACTACCACTAGACTGACTAAGGAAATCTCATCCCATCATCCCGCGCTCCACTGCGCTCTTGTACTCCAACTGTGCTATATACGCAACCAGCTCTCGGCTCAAGGTATGTAGAGTCTGTCCCTGTTCTGCCGGGTAGTGGTACACACCATCAATCACCCTTTCAAAAGCTGAACGGAACACATACCCCATCTTGTTCATCTTTCTCTTCTTGCACCTGACCTCGTCCTCAAGGTCGTCGGCTCTCTCATTGGACGCTTCCCACTTCTCCTCGAAGTGTAACCTATCCATCACCTCCAACTCTAGCTGAGTACGGAGTGCCTCTTTCTCAGTCTTCTCACTCAGCTCCCTCTGCTCAACCTCTTCTAGCTTCTCTGCCAAATCTACATTCCTAGCCACTGACCTGTGAAATAGAGTCCCCATCTGGATCCCTGCCTCCCTACGGTAGGCAATCTCCACCTCTAACTCTTGCATAGCCAGCTTCCTCTGGTGGTCCTCGTCCCTCAGCTTCTGGAACTCAGACTCTCTCTCGTGGGCCTCTGCCTCCAGCTCCTGAACTCTACAGTCTAACTCTAGAATACGCTCCTCGTACTCGCCTAACATCTGTTCCTCTATAGTAGCCTCATCAGAGTCCTCTACTGGCTCATCCTCCATCGGCTCCTCCTCTGGATCAGTCTCTATCTCAATCTCGATCTCATCCTCGTCATCAAACTCGGATGGTGCAACTGCCTGCACTGGTGTAGCCTCTAGAGGTGCCTCGTATACTACGTGTATATCCCTGGGCTCCTCCTCTACAACTCTACTAGGTACCCCTGTGTCTGTCATCCTACACTCACAAACACAAGACAAGAAATAGCATCTCCATTAGAATGTTAAATTAAATATAAGTTCATTGTATAGAATGAAGTTACATTTCATAACAGACTAAGTCTCTCAAGGAAAACCCTACATGAGTTTTATCTCCTTCCTAACTTCTAAGTTCGCCTAAGTTATAGTCTAAGGACACTCGTTCCTAAGGTTTATAACTACAGCTTTGATACCAACCTGTGACGCCCCCAAATTCCAGGACCGCCTCTTGGTCTCTCGAATTCGGTTCATCACGTGCTCATGGTAATACATCACAATATTAATAATTAAATATCATACGATCACAGCGGAAAATCTATTTTAGAATAATTTACAATGATTTATTATAATTATTCCCCCAAGTCTCGCAACCTACAGTACTTAATAGATTACCTAATAATATCAGTTAACGACTTATTACATAATCTAACTTAAGCTTAAACATAATCAAATCCAGTCTTACTACATTATCTTAATACAACATTAAAATATTAAAACATAAAAGAGACAAGCTAGTTGGTAGCCTTGCCCTTGCCCTTATCAACGCCCGAAGGTTCACCATGCTCTGCCTTAACTGAAATGTTTTAAGGAAAGCAAGAATGAGCACAAATTGCCCAGCAAGTAATATACAATAAGGGTGAGTAATAAGATTCTCAATTCTCGAAAGGGTATAACAAGATTTGATAGTTCAAGAATAACAAGAATATCAATAGTTCTCAATATCAGTCGCTAAGGACAGGATAATATCAATATGATTCAATAATAAGTCAATTCAAGATTTCAAATAATTGAATACTGAGCAGTCACTAAGGACTGAATAATATCAATATGATTCAATAATAAATCAATTCAAGATTTCAAGATAACTGAATACTGAGCAGTCACTAAGGACTATGAACTTCCATAGGATTTGACAGTAATAAACTGAAAATCCAACAAAAACAGATACAACAGGTGATCAGCCTAAAGTACCCTTGTTATGCATAACAATCAATCATACTCAAGTGCGCGCGTCGGTTCTCCGACAGTTATAGTTTGTTCTTCTCAGTCATATATAAGATCCCGCACCAATCAATTGGTTTTGGGTCGTTTTTCAATAATATAAGTCTAGCCGAATCAAATGGCATAGACACTTTCACAATATTCATTAACAACACTAAGTTCAACATGAATAATAGCTTTAATGAAATAAGAGTTCAAGTATGCTAATTCGATTCAACCGATTAAATAGGAAACTAGTTCGCAATACACAAGATAGGATACTTGCATAGTAAAAGAGTATAAGTTAGGAAACTTTCACAATCATAGATTTCCTTGCATAAAGTAAATGCGTCGGTTAGGATACTTGCACTTTAAAAGAGTGTAAGTAAGAGAACTTGCCTTTAGCGTAGTTTATCCACGAAAAGCAAATCAACACTTTCGAATTCCTATCGTAATACAGTTACGTATATATATGATATTCATTAGTCATATAATTTAACTTCGCATTTTCTCTTTGAATATACGATCAACACATAAGCTAAGTTTTACCTAGCTACACAGTTATATAGAATATAATTTCTATCCTTAACGTTCTTTCTTTAGAGTTTAAACGCATTCTCATATAATATAAGATCTCAACAATTAGCAAACATGCTTGCATATTATTAATATCTCATAAGACCACAATCAATACTAAATATATTTCATTTTAGCAAGTTACGGCATCTCCTTAAGTTAACCGTCAAAATCGGGTTCAAGTAACATCATATAATATCACGTAGCATGTATTCATATTTAAAGGATACTTTACATGCTTGTATAACTTTTCCAAATCCAATCGTACATGGTATAGGTTCTTAAGTTAATACTTAAAGCCATTCAAGGACACGAACTCATATGGTCTAACATGGTCTCTTTTAAACACATAAGATATTCATATAACTTGTATTAGTCATGCTCATGAGTACTCGTATTGCATATATGTAGCTAGCATTGTCATTATCTTGAAAACATGCTTTGTTCATGCTAAACTTTAATCATGGCAACTAATCATGGTATATATACATGCATGACACATGAATGAGTCTAAGAGTACTATCACATGTGTTCATAAATGTCAAATTCTAATTCTCGTCATAACATACCAACGTTCACGTTCAAAGCTTATACTTTGTTAGTATAGTTCATTAATAAGGTCTATCATGTTCATGCTTCCTTATGAAACCCATATACACAAGTTAACATGCTTTTCATGTATTTCAAGGCCCTATAAACATGCTCGAAAAGTCAGAATGTATACATGGTTTTTACATGTCAATATCAACCTTCAAAACTTGTATTTTTGTTAGAAAGGTGCACTAGTCGGGTTCACATGTCCATATTATATCACGGAACCTATATACATAAGTTAGTATGCATTTCATGTGTTTCTAGGTCATACTAACATGTCTCGAAAGTCAGAATATTAACATGCTTCATATATGTTAACGTCGTTCATGAAACTTTAAGTTCGTTTTCAAACTATATGTCGTTTGGTTAACCATGCATGCTAATATACTAAAACATGTTCACATTGCCTCATTAGGTTTATATATAAGTATTAATCATGCTTTCATGCTTGTTTAAACAAAAATCAAACAATTAGTTCATAACAGTTTTATTGCAGAATGCAGAAAAACTGAACACAGAGGCTGGCGCTGCGGCGCGGCACAGCAGCTTACTACTGGCGCTGCGGCGCGAGTGGCGCTGCGTGCGGCGCTGCGGCGCGGGCTGCGGCGCGAGTGGCGCTGCGGCGCGGGCTGCGGCGCTGCGGCGTCGAGGCAGTTTTCTGCAGTTCAGACTGCAGCGAAATCCGACCAAAAACCTCCCATTTCATCGATTTCAACATACCCAAATGCTATTAGACTTGTTTAACTTACTAATACATACATATATGCTTTTATAACAGTCAATAGCAATTATCAATTCCCAATTTCATGAACACCAACCAATTTCACGATATCTGATGTTTTTACAGAAATCTCAGAAATGGAAACACCAAAAATGAAATTGAAGACCAATGAAGCATATATAGTAATTCTAATCACATATATAAGTCCTTTAAACAACTAATTATTATTCTCAATTCACAAAACCATAACTTCCAACTGAAATCAAGAATTCACGAATAGAAATTTTGACAGAAAATGACAATGAAGATACGAAGGGGATTTATACCTCTGTAAATGATTTAAGCTTGCTGCTATCTCAATAACACTGATATATATATATATATGCTCTCTAGTCTCTCTTAGCCAAAATGCTCAGCAAAAGAAATGTGAAGGAGATGAGGCCATATTTATAGAACTCCCATTATACAGACAATGCAATTGTATCCCATATCGAACTAACGGATTATAGGAATGCATGAAGGTTATCAAAGGGTAGGTAATTAGTGGTTGGATTCATCATGAATCCCACTCCCTCCACAATCATGAGCTATGAAATGCTAGTTGCTGAGTTTGGGGAGAAGAAGAAGGAATAGGCCTTAGCTGTATGTCAAGCACGTGAAGAGCAAATGGGACACTTAAAATGAGACAATTGATTTAACTCCTCAGCATTTGCAAATACTACACTTGTATATACACACCATATACATATGTTATATATATATGTACTCTTAGGTTATAATTTAAATCACAATGTACTTCACATAAGTGTAATTTACACACATATAATCCAGGTACGTTTATCTTACTGATATAATACCATCGGATACTACCACATTACATTATATCATATATTATTAAATTGTATTACTCAACAATTATTTATAATAGATCCATGATACATTATTTTAATGTATATCCACACATCATTTGTCACTTACACATATCATAACATATAGTTACTATACATTTAATTCGCATGCTTGCACATATAATTTCTCATCTTATAATTTGAATATTAATTAATAATATACACATATCCTACATCCATCAATATAATTGTTAACCTCCATAACAATTTAATTAACCCTTATATGATTAATTATCACTTTGATATAAATCTTATTGTATTTATAAACACGTTGCTCATTATTATTAAGTTTCTTGCAATAATAATAATCACATATTGTTAATCGATCCTCATTAGTATTTTATAACAGTTAATTAATATTCTTCGATTAACAATTAATATAGATTAATTGTTCGCTTAAATTAATATAATCATTCTTATATTACGCCACTGTGCCACACAAGGCAATCAACGAGTTTATCACAAACTCCACCAATTTCTCAATTATTATAATTATTCAATTATATATAATTGAATTAATTCATCTCATAACACAAAATCATTTATATTCAAATAAATTCTCATTTCCATTAATATATTTATTTAATAATATATGGAAATTCTCGGGTATTACATTTATTAGTTCTCTTAAATTGTCAAAATATAGGTGATTATGAGTACTATTACTTCGTTCTAGTTAAAATTAGCATCAAAAGGAGCAATCTCATCACTATCGCATCTAAAACGATGCGTAGATCACACACAACTCTTCATTTAGGGAGACCTTAATATTGTGTCATTGGTTGTTTCAAATTTATAAAAAAAGAGGTGATTAAGAGTTATATTACTTTGTTCTAGTTTGATTAGCATCAAAATGAGAAACCCATGACTATCGCATTCAAAACAATGCGTACATCTCACACAAGTATTCATTTAGGGAGACCATCTTATTGGTTCATTGGTGCACTAAAATTGTCAAAGAAAGAAGTGATTAGGAGTCCTATAACTTCGTTCTAAGTTTGATTAGCATCAAAAGGAGCAATCCCATGACTATTGCGTTAAAAATGATGCGTACATCTCACACAAGTCTTCATTTAAGGAGACCTTCTTATTGTTTCATTGGTTCTTTAAGATTGTTAAAGAAGGAAGTGATTAGGAGTCTTATTACTTCGTTCTAATTTGATAAGCATCCAAATGGAGCAATCCCATGACTATCGCGTTAAAAACGATGTGTACATCTCACACAAGTCTTGATTTAGGAAGATATTCTTATTGTTTCATTGGTTCTCTCAAATTGTCAAAGAAAGAGGTGATTATGAGTCCTATGAATTCGTTCTAGTTTGATTAGCATCAAAAGGAGCAATTCTATCACTAGTACCTTCAAAACGATCCGTACATCTCACACGAGTCTTAATTTAGGGAGACCTTCTTAATGTTTCATTAGTTCTCACAAATTGTTAAAATATAGGTGATTATGGGTCCTATTACTTTGTTCTAGTTGAAATTAGCATCAAAAGGAGAAATCTCATCACTATCGCGTCCAAAACGATGCATAGATCTCACACAAGTCTTCATTTAGGGAGATCTTAATATTATTTCATTGGTTGTTTCAAATTTACAAAGAAAGAGGTGATTAAGAGTTGTATTACTTCGTTCTAATTTGATTAGCGTCAAAAAGAGAAACCCATGACTATCGCATTCAAAACCATGCGTACATCTCACACAAGTATTCATTTAGGGAGACCTTTTTATTGTTTCATTGGTGCACTAAAATTGTCGAAGAAAGAAGTGATTAAGTGTCCTATAACTTCGTTCTAGTTTGATTAGCATCAAAAGGAGCAATCCCATGACTATCGCGTTAAAAACGATGCGTACATCTCACACAAGTCTTCATTTAAGGACTCTTATTGTTTCATTGGTTCCCTGAAATTGTGAAATAAGGAGGTGATTAGGAGTCTTATTCATTCGTTCTAATTTGATTAGCATCAAAAGGAGCAATCCTATGACTATCGCGTTAAAAACGATGGGTACATCTCACACAAGTCTTGATTTAGGGAGACGTTCTTATTGTTTCATTGGGTCTCTCAAATTGTCAAAGAAAGAGGTGATTATGAGTCCTATGAATTCGTTCTAGTTTGATTAGCATCAAAAGGAGCAATCCTATCACTAGTACATTCAAAACGATCCGTACATCTCACACAAGTCTTCATTTAGGGAGACCTTCTTAATGTTTCATTAGTTCTCACAAATTGTCAAAATATAGGTGGTTATGGGTCCTATTACTTCGTTCTAGTTGAAATTAGCATCAATAGGAGAAATCCCATCACTATCGCGTCCAAAAAGATGCGTAGATCTCACACAAGTCTTCATTTAGGGAGACCTTAATATTATTTCATTGGTTGTTTCAAATTTACAAAGAAAGAGGTGATTAAGAGTTGTATTACTTCGTTCTAGTTTGATTAGCGCCAATACGAGAAACCCATGACTATCGTGTTCAAAACCATGCATACATCTCACACAAGTATTCATTTAGGGAGACCTTCTTATTGTTTCATTGGTGCACTAAAATTGTCAAAGAAAGAAGTGATTAGGAGTCCTATAACTTCATTCTAGTTTAATTAGCATCAAAAGGAGCAATCCCTTGACTATCGCGTTAAAAACGATGCTTACATCTCACACAAGTCTTGATATAGGGATACCTTCTTATTGTTTCATTGGGTCTCTCAAATTGTCAAAGAAAGAGGTGATTATGATTCCTATGAATTCGTTCTAGTTTGATTAGCGTCAAAAGGAGCAATCATATTACTAGTGCCTTCAAAACGATCCGTACATCTCACACAAGTCTTCATTTAGGGAGACCTTCTTAATGTTTCATTAGTTCTCTCAAATTGTCAAAATATAGGTGATTATGAGTTCTATTACTTCGTTCTAATTGAAATTAGCATCAAAAGGAGCAATAACATCACTATCGCGTCCAAAACGATGCGTAGATCTCACTCAAGTCTTCATTTAGGGAGACCTTAATATTGTTTCATTGGTTATTTCAAATTTACAAATAAAGAGGTGATTAAGAGTTGTATTACTTCGATCTAGTTTGATTAGCGTCAAAGCGACAAACCCATTACTATCGTGTTCAAAACCATGTGTACATCTCACACAAGGCTTCATTTAGGGAGACCTTTTTTTTTGCTAAATGTTAAGTTATATAAAGAAGGAAAAAGTTACAAGGGACATTGGAGGAATCCAATAGCATATAGCATAGACATCATAGGTCATACCCTATGATGTCATGACTAAAAACCTGGCCAACCAAGACAAAAAGAAGGGGGAAACGAC
The DNA here is from genome assembly GCA_020205555.1 of Panax stipuleanatus. Taxonomy (NCBI): domain Eukaryota; kingdom Viridiplantae; phylum Streptophyta; class Magnoliopsida; order Apiales; family Araliaceae; genus Panax; species Panax stipuleanatus. Next base: position 23,213 of record JAINUT010002195.1, read on the forward strand.
CCTAATACAAAGGAACCGAACAACATAAGCCCAATACGGCAAAAAAGGCCAAACCCGAGAAAAAAACAAAAGCCCAAGATAAAAACAACCAGCCCAAAATCGGCCCAAAGCAAACAGACGCCTAAAAAAAGGGGGCCGCAACCCAACCCGCATGGACCAAACAATCACAGACCAAACATCCCAGCCGGAACCCAAACTGGCAAACAACATCCGAAATGGGCGAAGTGGGCAAAGCAGTGGGTAAAAGTTTGAAACCAACTGAGCAAAGCACAAACCCAAGCCAACCCAAACCCAAGGAAGCCAACCCTTCAAACCAACAAACCAGCACCGCCCAACCCAGCAACATGCAAATAGAATACCAAAGCAACCCAAAAACAGAGGGGGACGGCAGGACCAAACGCCAGGCAGACCAAAACAACCCAACTGACCCCAGACACATCAGCAAACGGACAGCAGGACCAAAGAGGGATTGTCATTTCAGATGGGCAAAGAGAGACCAAGAGCAAATGCTGCCATCACAAGAATCGAAACAAACCCAACCAAAATGAGAGCACCACACCTAGCATCAAATTATAAAAAGTAACTAGTTGCAAAAGAAAGTATTCGACAGAGATGCTTTATGAAACCGAGAAGAGGATGCCAGCCTAGATTTAATGATGTTAATAGTATCCTTTGCAACAGAGGAGGCTGGAATAAGCTTATCCATGTGGATCTTTAGATTTCTCGATTCCCAAATCTTGTAGAAAGAGGCAGCAAAGGTAAGATGGAGAATGAGCCTGGAAAGCTTACTACCTTGGAAGGAAAGAAGGAATGAGGTAACACCCGACCAGTCCATGGGAATATTTGACCAATCACCTAGAGCCAAGGTTTGTTGTAAGATAGAAGAGGAGTAGGTGCAAACAAAGAACAGGTGGTCAAAGCTTTCATTATACCTCTGACAAAAAGGGCAGGGGGGAGATTCTGCCCAAAGAATAGTGCCTAGTAATATCATTTGTGGGAAGTTTTTTCAGGAGGCCTAGACACTGGATAAAGGAGAAGCGTAGAACATAGAGTTTGTGCCAAACAATTTTATGCCAAATAAGAGGGGACTGTTTAGTACGAATACAATCCCAGATGTGTCTTGCTTTGACCCTAGCAAGAGGAAGCCCATTCCAATCAATACGGTCATGAGTAAAGGGGTGGATAGGCTGAACCATAATGAGTCTTTGGAGCTCAATCATCTCATGGTGGAAACTTGGAGGAAGAGACCAAGATGAATTAGTAATGATATCCGCTATTTTGGCCAAGGGGGAAGCCCAGAGTTGGCCAGCAGGGTCTGGCTAGGGTTGATGGGAGAGCCATTAATCCAAGGGTCAAACCATAAACTAGTGTTGGAGCCGTTTCCCATATGATAAGCTAAGTGTTGAAAAGTAGTGGGCTTGAGCTTGAGGACCTGTTTCCAAATCCACGAACAATCGGAAGGGGCTTGATAATTCCAAAGATTTCTCCTTTTTAAGACAGTGGTGTTAACCCAATAAGCCCATAAGGAAGACGAGTCAGCACGAATGATATTAAGAAGGTGCATCATAATCAAAGACTTATTCCACTCAATGATGCTCTTTAAACCTAAACCCCCCTCAGAGACAGGAAGACATAACTTATGCCATGCAACACGAGGCCCAATTTTTCCAAGGAGGGACCTTTCCAAAGGAATATGCATAAGAGAGATTGAATGGCTCTCGATACAGCTTTGGGAAAAATGAAATGAGCACTCTAGAAGGATTGAATGGAGAAAAGGACTGATTTGATAAGTTGGAGGCGGCCAGAATAGGCTAAAGCTCTGGAAGTCCAAGATGTAACTCTCTAGATGTGATCCGGTGGATAAGAGGTAGGCAGTCCATGAAAGAAAGATTTGAGGAAATAAGAGGGAACCCGAGGAATTTGATAGGGAGGGTACCCACTTGAAACCCAAGCAAGGAAATGATATTCGATGAGGTTCTCTGATCAGTGTTGGCCAAAAAACACTGACTTTTATGGACATTAGAAATGAGGCCTAAAAAGAGAGAAAAGGATTGAATACACGAAATTATAATGCTAACTGATTTGACACTAGCATGGAAAAAGACAAGGATGTCATCCGCAAAGAAAAGATGAGTGAGCTTGCAGTCAATAGTTCTCCAATGGAATTTGAAATCCGGGAGAGAAGCACTCTTTGAGATTTTGGAGGAAAGCATTTCCATGACAATAACGAACAATAAGGAGAAAGTGGGTCCCATTGCCGTAAACCTCTTGTACTCCCAAAATAACCCGCAAGAGACCCATTGACCTTTATAGAGAACATAGCAGTGGATATACAAGCTCTAATCCAAAAAATGAAGGTGGGCGGGAAGTGAAAAAGATGAAGGGATGAGAGGAGGAAATCCCAATTGACAGTATCAAAAGCCTTTCGAAGGTTAATTTTTAGAGCACAGCGAGGAGGGCCCGAGGATCTATGATAGTTGCTAAAGAGTTCCTAAGCAAGAAGGATATTATCACTGATATTCCTCCCCTTAATGAAGGCTGATTGAGACTTGCCAATAGATGGAAGGACAACCTTAAGACGCAAGCAAGGATCTTGGATATGCACTTATATATGGTGTTGCAGCAGGAAATGGGTAGAAAAGAGTTCCTGACCAATAAGGATATTATCACTGATATTCAGCCCCAATATGTTCCATACAATCTCTGAGGTCCTCCATTCCACAATTCCAAGAAGCATCCACCCTGTCAGATTCAGAAAGGTCTCTGATGGCATTAAAGTCTCCCATGATGCACCAACAGTGATTAGAATTAAGAGAAAGAAGAGAATTCCAAAGGTCCCTTCTCTCCACAATAGAATTCAACCCATATACAATAGTAACAAAAAAACTACTACAGGTACTATTAAGTTGCTTGAATTTACAATCAATATACTGGGAGGAACTACTCATAAGGCTTTGAGTCCAAGAGGTCTTGGGATCCATTTCTGCCTGATAGACTCCACGGCACGCTTGCGTGAGGTGGAGTCTATCATTTGGTATCAAAGCTAAGCTTTTCTAGCGAGTTACTTATCTTTAATTTTCTGTTGCATATATATTGTAAAAAAAATAATATTTAGAATTTTAAATTTTGTCGATTGCATGCTATTATTGAGAGTCATACCATCTATATTTTGTTTCGTGATAAGTTATTTTTGAATTGATTAGTAAAACCTAGAATTTTGCTAGGGGAATTCAAGAAGAACCTATTAGAGAGAATATTTTGAGGTAAAAGGCTTAGTGGTGAGATTAATCAAGGGTAAAAGCCAATTTTATTGAGAGTATACACGAGTGAACCATTGATTCGAGCGAAACACGTAAGGGAGTGGTGAGGAAACTATTTTCTATTAACCCTTGTTTTGCAGGAAATATGTCTAAAGATAAAGGAACTTATGGGGAACAGCCCTCGACGACTGAATTAAAATTCTAGATGGAAGCCATGCATAAAGAATGGGATCGAACATTGAGAAATACTATGGAGCAAATGCAAGAACAATTAGAACATATGAGAGTGTCTATGGATGCGTTACACCAAAACACTCAGAGAACACAACAAGCTGACACAAGAAAGGAATATCCTTTCGGTGAGGACAGTGCAGGGGAAGATCGTGAATCTAATATTCCATAGCGAAGACATGGAGGTGCTAGGGAAAGAGGAGGTCGAGACAGAGAAGATGACAATTTGGATAGCATAAAAATGAAAATTTCAGTTTTCCACGGCACGGGTGATCTTGAGGCATATTTGGATTGGGTAACCAAGATGGAGCGGATCTTTGATTGTCATAACTATTCAGACCTTAAGAAAGTCAAGCTGGCTGTTATCGAGTTTTTCGGATATGCATTAATATGGTGGGATCAGTTGACAGCTAATCGGAGGAGGTGTGATGAGCGGCCGATTACAACTTGGGCAGAAAAAGAGGTTTTTACCAACATACTATCAACGGGAGATCATTCGTAGTTTGCAAAATCTAAAATAAGAAAGCAAGAGTGTGGATGACTACTATAGAGAGATGGCAATGTTGAAGGATCGGGCTAATTTGGTCGAGGATAATGAGGCAGCGATGGCTATGTTCTCGACAGGATTAAATTGGGAGATTAAGGATTTAGTTGAACGACAACATTATTTGGAGTTGGAAGAACTGGTCCACATGGTGATCAAGATAGAGAAACAGCTCAAGAGGAGAGGAGGACAACGAGGAAATTCCAATGCTAGTTCATCATGGAAACCTAATTATGCAAAGAGAGAGGAAAAATCAGTTGTGAATAAACCAAAGGTGGAACCTAAGCAATGGACGACTAGACGAGAGATACAAGGTAAAAATGAACAACCTTCTTTTGGGCATAATCGGGATATTATATGCTTTAAGTGTCAAGGCAGGGGACATATTTCTAGCCAATGTCCAAATCAGAGGAAAATGTTGTTACTTGACAATGGAGATGTGGAGACCGAGGGGGAAGAGAGCGACGCTGATTCTATGCAACCATTAGAGGAGATAGGTGAGGATGCGATACATGGTGAAATTCTGGTTACAAGAAGAGCACTTAGTACGCAGGTTAAAGAGGAGAGCAGTGAACAGTGGGAAAATCTATTCCATACCCGATGTCTTGTGAATGGAAAAATTTGTTGTGTAGTCATAGATGGAGGCAGGTGTACAAATGTGGCAAGCACTACGATGGTGGAGAAATTGGGGATGACTACCACCAAACACCCACATCCGTATCGTTTGCAATGGCTCAATGATAATGCAGACATTAAGGTCACCAAACAGGTGTTAGTGCCATTTACTATTGGTCAGTATGTTGATGAGATATTATGTGATGTGGTGCCTATGCAGGCGGGGCATATGTTATTAGGTAGACCATGGCAGTTTGATAGGAGGGTTCAACATAATGGGTTTACCAATGTATATTCCTTTGTTCACGACAGAAAGAAAATTAATTTGCGTCCTATGTCACCACAACAAGTGCATGAGGACCAAACTAATCTACAGAAAAATCATATACAAAGAAAAGAGAGTGAGGAATAGAAAAATCAAGAAGAAAAAAATAAGAGAGAAAAAGAAAGGGAGAAAAAAAAAGATGAGTGAAAAACAAACATCTTTGCAAAAAAGAGCGATGTGAGAAAAGCTTTGGTTTCTAAACAGCCGATGATTTTACTTCGGTATAAAGAGGCGCTTTTGAATACTAACGCTAATAATTCTTTGGCTAGTGTTGTTTCATCTCTTTTGCAGGAATTCGAAGAGTTATTTCCCAAGGAGCTTCCTCAAGGACTGCCACCGATTCGGGGAATAGAACATCAAATTGACTTTATTCCTGGTGCGACCATTCCAAACCGTCCGGCTTATCGGAGTAATCCAGAGGAGACGAAGGAGTTACAAAGGCAAGTCGACGAACTGATGGGAAAAGGGTTCGTAAGAGAAAGTATGAGTCCATGTGCAGTTCCAGTGATTTTAGTGCCAAAAAAGGTTGGAAAATGGCGGATGTGCATCGATTGTCGAGCGATAAATAATATTACGGTAAAATATAGACATCCCATTCCTCGTTTAGATGACATGTTAGATGAATTACATGGGTCTTGCATATTTTCAAAAATTTATTTAAAAAGTGGTTATCATCAAATTAGGATGCAAGAGGGTGATGAATGGAAAACAGCGTTTAAAACTAAATATGGTCTTTATGAGTGGTTGGTATTACCTTTCGGTTTAACTAATGCACCCAGCACTTTCATAAGATTAATGAACCATGTTTTGCGTCCATTCATTGGAAAATTTGTCGTAGTTTATTTTGATGATATTTTGATTTATAGCAAAAACTTGGAAGATCATGCATTGCATTTAAAATCTATTTTAGATGTACTTAGGAAAGAAAAGTTATTTGCTAACATGGATAAATGCACGTTTTGTTCGGATAGAATTGTTTTTCTTGGCTTTGTTGTGAGTTCACAGGGAGTCCAAGTTGATGATTAGAAAATACGTGCGATCCAGGATTGGCCGAGTCCAACCAATGTGAGTCAAGTACGAAGCTTTCATGGACTCGCAAGTTTCTACCGATGCTTTGTTCGGAATTTTAGTGAGATCACAGCACCATTGACCGAGGTCATCAAGAAAAGTGTAGGCTTTAAGTGGGGTGATGAACAAGAAAAAGCATTTAATTTGATTAAGGATAAATTGACAAATGCTCCTTTACTTATCTTGCCTAACTTTGATAAAACTTTTGAGATTGAGTGTGATGCTTCAGGTTTAGGGATTGGAGCTGTGTTGAGTGGGGCAGCTTTGAACTATCCTACTTATGACAAAGAGATGTACGCTTTGGTTAGAGCTTTGGAGATATGGCAACATTACTTGTGGCCTAAGGAGTTTGTGATCCACACCGATCATGAATCATTGAAATATTTGAAGGGTCAGCACAAGTTGAACAAAAGACATGCACGATGGATGGAATTTATCGAGACGTTTCCATATGTTATTCGATATAAGCAGGGTAAGGAGAACATCGTTGCAGATGCTTTGTCTCGCAGGTATGTTTTGTTAAATACTCTTGATACGAAATTACTTGGGTTTGAACGAATCAAAGAGTTATATGCTAATGACCTTGATTTCGATGAAGAGTTTAAAACTTGTGAAAAGAATGTTGTGGGTAAATACTTTAGAATTGATGGATTTTTGTTTCGTGAAAATAAACTATGTATACCTGCATGTTCTTTACGTGAATTGTTGGTTAGGAAATCACATGGGGGTTGTTTAATGGGACATTTTGGTGTTGATAAATTTTTTGCTGTTTTGAAAGAACATTTTTATTGGCCTCATATGAAACGAGATGTGGAAAGAATATGTGATAGATGTATTACTTGTCGCCAAGCTAAATCTCGTGTTCAACTCCATGGATTGTATACACCATTGCCTATTCCTAATGGACCTTGGATTGATTTGTCTATGGACTTTGTGTTGGGTTTACCTAGGTCTAAGCAAGGTCATGATTCAATATTTGTGGTCGTGGATAGATTTTCAAAAATGGCACATTTTATTCCATGTCACAAAACTGATGATGCATCTCATGTAGCTGATTTATTCTTTAGAGAGATTGTGCGATTGCATGGTATGCCTAAAACTATTGTTTCTGATAGAGATACAAAGTTCTTGAGTTACTTTTGGAAGACATTGTGGTGTAAATTGGGTACTAAACTGTTATTTTCAACTACTTGTCATCCACAAACTGACGGTCAAACTGAAGTAGTAAATAGGACTTTGTCGGCATTGTTACGGGCTATCATTAAAAAGAATATCAAGCAATGGGAAGATGTTTACCACATGTTGAGTTTGCATATAACCATTATGTTCATTCTGCTACTAATTTTTCTCCATTTGAAATTGTATATGGTTTTAATCCCTTGACACCATTGGATTTATCACCATTGCCTGTTTCTGAGTATACTAACATGGATGTAGAGAAAAAGGCTGATCTTATTAAGCAGATTCATGAAAAAGCCAGACTCAACATTGAAAAGAGGACGGAACAATACATTAAGCACGCGAACAGGGGACGACGTCGAGTGATCTTTGAGCCCGGAGATTGGGTGTGGTTACATATGCGGAAAGAAAGATTCCCAATTCAAAGACGTTCGAAATTGCTTCCGAGAGGAGATAGTCCATTTCAAGTTCTCGAGCGTATCAATGACAATGCCTATAAATTGGATTTGCCAGGTGAGTATAATGTTAGTGCCATATTTAACGTTACTGATCTAAGTCCGTTTGATGTAGATGATGATTTGAGGACAAATCCTTTTCAAGAGGAGAGGAATGATGAGGACATGGCATGCGTGGACTCAAACAAGACTAAAGGGACGTGGGGATCAAGTAAGGCTAGAACTAAGAGGTTCAAACAAGACCTCACTGGATTGATCCAAGATGTTTGTGCTAAAACTAATGCAAGGAAACCCAAAGAGAAGACCAATGAACATGAGACACAAATTTGGGTCAATTTAATATAAGCCCAATTCTAATTGTCCTAGGAAAGCCCACAGAATTACATGCAAAAAGAAGGAAGATTAATTTATTTATTAAAACATGTGGGCAGCATTCATCAAGTAATTGATTACTTGTATATATATATATATATATATATATATATATAATAACAAATCAGCATCACACTTGGCAACGTATTTTTCAAATGGGACAAGGATTTTTAGTCTTTATAATTCTAATGTAATTAGGATTTTATTTAGTTAGAATTTCAATTCCAATTTTAAATTGGATTGTTATTTCTTTTATTATTAGAATTAGAATAAGTTGTTTCTATTCCTATAAAGATTAGGATAATTTGTTACTATTGCTATTAGGATTAGAATTTTTGCAACTAGTATAAATAAGGGCTACTTCTATTGTAATTAGACATTATTCATTATTCAATATATTTGTGAGGTTATTCTCTACTTTTGGTTCTTTGAAGAATTCCTAAGTTATTTTCTTAGTTTTTTTTTTAGATTCAACTTTGACTTATCATACAACAATACATAGTTGTGTGTGGCGTCTTCTACCGCATCAATCGTCGATTGTACCGAGATTACCGCTTCAATATAAACGAGGGGTCAAGGTGTCGTTGGTGTCCATTCAACGCAGATTTTCAAACGTGAGCAATTTTACCAAGATTACCGTCTACATATAGGCGAGGGGTTAAGGTGTTGCAAGCAATTCACCCAACAACGTTTCTAGAAACGATCAGGGCGACGACCACCTCACGCAAGCGTGCCGTGGAGTCTATCACTGCCCAAGGCAGAAATGTTAAGATTTCAGCTTGAATTAGCAAAAAAACAAAAACAAAAACAAAAACAAAAACAAAAGGATCCACACTCCAAAAAATAGGATTCCAGCCTACCCAAATGCGACCAGTAACATGGTGGTCATAATTACAAAGCCAGTTCCAGTTCCTACAAATAGAATTAGAAATTCTGGAATAGTTTCGTTCTTTGACTCTAGTTTCAAGCAACCCAACAAAAGAGATATTATGGTCAGAAATCATTTGACGAACATAAGTCTGTTTCGGCTTCTTATTTAGACCTCTGACATTATATGTGGCTAACATAAACTAAGAAGGAGCAGGGGAAGAACCCTGGCCTTTAATTCTCTTTTTGGCCGCCTTTGAAAGTTCTTTACCATCTCTCACCCTTAGTCTCATATCCTTGCAGTCTTTTTCATCAACTAGCTTAATTTTGTCAACAATAGGATTGTGGGCTATAGGGGATTCAGTATCAGAGGGGGCCAGGAGATTCCTCACATTACCTGCTAGGGGGGAGAAAGAGTTTGAGGAATCCTTGCCAGGAGATGGAACGAGGTCAACCAGAGCAGAGGGTTTAACCCCCTTAGAAACGGTAGTCCACTCCGAAACACCTGGGTCATGAGCACCTGAAGGTCTAAGAGTAGTGGGAACAGAGGTAGGGGATGGAAGAGGGCAGATAGTAGGAGGACCAGGCAAGGGCTCAGACCGAGCAAGCCCAGAAGAGGAAGTTTCCTTAGGAACCCACTAGAAATTTGATTTTGGGCATTTCAAAGAAGAGTGACCAAAGATATTTCAAGCCCGGCAAGAGGGGGGTCTACTCTGATAGTCAACAGTAACAGGAAACACCACTTCCTCATTGAGCTCTTCATTAAAAACAACCACTTTGATGGTACTTGGGAAAGGGAAGCTTGCATCCACCTCAATACAAACTCTTCCAAAGCTCATAGGGTCCAGTTTAGCAATCATCTCATCAGCAAAGAGTGGCTTTCCAATATTGCTAGCTATGTAACTAATACCTTCAGCAGACCAGTAGGGGTAAGGGACTTGACTAAGCTTTACCCAGATGGGGACCTTTGAGAAATCAGACTTAGAAATTTCAACACCAGCTTTCCAAGGCTGCAGAACAACAATTTTAGAAGCAAAATGCCAAGGGCCAGAAGCCAAAATATTATCCCTATCTGAGATGGATTTGAACTTAAAAATGTAGTAGCCCTTCTCTCATGAAGAAAAACTTTCAGAAGCCCAAGGTTGCCCCATAGACTTTTTGCAATAGGCTCCACAACCTTATATGGCAACTTATAATGGAGGAAATACCCGACTAAGCTAGTGGACCACATTTTGTTACCTCGAAGAAGAACATCCACCGGGGGTTTTATAAGGATACTACCATCCTCAGAGACGGGAGAGGGGTTGAAAAAAGATAAGTCCAGGGACGATTTCGGAGGATTCGCAGAGACAATGTCACACCAAGATTTGGAGTTACCAGGAGCAGGGTATGGGGACTCTCCCATAACCATTGGGGAATCCAAACAAGGCTTACACCTTGACCAGAGCCAGAACTAGAAGGAAGGCAAGGCCGAACCATCGAAGAAATAAGCGGCGATTGACCCATGGAACCAATCGGATGAGCGGGCTTAGATGTCTGACCAACACAGAAAGTTTGAACAAGGAGGTTTCCAGCTACCGAAGCAAGGGGAATAGAGGGGGCAGAGGCAACATTTTTTGAAGAGTTATACCAAACACAGGACAATCATCAAACACCTTTTGTGCATTAGCTATGGCCGCAAAGGTCCCAATGGAGGATAAGTTGATAACATCATCAAGGGGAAGGCCCAAAGCAGTGATATATTCCACAAGCTAAGCATTCTTCTTACTTTCAGCAATAGCTTCTTCACGGCCATTTTTAGAGAAATGTTGTGCAGCTTTGAAAATCTCCTGAGCAGCAGTGGGAGAAACCGGACCAAAGTTCTCCACCAAATCTTCATTTAGGGAGACCTTCTTAATATTTCATTAGTTCTCTCAAATTGTCAAAACGATTATGAGTTCTATTACTTCGTTCTAGTTGAAATTAGCATCAAAAGGAGCAATCACATCACTATCGCATCAAAAACGATGCGTAGATCTCACACAAGTCTTCATTTAGGGAGACCTTCATATTATTTCATTGGTTGTTTCAAATTTACAATGAAAAAGGTGATTAAGAGTTGTATTAGTTCGTTCTAGTTTGATTAGCATCAAAAGGAGTAACGCATGACTATCGGGTTCAAAATCAAGCGTACATCTCACAAAAGTAATCATTTTGGGAGACCATCTTATTGTTTCATAGGTGCACCAAAATTGTCAAAAAAAGAAGTGATTAGAAGTCCTATAACTTCGTTCTAGTTTGATTAGCATCAAAAGGAGCAATCCCATGACTATCGCGTTAAAAACGATGCGTACATCTCACACATGTCTTCATTTAAGGAGACCTTTTTATTGTTTCACAGGTTCTCTAAAATTGTGAAAGAAGGAGGAGATTAAGAGTTGTATTACTTCGTTCTAGTTTGATTAGGGTAAAAACGAAAAACCCATGACTACCGGGTTCAAAATCAAGCGTACATCTCACAAAAGTATTCATTTTGGGAGACCTTTTATTGTTTCGTTGGTGCACTAAAATTATCAAAGAAAGAAGTGATTAGGAGTCCTATAACTTCGTTCTAGTTTAATTAGCATCAAAAGGAGCAATCCCATGACTATCACGTTAAAAATGATGCGTACATCTCACACATGTCTTTATTTAAGGAGGCCTTCTTATTGTTTCATTGGTTCTCTAAAATTGTAAAAGAAGGAGCTGATTAGGAGTCTTGCTACTTCATTGTAATTTGATTAGCATCAAAAGGAGCAATCCTATGACTATCGCATTAAAAACGATGCGTACATTTCACACAAGTCTTGATTTAGGGAGCCCTTCTTATTATTTTATTGGGTCTCTCAAATTGACAAAGAAAGAGATGATTATGAGTCCTATGAATTTGTTCTAGTTTTATTAGCATCAAAAGGAACAATCCTATCACTAGTACCTTCAAAACGATCTGTACATCTCACACAAGTCTTCATTTAGGGAGACCATCTTAATGTTTCACTAGTTCTCTCAAATTATCAAAATATAGGTGATTATGAGTACTATTACTTTGTTCTAGTTGAAATTAGCATCAAAAGGAGCAATCACATCACTATCGCGTCCAAAACAATGCGTAGATCTCACACAAGTCTTCATTTTGGGAGACCTTAATATTGTTTTATTGGTTGTTTCAAATTTACAAAGAAAAAGGTGATTAAGAGTTGTATTACTTCGTTCTAGTTTGATTAGCGTCAAAATGACAAACCCATTACTATCGCGTTCAAAACTATGTGTACATCTCACACAAGGCTTCATTTAGGGAGACCTTCTTATTGTTTTATTGGTGCTCTAAAATTGTCAAAGAAAGAGGTGATTAGGAGTCCTATAACTTTGTTCTAGTTTGATTAGCATCAAAAAGAGCAATCCCATGACTATTGCGTTAAAAATGATGTGTACATCTCACACGAGTCTTCATTTAAGGAGACCTTATTGTTTCATTGGTTCTCTAAAATTATGAAAGAAGGAGGTGATTAGGAGTTTTATTACTTCGTTCTAATTTGATTAGCATCAAAAAGAGCAATCCTATGACTATCGCGTTAAAAATGATGCGTACATCTCACACAAGTCTTGATTTAGGGAAACCTTCTTATTGTTTCATTGTGTCTCTCAAATTATCAAAGAAATAGGTGATTATAAGTCCTATGAATTCGTTCTACTTCGATTAGCATCAAAAGGAGCAATCCTATCACTAGTGCCTTCAATATGATCCATACATCTCACATAAGCCTTCATTTTGTGAGACCTTCTTAATGTTTCATTTGTTCTCTCAAATTGTCAAAATATATGTGATTATGAGTTCTATTACTTTGTTCTATTTGAAATTAGCATCAAAAGGAGCAATCCCATCACTTTCGCGTCCAAAACGATGCGTAGATCTCACACAACTCTTCATTTAGAGAGAGCTTAATATTGTTTTTTTTGCTAACATGGTATTTTCCAACCCGCGGGTCGGACTAATCACCCAGGCCGGACACAACAGTTTTGGCTTGCGCACTAGTTTGCGTTGGCAGTCCGTGGCCACGTGAATATAAATTCAAGACCTTAATATGTTTCATTGGTTGTTTCAAATTTACAAAGAAATAGATGATTAAGAGTTGTATTACTTTGTTCTAGTTTAATTGGCGTCAAAACAAGAAACCCATCAATATCGCGTTCAAAACCATGCGTACATCTCACACAAGTATTCATTTAGGGAGACCTTTTTATTGTTTCATTGGTGCACTAAAATTGTCAAAGAAAGAAGTGATTAGGAGTCCTATAACTTCGTTCTAGTTTGATTAGCATTAAAAGGAGCAATCACATGATTATCGCGTTAAAAACGATGTGTACATCTCACACATGTCTTCATTTAAGGAGACCTTCTTATTGTTTCATTGGTTCTCTAAAATTGTGAGAGAAGGAGTTGATTAGGAGTCTTATTACTTCGTTCTAATTTGATTAGCATTAAAAGGAGCAATCCTATGACTATCGCGTTAAAAATATTACATACATCTCACACAAGTCTTGATGTAGGGAGACCTTCTTATTGTTTCATTGGGTCTGTCAAATTCGTCAAAGAAAGAGGTGATTATGAGTCCAATGAACTCATTCTAGTTTGATTAGCATCAAAAGGAGCAATCCTATCACTAGTGCCTTCAAAACGATCCGTATATCTCACACAAGTCTTCATTTAGGGAGACCTTCTGAATGTTTCATTAGTTCTCTCAAATTGTCAAAATATAGGTAATTATAAGTTCTATTACTTCGTTCTAGTTGAAATTAGCATCAAAAGGAGCAATCACATCACTATCGCGTCCAAAACAATTCGTAAATCTCACACACGTCTTCATTTAGGGAGACCTTAATATTGTTTCATTGGTTATTTCAATTTTACGAAGAAAGAGGTGATTAAGAGTTGTATTACTTCGTTCTAGATTGATTAGCGTCAAAAGGAGAAACTCATGACTATCGCGTTCAAAATCAAGCGTACATCTCACAAAAGTATTCATTTTGGGAGACCTTCTTATTGTTTCATTGGTGCACTAAAATTGTCAAAGAAAGAAGTGATTAGGAGTCCTATAGCTTCGTTCTAGTTTGATTAGCATCAAAAGGAGCAATCCCATGACTATCGCGTTAAAAACGATGCGTACATCTCACACAAGTCTTCATTGAAGGAGTCCTTCTTATTGTTTCATTGGTTCTCTAAAATTGTGAAAGAAGGAGGTGATTGATTAGGAGTTTTATTACTTCGTTATAATTTGATGAGCATCAAAAGGAGCAATCCTATGACTATCGCGTTAAAAACGTTTCGTACATCTCACACAAGTCTTGATTTAGGTAGACCTTCTTATTGTTTCATTGGGTCTCTCAAATTTTCAAAGAAAGAGGTGATTATGAGTCCTATGAATTCGTTCTAGTTTGATTAGCATCAAAAGGAGCAATCCTATCACTAGTGCCTTCAAAACGATCCGTACATCTCACACAAGTCTTCATTTAGGGAGACCTTCTTAATGTTTCATTAGTTCTCTAAAATTGTCAAAATATAGGTGATTATGAGTCCTACGACTTCGTTCTAGTTGAAAGTAGCATAAAAACGAGCAATCCCATCACTATCGCGTCCAAAACGATGCGTAGATCTCACACAAGTCTTCATTTAGGGAGACCTTAATATTGTTTCATTGGTTGTTTCAAATTTACAAAGAAAGAGGAGATTAAGAGTTGTATTACTTCGTTCTAGTTTGATTAGCGTCAAAACGGGAAACCCATGACTATCGCGTCCAAAACCATGAGTACATCTCACACAAGTATTCATTTAGGGAGATCTTCTTATTGTTTCATTGGTGCACTAAAATTGTCAAAGAAAGAAGTGATTAGGAGTCCTATAACTTCGTTCTAGTTTGATTAGCATCAAAAAGAGCAATCCCATGATTATCGCGTTAAAAACGATGCGTACATCTCACACATGTCTTCATTTAAGGAGACCTGCTTATTGTTTCATTGGTTCTCTAAAATTGTGAAAGAAGGAGGTGATTAGGAGTCTTATTACTTTGTTCCAATTTGATTAGCATTAAAAGGAGCAATCCTATTATTATCTCGTTAAAAACGATGCGTACATCTCACACAAGTCTTGATTTAGGGAGACCTTCTTATTGTTTCATTGGGTCTCTCAAACTGTTAAAGAAAGTGGTGATTATGAGTCCTATGAATTCGTTCTAGTTTGATTAGCATCAAAAGGAGCAATCCTATCACTAGTGCCTTCAAAACGATCCGTACATCTCACACAAGTCTTCATCTGGGAGACCTTCTGAATGTTTCATTAGTTCTTTCAAATTGTCAAAATATAGGTAATTATGAGTTCTATTACTTCGTTCTAGTTGAAATTAGCATCAAAAAGAGCAATCACATCACAATCACGTCCAAAACGATGCGTAAATCTCACACAAGTCTTCATTTAGGGAAACCTTAATATTGTTTCATTGGTTGTTTTAATTTTACGAAGAAAGAGGTGATTAAGAGTTGTATTACTTCGTTCTAGTTTGATTAGCGTCAAAAGGAGAAACTCATGACTATCGCGTTCAAAATCAAGCGTACATATCACAAAAGTATTCATTTTGGGAGACCTTCTTTTTGTTTCATTGGTGCACTAAAATTGTCAAAGAAAGAAGTAATTAGGAGTCCTATAACTTCGTTTTAGTTTGATTAGCATCAAAAGGAGGAATCCCATGACTATGACGTTAAAACGATGCGTACATCTCACACAAGTCTTCATTTAAGGAGACCTTTTTATTGTTTCATTTGTTCTCTAAAATTGTGAAAGAAGGTGGTGATTTGGAGTTTTATTACTTCATTCTAATTTGTGGAGCATCAAAAGGAGCAATCCTATGACTATCGCGTTAAAAACGTTTCGTACATCTCACACAAGTCTTGATTTAGGTAGACCTTCTTATTTTTTCATTGGGTCTCTCAAATTTTCAAAGAAAGAGGTGATTATGAGTCCTATGAATTCGTTCTAGTTTGAT
Organism: Panax stipuleanatus; assembly: GCA_020205555.1. NCBI lineage: Eukaryota > Viridiplantae > Streptophyta > Magnoliopsida > Apiales > Araliaceae > Panax > Panax stipuleanatus. The sequence goes on from JAINUT010002195.1 coordinate 39,181, forward strand.
TAGCATCAAAAGGAGCAATCCTATCACTAGTGCCTTCAGAACGATCCGTACATCTCACACAAGTCTTCATTTAGGGAGACCTTCTTAATGTTTCATTAGTTCTCTAAAATTGTCAAAATATAGGAGATTATGAGTCCTACGACTTCGTTCTAGTTGAAAGTAGCATAAAAACGAGCAATCCCATCACTATCGCGTCCAAAACGATGCGTAGATCTCACACAAGTCTTCATTTAGGGAGACCTTAATATTGTTTCATTGGTTGTTTAAAATTTACAAAGAAAGAGGAGATTAAGAGTTGTATTACTTCGTTCTAGTTTGATTAGCGTCAAAACGGGAAACCCATGACTATCGCGTCCAAAACCATGAGTACATCTCACACAAGTATTCATTTAGGGAGATCTTCTTATTGTTTCATTGGTGCACTAAAATTGTCAAAGAAAGAAGTGATTAGGAGTCCTATAACTTCGTTCTAGTTTGATTAGCATCAAAAAGAGCAATCCCATGATTATTACGTTAAAAACGATGCGTACATCTCACACATGTCTTCATTTAAGGAGACCTGCTTATTGTTTCATTGGTTCTCTAAAATTGTGAAAGAAGGAGGTGATTAGGAGTCTTATTACTTTGTTCCAATTTGATTAGCATTAAAAGGAGCAATCCTATTATTATCTCGTTAAAAACGATGCGTACATCTCACACAAGTCTTGATTTAGGGAGACCTTCTTATTGTTTCATTGGGTCTCTCAAACTGTTAAAGAAAGTGGTGATTATGAGTCCTATGAATTCGTTCTAGTTTGATTAGCATCAAAAGGAGCAATCCTATCACTAGTGCCTTCAAAACGATCCGTACATCTCACACAAGTCTTCATGTGGGAGACCTTCTGAATGTTTCATTAGTTCTCTCAAATTATCAAAATATAGGTAATTATGAGTTCTATTACTTCGTTCTAGTTGAAATTAGCATCAAAAAGAGCAATCACATCACTATCACGTCCAAAACGATGCGTAAATCTCACACAAGTTTTCATTTAGGGAGATCTTAATATTGTTTCATTGGTTGTTTTAATTTTACGAAGAAAGAGGTGATTAAGAGTTGTATTACTTCGTTCTAGTTTGATTAGCGTCAAAAGGAGAAACTCATGACTATCGCGTTCAAAATCAAGCGTACATATCACAAAAGTATTCATTTTGGGAGACCTTCTTTTTGTTTCATTGGTGCACTAAAATTGTCAAAGAAAGAAGTAATTAGGAGTCCAATAACTTCGTTTTAGTTTGATTAGCATCAAAAGGAGCAATCCCATGACTATGGCGTTAAAACGATGCGTACATCTCACACAAGTCTTCATTTAAGGAGACCTTCTTATTGTTTCATTTGTTCTCTAAAATTGTGAAAGAAGGTGGTGATTTGGAGTTTTATTACTTCATTCTAATTTGTGGAGCATCAAAAGGAGCAATCCTATGACTATCGCGTTAAAAACGTTTCGTACATCTCACACAAGTCTTGATTTAGGGAGACCTTCTTATTATTTCATTGGGTCTCTCAAACTGTCAAAGAAAGAGGTGATTATGAGTCCTATGAATTCGTTCTAGTTTGATTAGCATCAAAAGGAGCAATCCTATCACTAGTGCCTTCAAAACGATCCGTACATCTCACACAAGTCTTCATTTAGGGAGACCTTCTTAATGTTTCATTAGTTCTCTCAAATTATCAAAATATAGGTGATTATGAGTTCTATTACTTCGTTCTAGTTGAAATTAGCATCAAAAACAGCAATCACATCACTATCGCGTTCAAAACGATGCGTAGATCTCACACAAGTCTTCATTTAGGGAGACCTTAATATTGTTTCATTAGTTATTTCAAATTTACCAAGAAAGAGGTGAAGAAGAGTTGTATTACTTCGTTCTACTTTGATTAGTGTCAAAACAACAAACCCATTACTATTGCGTTCAAAACCATGTGTACATCTCACACAAGGCTTCATTTAGGGAGACCTTCTTATTGTTTCATTGGTGCTCTAAAATTGTCAAAGAAAGAGGTGATTAGGAGTCCTATAACTTCGTTCTAGTTTGATTAGCATCAAAAGGAACAATCCTATGACTATCGCATTAAAAACGATGGGTACATCTCACACAAGTCTTTATTTAGGTAGACCTTCTTATTTTATTTTTTTGATAATTTAAGCTGAAATCTTAACATTCCTTCCTTGGGCAGGAATAGATCCAAAGACCTCTTGGACTAAAAGCCTTATGAGTATTTGATTTACCATTGAGCCAAGAGGGACTCAAAGCCTTCCGTATGGCCATGATACCCCTGACGTAAGTCGGGTAGCAAACTGATCTGGTATCAGGCTGTCGAGATTAGACGACCCGTGGGTTTGAAACTCCACAATAACAAAAAAAAAGAAAAAAAGGAGCAATTCCATCACTATCGCGTCCAAAACGATGAGTATATCTCACACAAGTCTACATTTTGGGAGACCTTCATATTGGTTCATTGGTTTTTTAAAATTTACAACGAAAGAGGTGATTAAGAGTTGTATTACTTCGTTCTAGTTTGATTAGTGTCAAAAGGAGAAACCCATGACTATCAGATTCAAAATCAAGTGTACATCTCACAAAAGTATTCATTATGGGAGACCTTCTTATTGTTTCATTGGTTCTATCAAATTGTCAGAGAAGGAGGTGATTATGAGTCCTATGAATTCGTTCTAGTTTGATTAGCGTCAAAATGAGACACCCATGACTATCGCGTTCAAAACCATGCGTATATCTCACACAAGTCTTCATTTAGGGAGACCTTCTTATTGTTTCATTTGTTCTCTCAAATTGTCAAAATATATGTGATTATGAGTTCTATTACTTCGTTATAGTTGAAATTAGCATCAAAAAGAGCAATTCCATCACTATCGCGTCCAAAACGATGTGTAGATCTCACACAAGTCTTCATTTAAGGAGACCTTCATAGTGTTTAATTGGTTGTTTCAAATTTACAAAGAAAGAGGTGATTAAGAGTTGTATTACTTCGTTCTAGTTTGATTAGCGTCAAAACGAGAAACCCATGACTATCGCGTTCAAAACCATGTGTACATCTCACACAAGTCTTCATTTAGGGACACTTTCTTATTGTTTCATTAGTGCTCTAAAATTGTCAAAGAAAGAGGTGATTAAGTCCTATAACTTCGTTCTAGTTTAATTAGCATCAAAAGGAGCAATCCCATTATTATCGCGTTAAAAACGATGCGTAGATCTCACACAAGTCTTGATTTAGGGAGACCTTCTTATTGTTTCATTGGTTCTCTCAAAATGTCAAAGAAAGAGATGATTATGAGTCCTATGACTTCGTTCTAGTTTGATTATCAACAAATGGAGCCATCGCATCACTAGTGCCTTCAAAACGATCCGTACATCTCACATAAGTCTACATTTCGGGAGAACTTCTTATTGTTTGATTGGTTCTCTCAAATTATGAAAACATAGATGATTATGAGTCCTATTACTTCATTCTAGTTTAAATTAGCAATAAAAGGAGCAATTCCATCACTATCGCGTCCAAAAGGATGAGTAGATCTCACACAAGTCTACATTTTGGGAGACCTTCATATTGTTTCATTGGTTTTTTCAAATTTTCAAAGAAAGATGTGATTAAGAGTTGTATTACTTCGTTCTAGTTTGATTAGCGTCAAAAGGAGAAACCCATGACTATCGGGTTCAAAATCAAGCGTACATCTCACAAAAGTATTCATTTTGGGAGACCTTCTTATTGTTTCATTGGTGCACTAAAATTGTCAAAGAAAGAAGTGATTAGGAGTCCTATAACTTCGTTCTAAGTTTGATTAGCATCAAATGGAGAAATCCCATGACTATCGCGATAAAAACGATGTGTACATCTCACACATGTCTTCATTTAAGGAGACCTTCTTATTGTTTCATTGGTTCTCTAAAATTGTGAAAGAAGAAGGTGATTAGGAGCCTTATTAATCATTCTAATTTGATTAGCATAAATAGGAGCAATCCTATGACTATCTATAGCGTTAAAAACGATGCGTACATCTCACACAAGTCTTGATTTAGGGAGACCTTCTTATTGTTTCATTGGGTCTCTCAAATTGTCAAAGAAAAAGGTGATTTTGAGTCCTATGAATTCGTTCTAGTTTGATTAGCATCAAAAGGAGCAATCCTATCACTAGTGCCATCAACATGATCAATACATCTCACACAAGTTTTCATTTAGGGAAACCTTCTTATTGTTACATTAGTTATCTCAAATTGTCAAAATGTAGGTGATTATGAGTCCTATTACTTCGTTCTAGTTGAAATTAGCATTAAAAGGAGCAATCTCATAACTATTGCGTCCAAAACGATGTGTAGACCAAGTCCCTCTTTTCTAAATGGTAAAACAAATACTCATAAGGTTTTGAGTCCAAGAGGTCTTGGGATCTATTCCTTCCAAAGGTAAGAATGTTAAGATTTCAGCTTAAATTGGCAAAAAAAAAAAATTAATGCATAGATCTCAAACAAGTCTTCATTTAGGGAGACCTTCATATTGTTTCAAATTTACGAAGAAAGAGGTGATTAAGAGTTGTATTACTTCGTTCTAGTTTAATTAGCATCAAAACGACAAACCCATTACTATCGCGTTCAAAACCATGTGTACATCTCACACAAGGCTTCATTTAAGGAGACCTTCTTACTGTTTCATTGGTGCTCTAAAATTGTCAAAGAAAAAGGTGATTAGGAGTCCTATAACTTTGTTCTAGTTTGATTAGCATCAAAAGGAGCAATCCCATGACTATCGCATTAAAAACGAGTACATCTCACACAAGTCTTCATTTAAGGAGACCATCTTATTGTTTCAGTTGTTCTCTAAAATTGTGAAAGAAAGAGGTGATTAGGAGTTTTATTACTTCGGTCTAATTTGATTAGCATCAAAAGGAGCAATCCTATGACTATCGCATTAAAAACGATGCGTACATCTCACACAAGTCTTTATTTAGGGAGACCTTCTTATTTTATTTTTTTGCGAATTTAAGCTGAAATCTTAACATTCCTTCCTTGGGCAGGAACGGATCCCAAGACCTCTTGGACTCAAAGCCTTATGAGTATTTGATTTACCATTGAGCCAAGAGGGACTAAAAGCCTTTCGTATGGCCACGATACCCTGACGTAAGTTGGGTAGCAAATCGCTCTGGTATCGGGCTGTGGAGATTAGTCGACCCGCGGGTTGGAAACTCCACAATAATAAAAAAAAGAAAAAAAAGGAGCAATTCCATCACTATCGCGTCCAAAACGATAAGTAGATCTCACACCAGTCTACATTTTGGGAGACCTTCATATTATTTCATTGGTTTTTTCAAATTTACAAAGAAAGAGGTGATTAAGAGTTATATTACTTCGTTCTAGTTTGATTAGTGTCAAAAATAGAAACCCATGACTATCGGGTTCAAAATCAAGCGTACATCTCACAAAAGTATTCATTTTGGTAGACCTTCTTATTGTTTCATTGGCTCTCTCAAATTGTCAGAGAAGGAGGTGATTATGAGTCCTATGAATTCGTTTTAGTTTGACTAGAGTCAAAATGAGACACCCATGACTATCACTTTCAAAACCATGCGTACATCTCACACAAGTCTTCATTTTGGGAGACCTTCTTATTGTTTCATTAGTTCTCTCAAATTGTCAAAATATATGTGATTATGAGTCCTATTACTTCGTTCTAGGTTAAATTAGCATCAAAAAGAGCAATCCCATCACTATCGCGTCCAAAACGATGCGTAGATCTCACACAAGTCTTCATTTAAGGAGACCTTCATAGTGTTTTATTGGTTGTTTCAAATTTACAAAGAAAGAGGTGATTAAGAGTTGTATTACTTCGTTCTAGTTTGATTAACATCAAAATGAGAAACCAATGACTATCGCGTTCAAAACCTTGTGTACATCTCACACAAGTCTTCATTTAGGGACACTTTGTTATTGTTTTATCAGTGCTTTAAAATTGTCAAAGAAAGAGGTGATTAAGTCCTATAACTTTGTTCTAGTTTGATTAGCATCAAAAGGAGCAATCCCATGACTATCGCGTTAAAAACGATGCGTACATCTCACATAAGTCTTGATTTAGGGAGACCTTCTTATTGTTTCGTTGGTTATCTCAAATTGTCAAAGAAAGTGATGATTATGAGTCCTATGACTTCAGTCTAGTTTGATTATCAACAAAAGGAACCATCGCATCACTAGTGCCTTAAAAACGATCCGTACATCTCACACAAGTCTACATTTCAGGAGACCTTCTTATTGTTTGATTGGTTCTCTCAAATTATGAAAACATAGATGATTATGAGTCCTATTATTTCATTCTAGTTTAAATTAGCATCAAAAGGAGCAATTCCATCACTATCGCATGCAAAACGATGAATAGATCTCACACAAGTCTACATTTTGGGAGACCTTCATATTGTTTCATTGGTTTTTACAAATTTACAAAGAAAGAGGTGATTAAGAGTTGTATTACTTCGTTATAGTTTGATTAGCGTCAAAAGGAGAAACCCATGACTATCGGGTTCAAACTCAAGCGTACATCTCACAAAAGTATTCATTTTGGGAGACCTTCTTATTGTTTCATTAGTGCACTAAAATTGTCAATGAAAGAAGTGATTAGGAGTCCTATAACTTCATTCTAGTTTGATTAGCTTCAAAAGGAGCAATCTCATGACTATCGCGATAAAAACGATGTGTACATCTCACACATGTCTTCATTTAAGGAGACCTTCTTATTGTTTCATTGGTTCTCTAAAATTATGAAAGAAGGAGGTGATTAGGAGTCTTATTACTTCGTTCTAATTTGATTAGCATCAAAAGGAGCAATCCTATGACTATTGCGTTAAAAACGATGCGTACATCTCACACAAGTCTTGATTTAGGGAGACCTTCTTATTGTTCCATTGGGTCTCTCTCAAATTGTCAAAGAAAGAGATGATTATGAGTGCTATGAATTTGTTCTAGTTTGATTAGCATCAAAAGGAGCAATCCTATCACTAGTGCCATCAAAACGATCAATACATCTCACACAAGTTTTCATATAGGGAAACCTTTTTATTGTTACATTAGCTATCTCAAATTGTCAAAATATAGGTGATTATGAGTCCTATTACTTCGTTCTAGTTGAAATTAGCATCAAAAGAAGCAATCTCATCCTTATTGCGTCCAAAACGATGTGTAGACCAAGTCCCTCTTGGCTCAATGGTAAAACAACTACTCATAAGGTTTTGAGTCCAAGAGAACTTGGGATCTATTCCTGCCAAAGGCAAGAATGTTAAGATTTCAGCTTGAATTGGCAAAAAAAAGTGATGCGTATCTCTCACACAAGTCTTCATTTAGGGAGACCTTCATATTGTTTCAAATTTACAAAAAAAGAGGTGATTAAGAGTTGTATTACTTCGTTCTAGTTTAATTAGCGTCAAAACGATAAACACATGACTATCGAGTTAAAAACCAAGCGTACATCTCACACAAATCTTTATTTAGGGAGACCTTATTTTTTTTAATTTTTTTTATTGCTAAAATTGGACTGTATTAAAATAAAATGAAGATACAAAACTCATGGGGAGCCCCAATCAGAATATAGCATAGACCTCATAGGACATGCCCTATGATGTCAAGACGATATAAGATAACAAGGCAAACGCCCAACAAATCTGACAAAAGACTGTTTAGGCCAAAACAAGAACAACAACAGAAGAACAGCAATGGTACAAGACTCGCAGCAGCAAACCAGAACCAGCAACAACCAAGTTTCAAAGCAGCAGACCACAACAACAAGGCACATAGCAGCTACGAGGTGCAGCAGAAAGACCCCGTAGCAACAAAAGACCGTGTAGACCACTGCATCAAACTAGACAAAACACAGCAACAGAAAACCAGCATGATCAAGGACCATAGCAGCAGCAGCACAAAGCAGGCCACCAAACTAGCAGACCAGAAAAGAAACGGAATAGCAGAGACAAGCAAACAAAGCCGAAACGCAAATGGGATACACCAGATATAGAAAAAAATAAGGGAACTGCAGTCACATCAGCAGACCACAAGAAGCCAGCATAATCGATAGCAGCAACTGCAGAAATTGCAGGAAAAAGACATACCAGTAGTAGCATAAAAACCCCAGCTGAACCCCAGCAAACCAAGCAGCCAAGCAACCAGAAACTAGCAGAAAAGCACAGCAGAAACTGGCAGAAAAGCTAACATCAAAGCTGAGGAAAAATGAACAAATCCAGCAGGCCAAATTCCTGTAATTTGTCAGAAACCAAACCTGCAAACCACTGTAGCAACAAACCTGCCGCAGCAGACAACAGCAGTGGCAACCCATTCATTTCAGCAACCACTGACTGCAGCAGCTAGTAGACCTACCGAGGCCAGCATGCAGAGCTAAGGCAAAACCAGTTTACAAAACCAACCGCAACAAAACCTGCACAAAGTCAAATCCAGCAGTAAACCCAGGCCAAAACAGGCCAAACCAGACCACAAAACTAGCAGTTCATCAGCCAAACAAACCCATCAGCATATAGAACGACCACCAGGACCAGAACAACAGCAGGAGGAAAGGAAGAAAGCCAGCCATAACAGAATCAGCCCATTAGCATGAAAACTAGCAGCTGCTGCCACGAGCTAAAAGAAGCAGATCCATTCCCAACTGCAAGAGGCTGCATCATCACGAAGCATGGCAGCGCAAGGAAAACCGCAGTGCAGGCTGACAGCAAGGAATCCCAGCCAAGGCAACCAAATCATGATGCCAAAAAATAGGAAACAAGGCAACAGAACACAGACGCAGCATAAGAACCAAACCCACCACTCTAGAGCAATCACAGAGCAATCACAGGAACAGCACAGTTACAACACAAGAGATCTGTAACAGAATCTTGACTTAATGTTTTGAAATTTAGTATTTGAATGAAGACCACACTTAATTAAATTAATAATATCTCTAATGATAATTCGAGCAGGGGTGGAGACATGAGAGAAAATCCTAGCATTTCTTTCAGCCCAGATTCTATAGACCACGAAAGCAAACCCAAGGTGGAGAAGACTGTGGTGAAAGTTTTTGCAGGAAGAGCTAGAGATGAAGCCAGTGATAGAAACCCAACTCCTACAGAACCCTCTCCACCCGCAATGCCTAAGGACAGCAACCAGAATCTGAAAAGAGAAGGAGCATTCAAAAAATAAATGGTTGAAAGTTTCACCAACATTCGAACAAAGCACACAGCTATGGTTAATATCAAGCCCGAATTGAGTCAATCTGTCAAGGGTCCTAAGCCCCTTATGAAAAGCAAGCCAGAGAATAAAAGAGTGACGGGGTGGCACAATCTTATGCCAAACCAATTTATGCCAAGACACAGTGGACCCGGACAGTCGAATGGAATTCCAAATAGTAGCAGCCTTTACATCTTCTGCCATGATACCATCCCAGAGGATACTATCACATTTTGTTGAGTTACAAGATCTAGAGGTGTCAAAAGAATTCCAAAAAGCAATAACATCCTGATGGTTTGATGCAGGAAGCACCCACCTAGAATTTTGTATAATGTTATTCACAGAAGCATAAGGACCGAGCCCAAAGTTGGCAATCAGAGACGAGAGGACAGAATTTGCCAAGGGAGATTGACCAATCCAAGGGTCAATCCAAAGGTTAGTATTAGCTCCATTGCCTATGTCAAAAGATATGTGTCTACGGGCAGTATCCCTACTTTGTAAAACTTTCCTCCAGATCCAAGAACAGTCAGAAGGAATGGGAATAGTCCAGAAAGATTTGTTCTTTAGATGAGTAGTATGAACCCATTTAACCCAAAGAGAGGAAGAAAAGGGATTAATGACATGGCAAAGATGTAACAAGATAAGAGATTTATTCCATTCGGCAAGGTTTTTTATGGCAAGACCACCTTCAGCAAAGGGAAGGCAAATCTTCGTCCAAGCAACTTTAGAGCCATTTTTGTTCAAAGAAGGACCCTTCCATAAAAATCTAGACATGGAAGCCTGAAGATCCTTCAAAGTAGCTGCAGGGAGAATGAAATGAGCAGACCAATAAGCTTGGGAGGCGTAGATAATAGACTTGATAAGTTGCATACGACTGGCATATGAAAGGAACTTGTTGGTCCAGGAGCTAATTTTGGATTTGACCCTTTCAAGAAGAAGGCGACAATCAGCTATACTAAGTTTCGAGGTGATCAGGGGAACCCCCAAAAATTTAGCAGGGAAAACCCCTAATTGGAAATTCAGATGGCTAAGAATAAGATCCGATTGAGCAGGAGGAACATGGGAAAGAAAGTACATACTTTTTGAGGCATTGATGTGAAGGCCCGAGCCCAAGGAGAACTGGTCAAGACAAGTCTTAATGTACTTAACAGAGTTGATATCACCATGAGAAAAAATGAGAATATCATCCGCAAAACAAAGATGGGTGAGAGATAAAGGCACTGTACGCTAATGAAATTTGAAAGAAGCCTGCTTTGAAGTCTGGCCTAGCATTAGAGAAAGAACTTCCATAATGATGACAAAAAGGTAGGGGGAGAGAGGATCACCTTGTCTAAGGCCTTTTGCCCCTTTAAAGTAACCACATAAAGCCCCATTAATCTTAACAGAGAAACTTGAGGTGGAGATGCATGCCTTGATCCAATAGATAAATTTAGGGGGAAATTTAAAAAGCTTAAGTGCAGCCCACAAAAAATCCCAAGAAACAGAGTCAAAAGCATTCCTGAGGTCAATCTTCATTGCACATCTAGCCGGGCCTGAGGGTCTATGGTAGTTCCTGAATAATTCTTGAGCAAGAAGAATGTTATCACCGATCCTCCTACCCGAAACAAAAGCAGATTGAAAAGGAGAAATAATGGATGGGAGAATGTCCTTAAGCCGAGAAGCAATGATCTTCGAAATGCACTTATAGGTTGTGTTACAACAAGAGATGGGTCTATAATCATTCATGGAAGAGGGGTTCGGGTGTAGGGTTTTCGGCACATAAACGCAGCAAAAATTAAAAATTTTCAAAATCCTAAAATAGGATCCATGCGAAAACATATTAATTCAGAGGTTAAGATATATTTTACCGATTATTCAAGCCTGAAAGGAGACGATGGAGATTCTGGAACTGCTTCGAATCCTCAACGCAATCCAACGGAACTGCGCCTCTATGGTATCCACACGAACGTCCCTCGAATCGTCACACGATCTGCAGCAAGGAAAGCTGCGGTACTAGCCGCCAAGGATCTGGATTTTTCGAAATTTTTCTCTCTAGTCTCTCTCTAAGAGCGGCTAGGGTTTTGATATCGATAATACCCTAAACGGCTGATATATCATATATATAGCAGTTAAAGGAATTAACCAAAACCTAATCCAATTAGAAATATAAAATCCAAATTTATATATATATATATATATATCTTAATTAAGTCTTACTTAATTAATATACATATATATATATACAAATTATCCTATTAATTTAAATTCATAATTTAAATACTATCAATCATATTGATATATTTAAATCCATACAATTTAAATTAATTCCCTTTTAATTACGTTCTAAGTGTGTGACCCTATAGGTTATTATTATGTTGGCAATAATTTTAAAATCATATTATAAAATTATAAACAGTGAGCGGCATCTAGTAATGCATCACTGCTACCCAAATAATAATAAGATCGGTGATTCGATACAACCTTTTCGTGACCAATGTTTCAATGTAATTTAATCCTTTTAACCTTGACATCCTAGATTAAACTCGAGGCATGGAATGTGTCATCCTCTTCATAATTTAATCTGAGTTTTCTTGATCGATGAGTAGACTATATGAAATAAATCACTATTTGAGCATGGCCATGCATTTCATAGTCCTACTCAATCAAGAGGCCTATGGATATCACCCCTAATATATAGGAGGGTTAAATTCCATCTAGATCACTCATATTCCTCACACGATTCATGATATACCTAATAATCACCTTTATCGTCCACCTATTAAAGGTGGCCTTTGATGATATCAAAGTACATAAATTCTCGTGTAGTAATATAGTGATTTCAGGTCGGAGGATCATTACATCATTGTCACTATGAGAATTGCTTATGACACTTTGCATAATGCTCCACGTAGAATTCTCATGGTGGGTCTGCCTAGTACATTGTTCTCTAACATGTACCTATGCATTGACTCAATAGCTCATATATTTATGACCAATGAGATTTGGCCATCAGTCAATCCACATACTAGTCTCAATGTATCATTGTTGTCCCATTAACAATGACACTTGACTAGGGACATTTAAGAGTAATGATACTAATTGTAACTATATGATCTCATGTTCAAGTCACATACTTGAAGCCATATAATTTGTATCACTATTCTAAGGACTTTTATTATGTTAACATTTATATAACGCAGTAAATAAAACAATAATAAAATAATTCATTTATTCAATCAAATATAATATCAAAAAATGTTTAAACAATTACATCAAAGAATTAGCCTCTAGGGCATAAACTCTAACAGTCTCCCACTTGCACTAGAGCCAATCACTCATGTATCTAATACCCATGGAACTAGTGTGACCTTCATACTTATGCTGCGACAAAGCTTTGGTCAGTGGATCTGCAACATTATCATCTGTTGGCACTCTGCTTATATGTAAATCTCCTCTATCAATGATTTCACGGATGAGATGGTACCGCCTAAGTATATGCTTGGATCGTTGGTGAGATCTGGGTTCCTTAGCCCGTGCAATGGCTCCATTATTATCACAGTATAGCTCAACCGGATCAACAATGGTTGGAACAACACCAAGTTCAGTGACGAACATTTTAATTCATACAGCCTCCTTGGCCGCACTAGAAGCAGCAATATACTCAGCCTCTGTTGTAGAATCGGCTACTGTCTCTTGCTTCGAACTTTTCTAGCTAACAGCACCACCATTAAGGCAAAACACAAAACCTGACTGAGACTTATAGTCATCTGTGTCAGTCTGGAAACTAGCATCTGTGTAACCCTTTACTGTCAGTTCGTCTTCACCTCCATATACCAAGAATGAATCCTTAGTCCTTTTCAGGTACTTGAGGATATTCTTGACTGCTGTCCAGTGACCTTCACCTGGATTCGACTGGTATCTGCTCGTCATGCTCAAAGCATACGAGACATCCGGACGAGTACATATCATTGCATACATGATAGATCCAATTGCCGAAGCATAAGGGATCTTTCTCATACGCTCCTCATCATCATGTGATTTAGGACATTGGGCCTTAGAGATCTTAACACCATGAGACATGGGTAAGTGTCCTCTTTTTGCCTCTTGCATGCTGAACCGTTTCAGCACTTTATCAATATATGTACTTTGACTTAGGCCGAGCATTTTTCTCGATCTATCTCGATAGATCTTGATACCTAAAATGTAGGTTGCATCGCCCAAATCTTTCATGGAGAAACATTTTCCTAACCATATTTTTACAGCCTGTAAGGAAGGAATGTCATTCCCAATAATTAATATGTCGTCAACATATAATACCAGGAATACAATGTGACTCCCACTAACCTTCTTATATACACAAGGTTCATCTTCATTTTTTATGAAGCCAAACTCTTTGACTGCTTCATCAAATCGAAGATTCCAACTCCGAGAGGCTTGCATCAATCCATAAATGGATCGCTGCAGCTTACATACCTTTCCAGCATCCTTTGGATTGGCAAAACCCTCAGGTTGTGTCATATACACATCCTCAAGGAGATTTCCGTTAAGGAAAGCAGTTTTGACATTCATCTGCCAGATTTCGTAATCATAAAAGGCTGCAATAGCAAGTAAGATCCTGATGGATTTAACCATTGCCACTGGAGAGAAGGTTTCATCATAGTCAACACCTTGAACTTGTTTGAAACCTTTTGCTACCAGTCGACCTTTATAGGTTTATACATTACCATCCATGTCGGTTTTCTTCTTAAAAACCCACTTGCACCCGATTGGTTTTACCCCTTCGGGTGGATCAACCAAAGTCCATACTTGGTTAGTATACATGGAGTCCATCTCAGATTTCATGGCTTCAAGCCATCTCTCAGAATCTGGTCCATTCATAGCTTCTTGGTAGGAAGCAGGTTCATCATGATCTATGAGCTTCACATCGCCGTTTTGAGTCACAAGAAATCCATAATATCTCTCGGGCTCTTGGCGTGTCCTACCAGATCTACAAATGCCTCGTGTAATTTGAGCAGGTTCACTTTCCACAATATCTTGTGGTTCCTGCTCATGTTCCAACTCAGGTTCAATGATATTTTGTGGTTCTCGAACTTCTTCGAGTTCTACTTTCCTCCCACTGTTTTCTTTAGAGATAAATTCTATTTCTATAAAAATACCAGTTCGAGCAACAAATACTTTGTTCTCAGAAGGTTTGTAGAAATAATACCCTTTTGTTTCCTTTGGGTATCCCACAAAATTACATTTGTCAGATTTGGGTCCGAGCTTGTCAGAAGCCAAACGTTTTACAAATGCCTCGCAACCTCAAATCTTCATGAACGACATACTAGGACGTTTCCCAGTCCACATCTCATATGGTGTCTTATGAACCGTCTTTGTAGGAACACGGTTAAGTGTGAATGCAGCTGTCTCTAGGGCATGACCCCAGAAGCTTATTGGAAGATCTGCATGACTCATCATCGATCGTACCATGTCCAACAAGGTGCGATTCCTCCTCTCAGACACACCATTCCATTGTGGTGTTCCAGGTGGAGTGAGCTGTGATATAATACCACACTCCTTTAGAAGGTCATCAAAGTCTTGGCTTAAGTATTCACCTCCTCGATCGGATCGAAGGGCTTTTATACTTTTGCCAAATTGGTTTTGAACTTCATTCTTGAATTCCTTTAACTTTTCAAAGGATTCGGATTTGTGTCTCATAAGATACACATATCCATATCTACTGAAGTCGTCAGTAAATGTAATGAAGTAATAAAACCCACCTCTTGCTAACGAACTCATGAGTCCGCATACATCACTATGTATAAGTCCCAATATATCGCTAGCCCGTTCACTGTGTCCAGTGAAAGGGGCCTTAGTCATCTTGCCTAATAAACAAGACTCGCATGTCTCATATGATTCAAAATCAAATGAATCCAAAAACCCATCTTTATGGAGTTTGGATATGCGTTTCTCATTTATATGGCCTAAACGACAGTGCCAAAGATATGTCGGATTTGAATCATTTGATTTATATCGTTTTGTATTTATGTTATAGATAGGCATTTCTAAATTAAGAATATAAAGACCATTAAACAATTGTGCAACACCATAACATATTTCATTTAAGTAAAATGAACAACTGTTGTTCTTTATTAAAAATGAAAAACCTTTCTTGTCCAAACAAGAAACAGAAATAATGTTTTTGCTCATAGCAGGCACATAATAACAATCCTCTAATTCTAATACTAGCCCAGTGGGCAAAAATAAATGATAAATTCCTACGGCTAGTGCAACAACTTTTGCTCCATTCCCAACTCGTAGGTCAACCTCGCCTTTCGCCAAAGTCCTACTCCTTCGGAGTTCCTGCACATTAACACAAATGTGAGAACCACATCCAGTATCTAATACCCATGATGTAGAAGTGGACAAATTAACTTCTATAACATATATACCTGAATCAGAAGTCATACTTCCTTTCTTTTTCTTCAGTTCTTCCAAATAAGCATGACAATTCCTCTTCCAGTGTCCAGATTTTCCACAGAAGTGACAATCACCTTCTTTAGCCACCCCACCTTTAGGTTTTAAAGCCTGTTTAGTTTTGGGATTGGGTTTGGCAGATTTAGATCCTATCTGCTTCTTGCCTTTTCCCATTCCCTTAGCATTCCCCTTTTGCACCATCATTATGGGAGCGGGTCCTGTCTTTTTCATGTTGTTCTCGGCAGTTCTTAACATGCTCAACAACTCAGTAAGTGGTTTCTCAATTTCATTCATGAGGTAATTCATAACAAATTGAGAGTAGCTGCTGTTCAAAGATTGCAAAACAAGATTAGTTTGGGCTTCCGGAGTAATCGGAAAACCCAACCTACCAAGGTACTCAATATACCCAATCATTTTCAGCACATGTGGACCAACTGGATCACGTTCACCCATCTTGCAGTGATACAACGCCTTGCTTGTATCATACATCTCCTGTCGAGCATGCCCTTCGAACAATTTCTTGAGATGCTCGATCATCTCATAAGCATCCATTAACTCATGTTGCTTCTGAAGCTCAGAGTTCATAGTTGCTAGCATGAGACAACTCACGTCCAGAGCATCATCTTGATGCTTCTTGTAAGCATTATGCTCTACACGTGGTGCAGTGTTAGCTGGTGCTGCAGGAATGGGCCCATCAAGGATATATAGCTTGCGCTCCTGTTTGAGGACAATCCTCAAGTTCCTATGCCAGTCTAGGAAATTAACTCCACTCAGCTTTTCCTTCTCAAGGACTGATCGTAGTGAAAGACTATTTGTGTTGTTGTTTGCCATTGATATCTATAATTTATAAGTGCAAAAAATAATAAGTCAAATTGCAGAATTTTGTAATTGATAATAGTACATTCAAAATATACCTCCCACTATTTTATTCAAATTAATAGCCCTCACCATTAATTCGGAAAGCATTTTTCAATTAAATCTTTCTAGTGAGCTAAGATCCATATTTCATTATGCCTTAAGTTAGCTTTGGCTATTCTCTCAAAACATAATTATTTAGGTAGACAACCCTTTGTCAATTATATCATATATAACTCTTAGATAGTTTGGTGAACAACATTTGTTTCTAGTCCATCTAATGGTACCTACCAAACTCTATGCCTCTAAGTCCACAATCCTATTGTGATAACTTAGTTAAGTCTGGCCCAATGATTTTAATAGTTTGGATATCACAATTATCCTATCGCATCTTACCAAGATAAATGGGGTACTTTACTTTGGCAAACCTACATCCATCGGTCAAGGTCTTGATGAGTGTTATTCATTGGAAGGCATCTGATTTAGACTTAATAATTTTATGAGGGATTTTAATAATTAATTTAGATCTCACCAATTTTAATCTTATTAAACATGCACATTATTTATCATATCATATCGTATACAAGCATAAATAAAGTGCAAAATTAAATGTGTCACAGTTATGGCCCCAACCCTATGCCAATCTTTTCAAGCTAATGAAAAGATTGAAGGTCAGTCTAAGGTGGTAAAAGGTCTTCAAAATAGTAGCTTCCTTGGACCTTCCTCATGCATGTGTCTCCTCTCCATCATCATCTTGTCATCTTGATAGGTTACAATTGTACATTACATGACATAAAGAAACCTCGAGTTACATTCGAGGGGATTTAGATGAGAAGAGAATATTACATCAGAATTTATAGAAAGGCACGACATGCAAGCCGTATTTCAAAACCAAAACCACTAACCTATGGGTCAAAAGGGCCATAACTGTGCACCATGCATATCACAATAAGCACATGACACAATTTATATAATTAAAGAAAACTATATACAAAATATTGGGGTCACGACCATCGTGCGCTACGACGGGGGGGTCCAAGGGGGGTGGCTCCCCCCCTGGCGGTGGTCCGGCTGACCGATCAGCCGGCGAGTGGTCTCGCTGCCCGGTCAGCGAGCGGGGCCGGGGGCAGCGCCCTGGAATTTTTTTTTTTAACTACAATCTATATTGTAGAATTTTTCATACAAATCTCTGAAACAATTCCAGAATCATATACAATCCGCTAACACACTCATACTAACAATACACCCAGAACATATCATATATGTCCAGTTTCGATTAATCATATTAAATCGAATCTTCATGTTTCTAATCCAATTAGAACAGAAGTTGAATTGTTATTCCACCTTCTAGGATACAAATATCAGAACATCATATACATGCATATATATTACAGATTTCCAGAATATGCATACATGCAGAATATCATATATTCTATATAACGAATACAATTAAAACACGTAATCTGAATTAATCGTTTCGCAAGTAGCTCTGATACCACTGTAGGGTTTTCGGCACATAAACGCAGCGAAACTTAAAAATTTTCGAAACCCTAAAACAGGATCCATGCGAAAACATATTAATTCAGAGGTTAAGATATGTTTTACCGATTATTCAAGCCTGAAAGGAGACGATGGAGATTCTGGAACTGCTTCGAATCCTCAACGCAATCCAACGGAACTGCGCCTCTATGGTATCCACACGAACGTCCCGCGAATCGTCACACGATCTGCAGCAAGGAAAGCTGCGGTACTAGCCGCCAAGGATCTGGATTTTTCAAAAAATTTCTCTCTAGTCTCTCTCTAAGAGCGGCTAGGGTTTTGATATCGATAATACCCTAAACGGCTGATATATCATATATATAGCAGTTAAAGGAATTAACCAAAACCTAATTCAATTAGAAATATAAAATCCGAATTTATATATATATATATATATATATATATATATATATATTATATCTTAATTAAGTCTTACTTAATTAATATACACATATATATATATACAAATTATCCTATTAATTTAAATTCATAATTTAAATACTATCAATCATATTGATATATTTAAATCCATACAATTTAAATTAATTCCCTTTTAATTACGTTCTAAGTGTGTGACCCTATAGGTTATTATTATGTTGGCAATAATTTTAAAATCATATTATAAAATTATAAACAATGAGCGGCATCTAGTAATGCATCACTGCTACCCAAATAATAATAAGATCGGTGATTCGATACAACCTTTTCGTGACCAATGTTTCAATGTAATTTAATCCTTTTAACCTTGACATCCTAGATTAAACTCGAGGCATGGAATGTGTCATCCTCTTCATAATTTAATCTGAGTTTTCTTGATCGATGAGTAGACTATATGAAACAAATCACTATTTGAGCATGGCCATGCATTTCATAGTCCTACTCAATCAAGAGGCCTATGGATATCACCCCTAATATATAGGAGGGTTAAATTCCATCTAGATCACTCATATTCCTCACACGATTCATGATATACCCAATAATCACCTTTATCGTCCACCTATTAAAGGTGGCCTTTGATGATATCAAAGTACATAAATTCTCGTGTAGTAATATAGTGATTTCAGGTCGGAGGATCATTACATCATTGTCACTATGAGAATTGCTTATGACACTTTGCATAATGCTCCACGTAGAATTTTCATGGTGGGTCTGCCCAGTACATTGTTCTCTAACATGTACCTATGCATTGACTCAATAGCTCATATATTTATGACCAATGAGATTTGGCCATCAGTCAATCCACATACTAGTCTCAATGTATTATTGTTGTCCCATTAACAATGACACTTGACTAGGGACATTTAAGAGTAATGATACTAATTGTAACTATATGATCTCATGTTCAAGTCACATATATGAAGCCATATAATTTGTATCACTATTCTAAGGACTTTTATTATGTTAACATTTATATAACGCAGTAAATAAAACAATAATAAAATAATTCATTTATTCAATCAAATATAATATCAAAAAAGAGTTTATGCCCTAGAGGCTAATTCTTTGATGTAATTGTTTAAACATCGGGACTTTAGGCACAAGGGCAATAGCAGTGGAATTGGACCCCCGAAGCAGACATCCCTACCTGAAAAAGGAACGGATGGCAGCAGTAAAAACATCCCCAACAATGTCCCAAGTATGGAGAAAATTAAACCCATCAGGGCCAGGACTCTTGTTCTTCTTCATGAGCTTAAGAGTGGACAGGATCTCTTCAGCCGACACATCACGTTCCAGTAATAGAGCTTGTTGAGAGGACACAATCTTGGCCCCAAGAGAGTCAAGGAGAGGAAGAATAGAGCAATCGGCAGGAGAAGAAGTGCCAAAAAGACCAAAGAAGTGATCCACAACAACTCTTTGAACAGCCAAATGCCCAGAACACAATTCACCCTCCGAGTTCCTTATAGCCAAAATTTTATTCGTATTCCATCTATTCTTTACTTGGTTATGGAAGTAACCCGTATTCTTATCACCATCCTTCAAGCATTGGATTCTAGATTTTTGCTTGGGGAACTTCTCTTCAAGGAGGAGAGCAGCCCAAAGAGAATTGATTTGAGCTTTCTGGAGAAGGAGAAGAGAGGAATCACCCGGATTGAGCGAAATAGCATGCTGAGTAGCGTGCAAGCAGTCCCTAGACTGCTTCACATTTGAGATCAGATTACCATTACGCTTATTGAGGCCCTTTAAAGCAACCTTAACTGCAGAAAGCTTCCCGGCCAAGATCTGGAGCGGGTCACCCAAGCAAGGAGTGAGCCAAGCATTCCGAACCACATCTGGAAAATTTTCCAGACCCATCATGAAGTTGAAGAACTGGAAAGGCTTGGGAATACGGGGCAGGAGAAGGCCAAAAAAAACCACCGCAGGGCAATGATTGGAGAGGTCACGGGGACAAAAGAGAGCTTGAGAGAAGGGATAAGAGTCCAACCAGACGTTATTAACCAAAGCACGATCCAGCTTCTTGTAAGTAGGGTTTGCAATTTGAGAGTCCCACCAGGTGAGATGGGGGCCCATAGCATGGAGATCCATCAAGAGGAGACCCTCAAGCCAATCCTTAAAATCTTGCATACCATAGTCCCAAGTACAAGAACCTCCATCAATTTCAGACAAGGATTTTACCACATTGAAATCCCCAATAAGAGTCCACGATGTATTTATTGAGCCAGCAATAACTCTTAAATCATACCAAAGAGATTTCCTTTCAGTAGGGGTATTTAGCCCATAAACAACAGTAACAAAACCATTAAAACTAAGATTGACAGAAGAAACAGAACAGTGAATAAATTGTGCAGACTTTGTAATAACATTGACATTCCAGATATTTGGGTCCCAACCATCCCAAATTCTACCATTCACATGATACTCATAATTAAAGTGCCACTGCCAATTCCTACAAATAGCATTGGAAACAGAATTGGCCTTAGGTGACTTGACCCGAGTTTCAACAAGGCCAACAAAAGAGATATTATACTTACAAATGAGTTCATGGACGCTAGTCTGCTTAGGAGACATATTTACACCTCTAATATTCATAGAGCAAAAATTTAACATAAAACAGGGAAGAAGTTAAGCTGAGGACTTTTTGCTCCCCCCTCCTTTGATCTTTTTCTTTGAGGCTTGACCAACATCAAGAGAGCCTACAGCTTTGTGTTTTAGATCCCTACCTTCCTTCTCATCAATCTATTTAAGCTTACCCACAAGGGGGTTAGTGGAAGGAGTGACATCAATGTCAGAGAAACAGTCCTGAGGACCAGCAGCCACAGGGGAAAGGTGGTTGAATAGGAGCCGGACCAACATGCTGTTTAGGACCCTTAGCAACCAAGGTCCAACTGTCAAATTTTTCAGCAGGAGAAGGAGAAGAGATGACTGGGGCAGAAGAAGATTCACCGCCAGCAGCAGGAGAAGGCATAGAAGGGGCAACTTTGGGAACCCATTTATAATTAGCTTAAGGGCATCTAAGGAGAGAGTGCCCAAAGGACATGCAATGAGAGCACGACAAGGGTTTATTCTGGTACTCCACTGCAACCGAGACCACTATTTCTAATTTAGTTTCCTCATCAAGGACAACAACTTCAAGACTAGAAGGAAAGGCTGAAGAGGTGTAACCTCAATACACATCCTAGCAAAGTTCATGGGTTCCAATTTTTCAGTTATCTTATCAACAAAGAGAGGTTTACCTATCCCACTAGCAAGATAGCTTAGCCCAGGGCCAGACAAGTAGGACAGGGGAATATTATGGAATTTCACCCAAACAGGGGCCTTAGTGCACATATCAGATTTAAAGTCCAACCCCTCCCCAATGCTTTAGCTGGAGAAGCTTATTCGAAATATACCAAGGACCTAAGGCTAGAATATTGTCACGCTCCTCAGGACTAGAGAACTTAAAGATGAAATACCCCTTATCCTGCAGGAAAACCTTTTGCAGACCCCGACTATCCCACAACTTATGAACACTATCTTCGACAAGTTTAAATGGAAGTCTAGAGTGAATAAAACTTCCAACAAGGCAAGCGTTCCAAAGATTATTTCCAAGCTGAAGAACTTCTGAAGGTGGCTTGATAGTGATAGGACCATTTTCCAGAGACGGGGGAGCAGGGGAAAAATAATCAAGGACCAAACCAGGTTTGGAGGATCCCTTAGCCACTACCGAGCTCCAAGAAGGTCGAACCGGAGAGGAATGTTGGCAACGAAGCCCCAGCAGAGACATACTGACCAACGGTAGAAAGCTTTGGGAAGTCCTTATCAGGCATAACATGGCAAGCCGAAGGGAAACCCACTCCAACCTGGCCATCTAGACCACCAGAAGGATCTATAGAATTTTCAAATACCTTACCAGAAATATCACAGATGCCGGAGGAAAAAAGGTTTCCAGCACCAGAGGGAAGCCCCAAAACAGGGGCAAAAACATTGACTTCAGGAGTTCTTAGAGAACTTTTAACAAACAAGTCCCGGTCATCCACCTGCCTAACAGATTTGCCCTTGTTGACAAAATCATTAATATTCTAGACAGAGAAACCTTGGGCCAAGATGACATCCATAAGAGCATTGCTCTTTTCACGCTCAGCAACAGCATCAACCCGACCTTGCTGAGAGAGAACCTGAGCAGCTTTGAAGACCTCAGACATAGAAGTGCCAAACTGCAACCCAATGTTTCCATTTACAACACTAACAGATTCAGAATCAGAAGAGCCCTCCGACTCAATAGTGACGGCACCCGGAACAGGGACAGGCTCAGATTCAGCCATAGCATCTTCATCTATAATAGGGGAGCTTAGGGCGGAGACTCTAAACTCAGCAAAAAGATCCCTAGAAGGGATACTAACAGAGTTACCCGAAGAGAGATGCGAGTAATCAACCATCACAAAAGAGAATAGGAGAAGGGAGGGGAAGGGAGGTTTGGGCGGAAAAAGACGGAATGACCAGACGGAGAGGACAGAATGGACGAAGGAAGAAGAGAGAAGAGGTCCAAAGATGGACCAGAGAGAACAGAAAAGGAAAAAAGGAGACCGGAAAAAGAGGTGGGCCAGAGGAGAAAAGGAAAGAGACTGTACAAAAAAGGAAATGAGGGCAAGACAGACTCAAAATAAAACCGGATAAATTAGGTGGGGAGATGGAAGAATTAGGTAGGGGCAAAAGGAGGGCAAACTTGTAAATAAAAATAAGAGAGAAGACAGAGCAAAATTTCTAGAGAGATAAATATTGCAACTCTCTAGGGAGACCTTATTGTTTCATTGGTGCTCTAAAATTGTCAAAGAAAGAGGTGATTAGGTGTCTTATAACTTCGTTCTAGTTTGATTAGCATAAAAAGAAGCAACCCCATGACTATCGCGTTAAAAACGATGCGTACATCTCACACAAGTCTTTATTTAAGGAGACCTTCTTATTGTTTCATTGGTTCTCTAAAATTCTAAAAGAAAGAGGTTATTAGGAGTCTTATTACTTCGTTTTAATCTAATTAGCATCAAAAGGAGCAATTTCATGATTATCGCGTTAAAAATGATGCATACATCTCACACAAGTCTTGATTTAGGGAGACCTTCTTATTGTATCATTGGTTCTCTTAAATTGTCAAAGAAGGAGGTGATTATGAGACCTATGAATTCGTTCTAGTTTGATTAGCTTCAAAATGAGACACCCATGACTATCGCGTTCAAAACCATGCGTCTCACACAAGTGTTCATTTAGGGAGACCTTTTTGTTTTATTAGTTCTCTCAAATTGTCAAAATATATACGATTATGAGTCCTATTACTTCATTCTAGTTGAAATTGGCATCAAAAGGAGCAATCTCATCACTATCGCGTCCAAAACAATGCGTAGATCTCATACAAGTCTAAATTTAAGGAGACCTTCATAGTGTTTCATTGGTCGTTTCAAATTTACAAAGAAAGAGGTGATTAAGAGTTGTATTACTTCGTTCTAGTTTGATTAGCGTCAAAACGAGAAATCCATGACTATCGCGTTCAAAACCATGTGTACATCTCACACAAGTCTTTATTTAGGGAGACTTTCTTATTATTTCATTGGTGCTCTAAAATTGTCAAAGAAAGAGGTGATTAAGTCCTATAACTTCGTTCTAGTTTGATTAGCATCAAAAGGAGCAATCCCATGACTATCGCTTTAAAAACGATGCGTACATTTCACACAAGTCTTGATTTAGCGAGACCTTCTTATTGTTTCAATGGTTCTCTCAAATTGTCAAAGAAAGAGATGATTATGATTCCTATGACTTCGTTCTAGTTTGATTAGCAACAAAAGGAGCCAGCGTATCACTAGTGCCTTCAAAACGATCCGCACATCTCACACAAGCCTACATTTCGGGAGACCTTCTTATTGTTTGATTGGTTCTCTCAAATTGTGAAAAAGTAGATGATTATAAGTCCTATTACTTCGTTCTAGTTTAAATTAGCATCAAAAGGAGAAATTCCATCACTATCGCATCCAAAACGATGAGTAGATCTCACACAAGTCTACATTTTGGGAGACCTTCATATTGTTTCATTGGTTTTTTGATATTTACAAAGAAAGAAGTGATTAAGAGTTGTATTACTTCGTTCTAGTTTGATTAGCGTCAAAACGACAAACCCATTACTATCGCGTTCAAAATCAAGCGTACATCCCACAAAAGTATTAATTTTGGGAGACCTTCTTATTGTTTCATTGGTGCACTAAAATTGTCAAAGAAATAAGTGATTAGGAGTCCTATAACTTCGTTCTAGTTTGATCAGCATCAAAAGGAGCAATCCCATGACTATCGCATTAAAAACGATGCGTACATCTGACACATGTTTTCATTTAAAGAGACCTTCTTATTGTTTCATTGGATCTCTAAAATTGTTAAAGAAGGAGGTGATTATGAGTCTTATTAATCGTTCTAATTTGATTAGCATCAAAAGGAGCAATCCTATGACTATCGCATTAAAAACGATGCGTACATCTCACACAAGTCTTTATTTAGGGAGACCTTCTTATTTTATTTTTTTGCTAATTTAAGCTGAAATCTTAACATTCCTTCCTTGGGCAGGAATGGATCCCAAGACCTCTTAGACTCAAAGCCTTATGAGTATTTGATTTACCATTGAGCCAAGAGGGACTCAAAGCCTTCCGTATGGCCATGATACCCCTGATGTAAGTCGGGTAGCAAACAGCTCTGGTATCGGGCTGTGGAGATTAGTCGACCCGCGGGTTTGAAACTCCACAATAAAAAAAAGGATCAATTCCATCACTATCGCGTCCAAAACGATGAGTAGATCTCACGCAAGTCTATATTTTGGGAGACCTTCATATTGTTTCATTGGTTTTTTCAAATTTACAAAGAAAGAGGTGATTAAGAGTTGTATTACTTCGTTCTAGTTTGATTAGTGTCAAAAGGAGAAACCCATGACTATCGGGTTCAAAATCAAGTGTACATCTCACAAAAGTATTCATTTTGGGAGACATTCTTATTGTTTCATTGGTTCTCTCAAATTGTCAGAGAAGGAGGTGATTTTGAGTCCTATGAATTCGTTCTAGTTTGATTAGCGTCAAAATGAGACACCCATGACTATCGCGTTCACAACCATGCGTACATCTCACAAGTCTTCATTTAGGGAGACCTTCTTATTGTTTCTTTAGTTCTATCAAATTATCAAAATATATGTGATTATGAGTCCTATTACTTCGTTCTAGTTGAAATTAGCATCAAAAAGAGCAATCCCATCACTATCGCGTCCAAAACGATGCGTAGATCTCACACAAGTCTTCATTTAAGGAGACCTTCATAGTGTTTAATTAGTTGTTTCAAATTTACAAATAAAGATGTGATTAAGAGTTGTATTACTTTATTCTAGTTTGATTAGCGTCAAAACGAGAAACCCATGACTATCGCGTTCAAAACCATGTGTACATCTCACACAAGTCTTCATTTAGGGACACTTTCTTATTGTTTCATTAGTGCTCTAAAATTGTCAAAGAAAAAGGTGGTTAAGTCCTATAACTTTGTTCTAGTTTGATTAGCATCAAAAGGAGCAATCCCATGACTATCGCGTTAAAAACGATGCGTACATCTCACACAAGTCTTGATTTAGGGAGACCTTCTTATAGTTTCATTGGTTCTCTCAAATTGTCAAAGAAAGAGATGATTATGAGTCCTATGACTTCGTTCTAGTTTGATTATCAACAAAAGGAGCCATCGCATCACTAGTGCCTTTAAAACGATCCGTACATCTCACACAAGTCTACATTTCGGGAGACCTTCTTATTGTTTGATTGGTTCTCTCAAATTATGAAAACATAGATGATTATGAGTCCTATTACTTCATTCTAGTTTAAATTAGCATCAAAAGGAGCAACTCCATCACTATCGCGTCCAAAACGATGGGTAGATCTCACACAAGTCTACATTTTGGGAGACCTTCATATTGTTTCATTGGTTTTTTAAATTTATAAAGAAAGAGGTGATTAAGAGTTGTATTACTTCGTTCTAGTTTGATTAGTGTCAAAAGGAGAAACCCATGACTATCGGGTTCAAAATCAAGCGTACATCTCACAAAAGTATTCATTTTGGGAGACCTTCTTTTTGTTTCATTGGTACTAAAATTGTCAAAGAAAGAAGTGATTAGGAGTCCTATAACTTCATTCTAGTTGGATTAGCATCAAAAGAAGCAATCTCATGACTATCGCGATAAAAACGATATGTACATCTCACACATGTCTTCATTTAAGGAGACCTTCTTATTATTTCATTGGTTCTCTAAAATTGTGAAAGAAGAAGGTGTTTAGGAGTCTTATTAATCATTCTAATTTGATTAGCATAAATAGGAGGAATCCTATGACTATCTATCGCGTTAAAAATGATGCGTACATCTCACACAAGTCTTGATTTAGGGAGACCTTCTTATTGTTTCATTGGGTCTCTCAAATTGTCAAAAAAAAGAGGTGATTATGAGTCCTATGAATTGATTCTAGTTTGATTAGCATCAAATGGAGCAATCATATCTCTAGTGCCATCAAAACGATCAATACATCTCACACAAGTTTTTATTTAGGGAAACCTTCTTATTGTTACATTAGTTATCTCAAATTGTCAAAATGTAGGTGATTATGAGTCCTATTACTTCGTTCTAGTTGAAATTAACATCAAAAGGAGCAATCCCATCACTATTGCATCCAATACGATGTGTAGACCAAGTCCCTCTTGACCAAAGGCAAGAATGTTAAGATTTCAGCTTAAATTGGCAAAAAGAAAAATGATGCGTAGATCTCACACAAGTCTTCATTTAGGGAAACCTTCATATTGTTTCAAATTTACAAAAAAAGAGGTGATTAAGAGTTGTATTACTTCGTTCTAGTTTGATTAGTGTCAAAACGACAAACCCATTACTATCACGTTCAAAACCATGTGTACATCTCACACAAGGCTTCATTTAGGGAGACTTTCTTATTGTTTCATTGGTGCTCTAAATTTGTTAAAGAAAAAAGGTGATTAGGAGTCCTATAACTTCGTTCTAGTTTGATTAGCATCAAAAGGAGCAATCCCATGACTATCGCGTTTAAAACGATGCGTACATCTCACACAAGTCTTCATTTAAGGAGACCATCTTATTGTTTCAATTGTTCTCTAAAATTGTGAAAGAAGAAGGTGATTTGGAGTTTTATTACTTCGTTCTAATTTGATTATCATCAAAGGGAGTAATCCTATGACTAACGTATTAAATACGATGCGTACATCTCACACAAGTCTTTATTTAGGGAGACCTTATTATTTTATTTTTTTGCTAATTTAAGCTGAAATCTTAACATTCCTTCCTTGGCCAGGAATAGATTCCAAGACCTCTTGGACTCAAAGCCTTATGAGTATTTGATTTACAATTGAGCCAAGAGGGACTCAAAGCCTTCCGTATGGCCACGATACCCCTGACGTTAGTCGGGTAGCAAACTGCTCTGGTATCAGGCAATAGAGATTAGTCGACCCGCGGGTTGGAAACTCCACAATAATAAAAAGAAAAAGAAAAAAAAGGAGCAATTCCATCACTATCGCGTTCAAAACGATGAGTAGATCTCACACAAGTCTACATTTTGGGAGACCTTCATATTGTTTCATTGGTTTTTTCAAATTTAAAAAGAAAGAGGTGATTAAGAGTTATATTACTTCGTTCTAGTTTGATTAGTGTCAAAAGGAGAAACCCATGACTATCGGGTTCAAAATCAAGCGTACATCTCACAAAAGTATTCATTTTGGTAGACCTTTTTATTGTTTCATTGATTCTCTCAAATTGTCAGAGAAGGAGGTGATTTTGAGTCCTATGAATTCGTTCTAGTTTGATTAGCGTCAAAATGAGACAACTATGACTATCGCGTTCAAAACCATGCGTACATCAAAAGGAGCAATTCCATCACTATCGTTCAAAACCATGCGTTCAAAACCATGCGTACATCATTTAGGGAGACCTTCTTAATGTTTCATTAGTTCTCTCAAATTGTCAAAATATAGGTGATTATGAGTCCTATTACTTCGTTCTAGTTTAAATTAGCATCAAAAGGAGCAATTCCATCACTATCGCGTCCAAAACGATGAATAGATCTCACACAAGTCTACATTTTGGGAGACCTTCATATTGTTTCATTGGTTTTTTCAAATTTACAAAGAAAGAAGTGATTAAGAGTTGTATTACTTCGTTATAGTTTGATTAGCGTCAAAAGGAGAAACCCATGACTATCGGGTTCAAAATCAAGCGTACATCTCACAAAAGTATTCATTTTGGGAGACCTTCTTATTGTTCCATTGGTGCACTAAAATTGTCAATGAAAGAAGTGATTAGGAGTCCTATAACTTCATTCTAGTTTGATTAGCTTCAAAAGGAGCAATCTCATGACTATCGCGATAAAAATGATGTGTACATCTCACACATGTCTTCATTTAAGGAGACCTTCTTATTGTTTCATTGGTTCTCTAAAATTGTGAAAGAAGGAGGTGATTAGGAATCTTATTACTTCGTTCTAATTTGATTAGCATCAAAAGGAGCAATCCTATGACTATCGCGTTAAAAACGATGCGTACATCTCACACAAGTCTTGATTTAGGGAGACCTTCTTATTGTTTCATTGGGTCTCTCAAATTGTCAAAGAAAGAGGTGATTATGAGTGCTATGAATTCGTTCTAGTTTGATTAGCATCAAAAGGAGCAATCCTGTCACTAGTGCCATCAAAACGATCAATACAACTCACACAAGTTTTCATTTAGGAAAACCTTCTTATTGTTACATTAGCTATCTCAAATTGTCAAAATATAGGTGATTATGAGTCCTATTACGTCGTTCTTGTTGAAATTAGCATCAAAAGGAGCAATTCCATCACTATTGCGTCCAAAACGATGTGTAGACCAAGTCCCTCTTGGCTCAATGGTAATACAACTGCTCATAAGGTTTTGATTCCAAGAGGTCTTGGGATCTATTCCTGCCAAAGGCAAGAATGTTAAGATTTCAGCTTAAATTGGCAAAGAAAAAATGATGCGTAGATCTCACACAAGTCTTCATTTAGGGTGACCTTCATATTGTTTCAAATTTACAAAGAAAGAGGTGATTAAGAGTTGTATTACTTCGTTCTAGTTTAATTAGCGTCAAAACGATAAACCCACCAAGACTATCGAGTTAAAAACCAAGCGTACATCTCACACAAGGCTTCATTTAGGGAGACTTTCTTATTGTTTGATTGGTGCTCTAAAATTGTCAAAGAAAGAGGTGATTAGGTGTCTTATAACTTCGTTCTAGTTTGATTAGCATAAAAAGAAGCAACCCCATGACTATCGCGTTAAAAACGATACGTACATCTCACACAAGTCTTTATTTAAGAAGACCTTCTCATTGTTTCATTGGTTCTCTAAAATTGTGAAAGAAAGAGGTTATTAGGAGTCTTATTACTTCTTTTTAATCTAATTAGCATCAAAAGGAGCAATCCCATGATTATCGCGTTAAAAACAATGCGTACATCTCACACAAGTCTTGATTTAGGGAGACCTTCTTATTGTATCATTGGTTCTCTTAAATTGTCAAAGAAGGAGGTGATTATGAGTCCTATGAATTCGTTCTAGTTTGATTAGCATAAAAATGAGACACCCATGACTATCGCGTTCAAAACCATGCGTCTCACACAAGTCTTCATTTAGGGAGACCTTCTTTTTGTTTTATTAGTTCTCGCAAATTGTCAAAATATATGCGATTATGAGTCCTATTACTTCATTCTAGTTGAAATTGGCATCAAAAGGAGCAATCCCATCACTATCGCGTCCAAAACGATGCGTAGATCTCATACAAGTCTTCATTTAAGGAGACCTTCATAGTGTTTCATTAGTTGTTTCAAATTTACAAAGAAATAGGTGATTAAGAGTTGTATTACTTCGTTCTAGTTTGATTAGCGTCAAAACGAGAAACCCATGACTATCGCATTCAAAACCATGTGTACATCTCATACAAGTCTTCATTTAGGGAGACTTTCTTATTGTTTCATTGGTGCTCTAAAATTGTCAAAGAAAGAGGTGATTAAGTCCTATAACTTCGTTCTAGTTTGATTAGCATCAAAAGGAGCAATCCCATGACTATCGCGTTAAAAACGATGCGTACATTTCACACAAGTCTTGATTTAGCGAGACCTTCTTATTGTGTCAATGGTTCTCTCAAATTGTCAAAGAAAGAGATGATTATGATTCCTATGACTTCGTTCTAGTTTGATTAGCAACAAAAGGAGCCATCGTATCACTAGTGCCTTGAAAACGATTCGCACATTTCACACAAGCCTACATTTCGGGAGACCATTATATTGTTTGATTGGTTCTCTTAAATTGTGAAAACATAGATGATTATAAGTCCTATTACTTCGTTCTAGTTTAAATTAGCATCAAAAGGAGCAATTCCATCACTATCGCATCCAAAACGATGAGTAGATCTCACACAAATCTATATTTGGGGAGACCTTCATATTGTTTCATTGGTTTTTTGATATTTACAAAGAAAGAAGTGATTAAGAGTTGTATTACTTCGTTCTAGTTTGATTAGCGTCAAAAGGAGAAACCCATAACTATCGGGTTCAAAATCAAGCGTACATCTCACAAAAGTATTAATTTTGGGAGACCTTCTTATTGTTTCATTAATGCACTAAAATTGTCAAAGAAAGAAGTGATTAGGAGTCCTATAATTTCGTTCTAATTTGATCAGCATCAAAAGGAGCAATCCCATGTTTATCTCATTAAAAACGATGCGTACATCTTACACATGTCTTCTTTTAAAGAGACCTTCTTATTGTTTCATTGGTTCTCTAAAATTGTGAAAGAAGGAGGTGATTAGGAGTCTTATTAATCGTTCTAATTTGATTAGCATCAAAAGGAGCAATCCTATGACTATCGCATTAAAAACGATGCATACATCTCACACAAGTCTTTATTTAGGGAGACCTTCTTATTTTATTTTTTTGCTAATTTAAGCAGAAATCATAACATTCCTTCCTTGGGCAGGAATGGATCCCAAGACCTCTTGGACTCAAAGCCTTCTGAATATTTGATTTACCATTGAGCCAAGAGGGACTCAAAGCCTTCCGTATGGCCATGATACCCCTGACGTAAGTCGAGTAGCAAACTGCTCTGGTATCGGGCTGTGGAGATTAGTCGACCCGCGGGGTTTGAAACTCCACAATAACAAAAAAAGGAGCAATTCCATCACTATCGCGTCCAAAACGATAAGTAGATCTTACACAAGTCTACATTTTAGGAGACCTTCATATTGTTTCATTGGTTTTTTTAAATTTACAAAGAAAGAGGTGATTAAGAGTTGTATTACTTCGTTCTAGTTTGATTAGTGTCAAAAGGAGAAACCCATGACTATCGGGTTCAAAATCAAGTGTACATCTCACAAAAGTATTCATTTTGGGAGACCTTCTTATTCTTTCATTGGTTCTCTCAAATTGTCAGAGAATGAGGTGATTATGAGTCCTATGAATTCGTTCTAGTTTGATTAGCATCAAAATGAGACACCCATGACTATCGCATTCAAAACCATGCATACATCTCACACAAGTTTTCATTTAGGGAGACCTTCCTATTGTTTCATTAGTTCTCTCAAATTATCAAAATATATGTGATTATGAGTCCTATTACTTCGTTCTAGTTGAAATTAGCATCAAAAAGGGCAATCCCATAACTATCGCGTCCAAAACAATGCGTAGATCTCACACAAGTCTTCATTTAAGGAGACCTTCATAGTATTTAATTGGTTATTTCAAATTTACAAAGAAAGATGTGATTAAGAGTTGTATTACTTCGTTCTAGTTTGATTAGCGTCAAAACAAGAAACCTATGACTATCGCGTTCAAGACCATGTGTACATCTCACACAAGTATTCATTTAGGGACACTTTTTATTGTTTCATTAGTGCTCTAAAATTGTCAAAGAAAGAGGTGATTAAGTCCTATAACTTTGTTCTAGTTTGATTAGCATCAAAAGGAGCAATCCCATGACTATCGCGTTAAAAACGATGCGTACATCTCACACAAGTCTTGATTTAGGGAGACCTTCTTATAGTTTCATTGGTTCTCTCAAATTGTCAAAGAAAGAGATAATTATGAGTCCTATGACTTCGTTCTAGTTTGATTATCAACAAAAGGAGCCATCGCATCACTAGTGTAAGTCTACATTTCGAGAGACCTTCTTATTGTTTGATTGGTTCATTCAAATTATAAAAACGTAGATGATTATGAGTCCTATTACTTCATTCTAGTTTCAATTAGCATCAAAAGGAGCAATTCCATCACTATCGCGTACAAAACGATGAGTAGATCTCACACAAGTCTACATTTTGGGAGACCTTCATATTATTTCATTGGTTTTTTCAAATTTACAAAGAAAGAGGTGATTAAGAGTTGTATTACTTCGTTCTAGTTTGATTAGCGTCAAAAGGAGAAACCCATGACTATCGGGTTCAAAATCAAGCGTACATCTCACAAAAGTATTCATTTTGGGAGACCTTCTTATTGTTTCATTGGTGCACTAAAATTGTCAAAGAAAGAAGTGATTAGGAGTCCTATAACTTCATTCTAGTTTGATTAGCATCAAAAGGAGCAATCTCATGACTATCGCGATAAAAACGATGTGTACATCTCACACATGTCTTCATTTAAGGAGACCTTTTTATTATTTCATTGGTTCTCTAAAATTGTGAAAGAAGAAGGTGTTTAGGAGTCTTATTAATCGTTCTAATTTGATTACCATAAATAGGAGCAATCTTATGACTATCTATCGCGTTAAAAACGATGCGTACATCTCACACAAGTCTTGATTTAGGGAGACCTTCTTATTGTTTCATTGGGTTTCTCAAATTGTCAAAGAAAGAGGTGATTATGAGTCCTATGAATTCATTCTAGTTTGATTAGCATCAAAAGAAGCAATCCTATTACTAGTGCCATCAAAACTATCAATACATCTCACACAAGTTTTCATTTAAGGAAACCTTCTTATTGTTACATTAGTTATCTCAAATTGTCAAAATATAGGTGATTATGGACTATTACTTCGTTCTAGTTGAAATTAGCATCAAAAAAAGCAATCTCATCACTATTGCGTCCAAAACGATGTGTAGACCAAGTCTCTCTTGGCTTAATGGTAAAACAACTACTCATAAGGTTTTGATTCCAAGAGCTCTTGGGATCTATTCATGCCAAAGGCAAGAATGTTAAGATTTCAGCTTAAATTGGCAAAAAATATTGATGCGTAGATCTCACACAAGTCTTCATTTAGGGAGACATTCATATTGTTTCAATTTTACAAAGAAAGAGGTGATTAAGAGTTGTATTACTTCGTTCTAGTTTGATTAGCGTCAAAACGACAAACCCATTACTATCGCGTTCAAAACCATGTGTACATCTCACAACAAGCTTCATTTAGGGAGACTTTCTTATTGTTTCATTGGTGCTCCAAAATTGTCAAAGAAAGAGGTGATTAGGAGTCCTATAACTTTGTTCTAGTTTTATTAGCATTAAAATGAGCAATCCCATAACTATCGCGTTAAAAACGATGCGTACATCTCACACAAGTCTTCATTTAAGGAGACCATCTTATTGTTTCAATTGTTCTCTAAAATTATGAAAGAATGAGGTGATTAGGAGTTTTATTACTTCGTTCTAACTTGATTAGCATCAAAAGGAGCAATCCTATGACAATCGCATTAGAAACGATGCGTACATCTCACACAAGTCTTTATTTAGAGAGAACTTATTTTATTTTTTTGCTAATTAATCTGAAATCTTAACATTCCATCCTTGGGCAGGAATGGATCCCAAGACCTCTTAGACTCAAAGCTTTATGAGTATTTGATTTACCATTGAGCCAAGAGGGACTCAAAGCCTTCCGTATGGCCACGATACCCCTGACGTAAGTCGGGTAGCAAACCGCTCTGGTATCAGGCTGTGGAGATTAGTCGATTTGCGGGTTGGAAACTCCACAATAATAAAAAAAAGAAAAAAAGGAGCAATTCCATCACTATCGCGTCCAAAACGATGAGTACATCTCACACAAGTCTACATTTTGGGAGACCTTCATATTGTTTCATTGGTTTTTTCAAATTTACAAAGAAAGAGGTGATTAAGAGTTGTATTACTTCGTTCTAGTTTGATTAGCGTCAAAAGGAGAAACCCATGACTATCGGGTTCAAAATCAAGCGTACATCTCACAAAAGTATTCATTTTGGGAGACCTTCTTATTGTTTCATTGGTGCACTATTACTTCATTCTAGTTTCAATTAGCATCAAAAGAAGCAATTCCATCACTATCGCGTACAAAACGATGAGTAGATCTCACACAAGTCTACATTTTGGGAGACCTTCATATTGTTTCATTGGTTTTTTCAAATTTACAAAGAAAGAGGTGATTAAGAGTTGTATTACTTCGTTCTAGTTTGATTAGCGTCAAAAGGAGAAACCCATGACTATCGGGTTCAAAATCAAGCGTACATCTCACAAAAGTATTCATTTTGGGAGACCTTCTTATTGTTTCATTGGTGCACTAAAATTGTCAAAGAAAGAAGTGATTAGGAGTCCTATAACTTCATTCTAGTTTGATTAGCATCAAAAGGAGCAATCTCATGACTATCGCGATAAAAACGATGTGTACATCTCACACATGTCTTCATTTAAGGAGACCTTCTTATTATTTCATTGGTTCTCTAAAATTATGAAAGAAGAAGGTGTTTAGGAGTCTTATTAATCGTTCTAATTTGATTAGCATAAATAGGAGCAATCTTATGACTATCTATCGCGTTAAAAACGATGCGTACATCTCACACAAGTCTTGATTTAGGGAGACCTTCTTATTGTTTCATTGGGTTTCTCAAATTATCAAAGAAAGAGGTGATTATGAGTCCTATGAATTCATTCTAGTTTGATTAGCATCAAAAGAAGCAATCCTATTACTAGTGCCATCAAAACTATCAATACATCTCACACAAGTTTTCATTTAAGGAAACCTTCTTATTGTTACATTAGTTATCTCAAATTGTCAAAATATAGGTGATTATGGACTATTATTTCGTTCTAGTTGAAATTAGCATCAAAAAAAGCAATCTCATCACTATTGCGTCCAAAACGATGTGTAGACCAAGTCTCTCTTGGCTTAATGGTAAAACAACTACTCATAAGGTTTTGATTCCAAGAGCTCTTGGGATCTATTCATGCCAAAGGCAAGAATGTTAAGATTTCAGCTTAAATTGGCAAAAAAAATTGATGCGTAGATCTCACACAAGTCTTCATTTAGGGAGACATTCATATTGTTTCAATTTTACAAAGAAAGAGGTGATTAAGAGTTGTATTACTTCGTTCTAGTTTGATTAGCGTCAAAACGACAAACCCATTACTATCGCGTTCAAAACCATGTGTACATCTCACAACAAGCTTCATTTAGGGAGACCTTCTTATTGTTTCATTGGTGCTCCAAAATTGTCAAAGAAAGAGGTGATTAGGAGTCCTATAACTTCGTTCTAGTTTTATTAGCATTAAAATGAGCAATCCCATAACTATCGCGTTAAAAACGATGCGTACATCTCACACAAGTCTTCATTTAAGGAGACCATCTTATTGTTTCAATTGTTCTCTAAAATTATGAAAGAATGAGGTGATTAGGAGTTTTATTACTTTGTTCTAACTTGATTAGCATCAAAGGAGCAATCCTATGACAATCGCATAAGAAACGATGCGTACATCTCACACAAGTCTTTATTTAGAGAGAACTTATTTTATTTTTTTGCTAATTAATCTGAAATCTTAACATTCCATCCTTGGGCAGGAATGGATCCCAAGACCTCTTGGACTCAAAGCTTTATGAGTATTTGATTTACCATTGAGCCAAGAGGGACTCAAAGCCTTCCTTATGGCCACGATACCCCTGACGTAAGTCGGGTAGCAAACCGCTCTGGTATTAGGCTGTGGAGATTAGTCGACCCGCGGGTTGGAAACTCCACAATAATAAAAAAAAAAAGAAAAAAAAGGAGCAATTCCATCACTATCGCGTCCAAAACGATGAGTACATCTCACACAAGTCTACATTTTGGGAGACCTTCATATTGTTTCATTGGTTTTTTCAAATTTACAAAGAAAGAGGTGATTAAGAGTTGTATTACTTCGTTCTAGTTTGATTAGCGTCAAAAGGAGAAACCCATGACTATCGGGTTCAAAATCAAGCGTACATCTCACAAAAGTATTCATTTTGGGAGACCTTCTTATTGTTTCATTGGTGCACTATTACTTCATTCTAGTTTCAATTAGCATCAAAAGAAGCAATTCCATCACTATCGCGTACAAAACGATGAGTAGATCTCACACAAGTCTACATTTTGGGAGACCTTCATATTGTTTCATTGGTTTTTTCAAATTTACAAAGAAAGAGGTGATTAAGAGTTGTATTACTTCGTTCTAGTTTGATTAGCGTCAAAAGGAGAAACCCATGACTATCGGGTTCAAAATCAAGCGTACATCTCACAAAAGTATTCATTTTGGGAGACCTTCTTATTGTTTCATTGGTGCACTAAAATTGTCAAAGAAAGAAGTGATTAGGAGTCCTATAACTTCATTCTAGTTTGATTAGCATCAAAAGGAGCAATCTCATGACTATCGCGATAAAAACGATGTGTACATCTCACACATGTCTTCATTTAAGGAGACCTTCTTATTATTTCATTGGTTCTCTAAAATTATGAAAGAAGAAGGTGTTTAGGAGTCTTATTAATCGTTCTAATTTGATTAGCATAAATAGGAGCAATCTTATGACTATCTATCGCGTTAAAAACGATGCGTACATCTCACACAAGTCTTGATTTAGGGAGACCTTCTTATTGTTTCATTGGGTTTCTCAAATTATCAAAGAAAGAGGTGATTATGAGTCCTATGAATTCATTCTAGTTTGATTAGCATCAAAAGAAGCAATCCTATTACTAGTGCCATCAAAACTATCAATACATCTCACACAAGTTTTCATTTAAGGAAACCTTCTTATTGTTACATTAGTTATCTCAAATTGTCAAAATATAGGTGATTATGGACTATTATTTCGTTCTAGTTGAAATTAGCATCAAAAAAAGCAATCTCATCACTATTGCGTCCAAAACGATGTGTAGACCAAGTCTCTCTTGGCTTAATGGTAAAACAACTACTCATAAGGTTTTGATTCCAAGAGCTCTTGGGATCTATTCATGCCAAAGGCAAGAATGTTAAGATTTCAGCTTAAATTGGCAAAAAAAATTGATGCGTAGATCTCACACAAGTCTTCATTTAGGGAGACATTCATATTGTTTCAATTTTACAAAGAAAGAGGTGATTAAGAGTTGTATTACTTCGTTCTAGTTTGATTAGCGTCAAAACGACAAACCCATTACTATCGCGTTCAAAACCATGTGTACATCTCACAACAAGCTTCATTTAGGGAGACCTTCTTATTGTTTCATTGGTGCTCCAAAATTGTCAAAGAAAGAGGTGATTAGGAGTCCTATAACTTCGTTCTAGTTTTATTAGCATTAAAATGAGCAATCCCATAACTATCGCGTTAAAAACGATGCGTACATCTCACACAAGTCTTCATTTAAGGAGACCATCTTATTGTTTCAATTGTTCTCTAAAATTATGAAAGAATGAGGTGATTAGGAGTTTTATTACTTTGTTCTAACTTGATTAGCATCAAAGGAGCAATCCTATGACAATCGCATAAGAAACGATGCGTACATCTCACACAAGTCTTTATTTAGAGAGAACTTATTTTATTTTTTTGCTAATTAATCTTAAATCTTAACATTCCATCCTTGGGCAGGAATGGATCCCAAGACCTCTTGGACTCAAAGCTTTATGAGTATTTGATTTACCATTGAGCCAAGAGGGACTCAAAGCCTTCCTTATGGCCACGATACCCCTGACGTAAGTCGGGTAGCAAACCGCTCTGGTATTAGGCTGTGGAGATTAGTCGACCCGCGGGTTGGAAACTCCACAATAATAAAAAAAAAAAGAAAAAAAAGAGCAATTCCATCACTATCGCGTCCAAAACGATGAGTACATCTCACACAAGTCTACATTTTGGGAGACCTTCATATTGTTTCATTGGTTTTTTCAAATTTACAAAGAAAGAGGTGATTAAGAGTTGTATTACTTCGTTCTAGTTTGATTAGCGTCAAAAGGAGAAACCCATGACTATCGGGTTCAAAATCAAGCGTACATCTCACAAAAGTATTCATTTTGGGAGACCTTCTTATTGTTTCATTGGTGCACTATTACTTCATTCTAGTTTCAATTAGCATCAAAAGAAGCAATTCCATCACTATCGCGTACAAAACGATGAGTAGATCTCACACAAGTCTACATTTTGGGAGACCTTCATATTGTTTCATTGGTTTTTTCAAATTTACAAAGAAAGAGGTGATTAAGAGTTGTATTACTTCGTTCTAGTTTGATTAGCGTCAAAAGGAGAAACCCATGACTATCGGGTTCAAAATCAAGCGTACATCTCACAAAAGTATTCATTTTGGGAGACCTTCTTATTGTTTCATTGGTGCACTAAAATTGTCAAAGAAAGAAGTGATTAGGAGTCCTATAACTTCATTCTAGTTTGATTAGCATCAAAAGGAGCAATCTCATGACTATCGCGATAAAAACGATGTGTACATCTCACACATGTCTTCATTTAAGGAGACCTTCTTATTATTTCATTGGTTCTCTAAAATTATGAAAGAAGAAGGTGTTTAGGAGTCTTATTAATCGTTCTAATTTGATTAGCATAAATAGGAGAAATCTTATGACTATCTATCGCGTTAAAAACGATGCGTACATCTCACACAAGTCTTGATTTAGGGAGACCTTCTTATTGTTTCATTGGGTTTCTCAAATTGTCAAAGAAAGAGGTGATTATGAGTCCTATGAATTCATTCTAGTTTGATTAGCATCAAAAGAAGCAATCCTATTACTAGTGCCATCAAAACTATCAATACATCTCGCACAAGTTTTTATTTAAGGAAACCTTCTTATTGTTACATTAGTTATCTCAAATTGTCAAAATATAGGTGATTATGGAC
Source organism: Panax stipuleanatus (assembly GCA_020205555.1). NCBI lineage: Eukaryota > Viridiplantae > Streptophyta > Magnoliopsida > Apiales > Araliaceae > Panax > Panax stipuleanatus. Next base: position 78,803 of record JAINUT010002195.1, read on the forward strand.
TATTACTTCGTTCTAGTTGAAAGTAGCATCAAAAAAAGCAATCTCATCACTATTGCGTCCAAAACGATGTGTAGACCAAGTCTCTCTTGGCTTAATGGTAAAACAACTACTCATAAGGTTTTGATTCCAAGAGCTCTTGGGATCTATTCATGCCAAAGGCAAGAATGTTAAGATTTCAGCTTAAATTGGCAAAAAAAATTGATGCGTAGATCTCAAACAAGTCTTCATTTAGGGAGACCTTCATATTGTTTCAATTTTACAAAGAAAGAGGTGATTAAGAGTTGTATTACTTCGTTCTAGTTTGATTAGCGTCAAAACGACAAACCCATTACTATCGCGTTCAAAACCATGTGTACATCTCACAACAAGCTTCATTTAGGGAGACCTTCTTATTGTTTCATTGGTGCTCCAAAATTGTCAAAGAAAGAGGTGATTAGGAGTCCTATAACTTCGTTCTAGTTTTATTAGCATTAAAATGAGCAATCCCATAACTATCGCGTTAAAAACGATGCGTACATCTCACACAAGTCTTCATTTAAGGAGACCATCTTATTGTTTCAATTGTTCTCTAAAATTATGAAAGAATGAGGTGATTAGGAGTTTTATTACTTCGTTCTAACTTGATTAGCATCAAAAGGAGCAATCCTATGACAATCGCATTAGAAACGATGCGTACATCTCACACAAGTCTTTATTTAGAGAGAACTTATTTTATTTTTTTGCTAATTAATCTGAAATCTTAACATTCCATCCTTGGGCAGGAATGGATCCTAAGACCTCTTGGACTCAAAGCCTTATGAGTATTTGATTTACCATTGAGCCAAGAGGGACTCAAAGCCTTCCGTATGGCCACGATACGCCTGACGTAAGTCGGGTAGCAAACCGCTCTGGTATCAGGCTGTGGGGATTAGTCGACCCGCGGGTTGGAAACTCCACAATAATAAAAAAAAAAAAAGAAAAAAATGAGCAATTCCATCACTATCGCGTCCAAAACGATGAGTACATCTCACACAAGTCTACATTTTGGGAGACCTTCATATTGTTTCATTAGTTTTTTCAAATTTACAAAGAAAGAGGTGATTAAGAGTTATATTACTTCGTTCTAGTTTGATTAGTGTCAAAAGGAGAAACCCATGACTATCGGGTTCAAAATCAAGCGTACATCTCACAAAAGTTTTGATTTTGGTAGACCTTCTTATTGTTTCATTGGTTCTCTCAAATTGTCAGAGAAGGAGGTGATTATAAGTCCTATGAATTCGTTCTAGTTTGATTAGCATCAAAATGAGACACCCATGACTATCGCATTCAAAACCATGCGTACATCTCACACAAGTCTTCATTTAGGGAGACCTTCTTATTGTTTCATTAGTTCTCTCAAATTGTCAAAATATATGTGATTATGAGTCCTATTACTTCGTTCTAGTTGAAATTAGCATCAAAAAGAGCAATCCCATCAATATCGCGTCCAAAATGATGCGTAGATCTCACACAAGTCTTCATTTAAAAAGACCTTCATAGTGTTTCATTGGTTGTTTCAAATTTACAAAGAAAGAGGTGATTAAAAGTTGTATTACTTCATTCTAGTTTGATTAGCGTCAAAATGAGAAACCCATGACTAGCGTCAAAACCATGTGTACATCTCACACAAGTCTTCATTTAGGGACACTTTCTTATTGTTTCATTAGTGCTCTAAAATTGTCAAAGAAAGATGTGATTAAGTCCTATAACTTCATTCTAGTTTGATTAGCATCAAAAGGAGCAATCCCATGACTATCGCATTAAAAACGGTGCGTACCTCTCACACAAGTCTTGATTTAGGGAGACCTTCTTATTATTTCACTGGTTCTCTCAAATTGTCAAAGAAAGAGATGATTATGAGTCCTATGACTTCGTTCTAGTGCCTTTAAAATGATCCGTACATCTCACACAAGTCTACATTTCGGGAGACCTTCTTATTGTTTGATTGGTTCTCTCAAATTATGAAAACATAGATGATTATTAGTCCTATTACTTCATTCTACTTTAAATTAGCATCAAAAGGAGCAATTCCATCACTATCGCGTCCAAAACGATGAATAGATCTCACACAAGTCTACATTTTGGGAGACCTTCATATTGTTTCATTGGTTTTTACAAATTTACAAAGAAAGAGGTGATTAAGAGTTGTATTACTTCGTTCTAGTTTGATTAGCGTCAAAAGGAGAAACCCATGACTATCGGGTTCAAAATCAAGCGTACATCTCACAAAAGTATTCATTTTGGGAGACCTTCTTATTGTTTCATTGGTGCACAAAAATTGTCAAAGAAAGAAGTGATTAGGAGTCCTATAACTTCATTCTAGTTTGATTAGCATCAAAAGGAGCAATCTCATGACTATCACGATAAAAACGATATGTACATCTCACACATGTCTTCATTTAAAAGACCTTCTTATTGTTTCATTGGTTCTCTAAAATTATGAAAGAAGAAGGTGTTTAGGAGTCTTATTAATCGTTCTAATTTGATTAGCATAAATAGGAGCAATCCTATGACTATCTATCGAATTAAAAACGATGCGTACATCTCACACAAGTCTTGATTTAGGGAGACCTTCTTATTGTTTCATTAGGTCTCTCAAATTGTCAAAGAAAGAGGTGATTATGAGTCCTATGAATTCATTCTAGTTTGATTAGCATCAAAAGGAGCAATCCTATAACTAGTGCCATCAAAACGATCAATACATCTCACACAAGTTTTCATTTAAGGAAACCTTCTTATTGTTACATTAGTTATCTCAAATTGTCAAAATATAGGTGATTATGAGTCCTATTACTTCGTTCTAGTTGAAATTAGCATCAAAAAAAGTAATCCCATCACTATTGCGTCCAAAACGATGTGTAGACCAAGCCCCTCTTGGCTCAATGGTTAAACAACTACTCATAAAGTTTTGATTCCAAGAGCTCTTGGGATCTATTCATACCAAAGGCAAGAATGTTAAGATTTCAGCTTAAATTGGCAAAAATAAAAAAATAATGCGTAGATCTCACACAAGTCTTCATTTAGGGAGACCTTCATATTGTTTCAATTTTACCAAGAAAGAGGTGATTAAGTGTTGTATTACTTTGTTCTAGTTTGATTAGCGTCAAAACGACAAACCCATATTACTATCGCATTCAAAACCATGTGTACATCTCACAACAGGCTTCATTTAGGCCACCTTCTTATTGTTTCATTGGTGCTCCAAAATTGTCAAAAAAAATAGGTGATTAGGAGTCCTATAACTTCGTTCTAGTTTGATTAGCATCAAAATGAGCAATTCCATGACTATCGCATTAAAAACGATGCGTACATCTCACACAAGTCTTCATTTAAGGAGACCATCTTATTGTTTCAATTGTTCTCTAAAATTGTGAAAGAAGGAGGTGATTAGGAGTTTTATTACTTAGTTCTAATTTGATTAGCATCAAAAGGAGCAATCCTATGACTATCGCATTAAAAACGATGCGTACATCTCACACAAGTCTTTATTTAGGAAGACCTTCTTATTTTATTTTTTTGCTAATTTAAGTTGAAATCTTAACATTCCTTCCTTGGGCAGGAATGGATCCCAAGCCCTCTTGGACTCAAAGCCTTATGAGTATTTGATTTACCATTGAACCAAGAGGGACTCAAAGCCTTCCGTATGGCCATGATACCCCTGACGTAAGTCGGGTAGCAAACCGCTCTGGTATCGGGCTGTGGAGATTAGTCGACCCGTGGGTTAGAAACTCCACAATAATAAAAAAAGAAAACAAAGGAGCAATTCCATCACTATCGCGCCCAAAACGATGAGTAGATCTCACACAAGTCTACATTTTGGGAGACCTACATATTGTTTCATTGGTTTTTTTAAATTTACAAAGAAAGAGGTGATAAAGAGTTATATTACTTCGTTCTAGTTTGATTAGTGTCAAAAGGAGAAAACCATGACTATCGGGTTCAAAATCAAGCGTACATCTCACAAAAGTATTCATTTTGGTAGACCTTATTATTATTTCATTGGTTCTCTCAAATTGTCACAGAAGGAGGTGATTATGAGTCCTATGAATTCGTTCTAGTTTGATTAGCGTCAAAATGAGACACCCATGACAATCGCGTTCAAAACCATGCGTACATCTCACACAAGTCTTCATTTAGGGAGACCTTCTTATTGTTTCATTAGTTCTCTCAAATTATCAAAATATATGTGATTATGAGTTTTATTACTTCGTTCTAGTTGAAATTAGCATCAAAAAGAGCAATTCCATCACTATCGGGTCCAAAATGATGCGTAGATCTCACACAAGTCTTCATTTAAGGAGACCTTCATAGTGTTCCATTGGTTGTTTCAAATTTACAAAGAAAGAGGTGATTAAAAGTTGTATTACTTCGTTCTAGTGTGATTAGCGTCAAAAAGAGAAACCCATGACTATCGCGTTCAAAACCATGTGTACATCTCACACAAGTCTTCATTTAGGGACACTTTCTTATTGTTTCATTAGTGCTCTAAAATTGTCAAAGAAAGAGGTGATTAAGTCCTATAACTTCGTTCTAATTTGATTAGCATCAAAAGGAGCAATCCCATGACTATCGCATTAAAAACGGTGCGTATATCTCACACAAGTCTTGATTTAGGGAGACCTTCTTATTGTTTCATTGGTTCTCTCAAATTGTCAAAGAAAGAGATGATTATGAGTCCTATGACTTCGTTCTAGTTTGATTATCAACAAAAGGAGCCATCGCATCACTAGTGCCTTCAAAACGATTCGTACATCTCACACAAGTCTACTTTTTGGGAGACCTTCTTATTGTTTGATTGGTTCTCTCAAATTATGAAAACATAGATGATTATGAGTCCTATTACTTCATTCTAGTTTAAATTAGCATCAAAAGGAGCAATTCCATCACTATCGCGTCCAAAACGATGAATAGATCTCACACAAGTCTACATTTTGGGAGACATTCATATTGTTACATTGGTTTTTATAAATTTACAAAGAAAGAGGTGATTAAGAGTTGTATTACTTCGTTCTAGTTTGATTAGCGTCAAAAGGAGAAACCCATGATTATCGGGTTCAAAATCAAGCGTACATCTCACAAAAGTATTAATTTTGGGAGACCTTCTTATTGTTTCATTGGTGCACTAAAATTGTCAAAGAAAGAAGTGATTAGGAGTCCTATAACTTCATTCTAGTTTGATTAGCATCAAAAGGAGCAATCTCATGACTATCGCGATAAAAACGATATGTACATCTCACACATGTCTTCATTTAAGAAGACCTTCTTATTGTTTCATTGGTTCTCTAAAATTATAAAAGAAGAAGGTGTTTAGGAGTCTTATTAATCGTTCTAATTTGATTAGCATAAATAGGAGCAATCCTATGACTATCTATCGCGTTAAAAACGATGCGTACATCTCACACAAGTCTTGATTTAGGGAGACCTTCTTATTATTTCATTGGGTCTCTCAAATTGTCAAAGAAAGAGGTGATTATGAGTCCTATGAATTCATTCTAGTTTGATTAGCATCAAAAGAAGCAATCCTATCACTAGTGCCATCAAAACGATCAATACATCTCACATAAGTTTTTATTTAAGGAAACCTTCTTATTGTGACATTAGTTATCTCAAATTGCCAAAATATAGGTGATTATGAGTCCTATTACTTCGTTCTAGTTGAAATTAGAATCAAAAAAAGCAATCCCATCACTATTGCGTCCAAAACGATGTGTAGACCAAGTCCCTCTTGGCTCAATGGTAAAATAACTACTCATAAGGTTTTGAGTCCAAGATGTCTTGGGATCTATTCCTGCCAAAGGCAAGAATGTTAAGATTTCAGCTTAAATTGGCCAAAAAAAATGATGCGTAGATCTCACACAAGTCTTCATTTAGGGAAACCTTCATATTGTTTCAAATTTACAAAGAAAGAGGTGACTAAGAGTTGTATTACTTCGTTCTAGTTTAATTAGCGTCAAAACGATAAACCCATGACTATCGAGTTAAAAATCATGCGTACATCTCACACAAGTCTTCATTTAGGGAGACCTTATTGTTTCGTTGGTGCTCTAAAATTGTCAAAGAAAGAGGTGATTAGGTGTCTTATAACTTCGTTCTAGTTTGATTAGCATCAAAAGAAGCAACCCCATGACTATCGCGTTAAAAACGATGCGTACATCTCACACTAGTCTTTATTTAAGGAGACCTTCTTATTGTTTCATTGGTTCTCTAAAATTTTGAAAGAAAGAGGTTATTAGGAGTCTTATTACTTCGTTTTAATTTGATTAGCATAAAAAGGAGCAATCCCATGATTATCGCGTTAAAAACGATGCGTACATCTCACCCAAGTCTTGATTTAGGGAGACCTTCTTATTGTTTCATTGGTTCTCTTAAATTGTCAAAGAAGGAGGTGATTATGAGTCCTATGAATTCGTTCTAGTTTGATTAGCGTCAAAATGAGACACCCATGACTATCGCGTTCAAAATCATGCGTCTCACACAAGTCTTCATTTAGGAAGACCTTCTTTTTGTTTCATTAGTTCTCTCAAATTGTCAAAATATATGCGATTATGAGTCCTATTACTTCGTTCTAGTTGAAATTAGCATCAAAAGGAGCAATCCCATCACTATTGCGTCCAAAACGATGCGTAGATCTCATGCAATTCTTCATTTAAGGAGACCTTCATAGTGTTTCATTGGTTGTTTCAAATTTACAAAGAAAGAGGTGATTAAAAGTTGTTTTACTTCGTTCTAGTTTGATTAGCGTCAAAACGAGAAACTCATGACTATCGCGTTCAAAACTATGTGTACATCTCACACAAGTTTTCTTTTAGGGAGACTTTCTTATTGTTTCATTGGTGCTCTAAAATTGTGAAAGAAAGAGGTGATTAAGTTCTATAACTTTGTTCTAGTTTGATTAGCATCAAAAGAAGCAATCCCATGACTATCGCGTTAAAAACGATGCGTACATTTCACACAATTCTTGATTTAGCGAGACCTTCTTATTGTTTCATTAGTTCTTCCAAATTGTCAAAGAAAGAGATGATTATGAGTCCTATGACTTCGTTCTAGTTTGATTAGCAACAAAAGGAGCCATCGTATCACTAGTGCCTTGAAAACAAACCGTACATCTCACACAAGCCTACATTTCGGGAGACCTTCTTATTGTTTGATTGGTTCTCTCAAATTGTGAAAACATAGATGATTATAAGTCCTATTACTTTGTTCTAGTTTAAATTAGCATCAAAAGGAGCAATTCCATCACTATCGCATCCAAAACGATGAGTAGATCTCACACAAGTCTACATTTTGGGATACCTTCATATTGTTTCATTGGTTTTTTGATATTTACAAAGAAAGAAGTGATTAAGAGTTGTATTAATTCGTTCTAGTTTGATTAGCGTCAAAAGGAGAAACCCATGACTATCGGGTTCAAAATCAAGCGTACATCTCACAAAATTATTAATTTTGGGAGACCTTCTTATTGTTTCATTGGTGCACTAAAATTATCAAAGAAAGAAGTTATTAGGAGTCCTATAACTTTGTTCTAGTTTGATCAGAATCAAAAGAAGCAATCCCATGACTATCGCATTAAAAACGATGCGTACATCTCACACATGTCTTCATTTAAAGAAACCTTCTTATTGTTTCATTGGTTCTCTAAAATTGTGAAAGAAGAAGGTGATTAGGAGTCTTATTAATCGTTCTAATTTGATTAGCATCAAAAGGAGCAATCCTATGACTATCGCGTTAAAAACGATGCGTACATCTCACACAAGTCTTGATTTTGGGAGACCTTCTTATTGTTTCATTGGGTCTCTCAAATTGTCAATGAAAGAGTTGATTATGAGTCCTATGAATTCGTTCTAGTTTGATTATCATCAAAAGGAGCAATCCTATCACTAGTCCCTTCAAAACGATCCGTACATCTCGTACAAGTTTTCATTTAGGAAGACCTTCTTATTGTTTCATTATTTATATCAAATTGTCAAAATATAGGTGATTATGAGTCCTTTTACTTCGTTTTAGTTGAAATTAGCATCAAAAGGAGCAATCCCATCACTATTGCGTCCAAAACGATGCGTAGATCTCACACAAGTCTTCATTTAGGGAGTCCTTTATATTGTTTCAAATTTACAAAGAAAGAGGTTACTAAGAGTTGTATTACTTCGTTCTAGTTTAATTAGCGTTAAAACGATAAACCCATGACTATCGCGTTAAAAACGATGCGTACATCTCACACAATTCTTCATTTAAGGAGACCTTCTTATTGTTTCATTGGTTCTCTAAAATTGTGAAAGAAAGAGGTGATTAGGAGTTTTATTACTTCGTTTTAATTTGATTAGCATCAAAAGGAGCAATCCAATGATTATCGCATTTAAAACGATGCGTACATCTCACACAAGTCTTGATTTAGGGAGACCTTCTTATTGTTTCATTGGTTCTCTCAAACTGTCAAAGAAGGAGGTGATTATGAGTCCAATGAATTTGTTCTAGTTTGATTAGCGTCAAAATGAGAAACCCATGACTATCGCATTCAAAACCATGCGTACATCTCACACAAGTCTTCATTTAGCTCAAAGCCTTATAAGTAGTTGTTTTACCATTGAGCCAAGAGGGACTTGGTTTTAGGGAGACCTTCTTATTGTTTCATTATTCTCTAAAATTATCAAAATATATGTGATTAAGAGTCCTATTATTTCGTTCTAGTTGAAATTAGCATCAAAATGAGCAATCTCATCACTACCGCGTCCAAAACAATCCGTAGATCTCACACAAGTATTCATTTAAGGAGACCTTCATAGTGTTTCATTGGTTGTTTCAAATTTACAAAGAAAGAGGTGATTAAGAGTTGTATTACTTCGTTCTAGTTTGATTAGCGTCAAAACGAGAAACACATCACTATCGCGTTCAAAACCATGTGTACATCTCACACAAGTCTTCATTTAGGGAGACTTTTCTATTGTTTCATTGGTGCTCTAAAATTGTCAAATAAAGAGGTGATTAAGCCCTATAACTTCGCTCTAGTTTGATTAGCATCAAAAGGAGCAATCCCATGACTATTGCGTTAAAAACGATGCGTACAACTCACACAAGTCTTGATTTAGGTAGACCTTCTTATTGTTTCATTGGTTCTTTCAAATTGTCAAAGAAAGAGATGATTATGAGTCCTATGACTTCGTTCTAGTTTGATTAGCAATAAAAGGAGCAATCGTATCACTAGTGCCTTCAAAACGATCCGTATATCTCACACAAGTCTATATTTCGGGAGACCGTCTTATTGTTTGATTGGTTCTCTCAAATTGTGAAAACATAGATGATTTTGAGTCCTATTACTTCGTTCTAGTTTCAATTAGCATCAAAAGAAGTAATCCTATCACTATCGCGTCCAAAACGATGAGTAGATCTCACACAAGTCTACATTTTGGGAGACCTTCATATGTTTCATTGGTTTTTTTAAATTTAAAAAGACAGAGGTGATTAAGAGTTGTATTACTTCGTTCTAGTTTGATTAGCGTCAAAAGGAGAAACTCATGACTATCGCATTCAAAATCAAGCGTACATCTCACAAAAGTATTCATTTTGGGAGACCTTCTTAATTTATTTATTTTTTTAAAATTTTTATTTTATTTATTTTTGCTAATTTAAGCTGAAATCATAACATTCCTGCCTTGGGCAGAAATGGATCCCAAGATCTCTTGGACTCAAAGCCTTATAAGTAGTTGTTTTACCATTGAGCCAAGAGGGACTTGTTGAGACCTTCTTATTGTTTCATTGGGCACTAAAATTGTCAAAGAAAGAAGTGATTAGGAGTGCTATAACTTCGTTCTAGTTTGATTAGCATCAAAAGGAGCAATCCCATGACTATCGCGTTAAAAACGATGCGTACATCTCACACATGTCTTCATTTAAGGAGACCTTATTATTGTTTCAATGGTTCTCTAAAATTGTAAAAGAAGGAGGTGATTAGGAGTCGTATTAATCATTCTAATTTTATTAGCATCAAAACGAGCAATCCTATGACTATCGCGTTAAAAACGATGCGTACATCTCACACAAGTCTTGATTTAGGGAGACCTTCTTATTGTTTCACTGGGTCTCTCAAATTGTCAATGAAAGGTGATTAAGAATCCTATGAATTCGTTCTAGTTTGATTAGCATCAAAAGGAGCAATCCTATCTGTGACACCCCCAAATCCGGGTACTTCGTTTCCACATGATTTGGTGTTCACTTTCTAACTATAACAAACATCTACCCAATATATCTTAAAATAAATTACAACCTTTATTCAACTATTAATAAAATCTCCCTTAAAACAAGGGTTACAACCTTCTCCATATCAATCCCAGGGTTACTCTAACCTTGAAATGAATATAATAAAGTGCGGAAATAAAACATAACATTCAATTATTACAATCATTCTCAATTAAATAAAAACAAGTCTTCACTTGCTTTGCTTTCCCTTGCCCTTACTCGTAGACGGAGCATCAGCGTTATCAACCTTAACTAAAATTGTTATTTAATGCAAGAGTGAGCGAACCACAGCTCACTGGAGTTTAACAATAATATATACATGAAAGGAATTCTTTAAAAAGAATCTGAATAACTTAGCTTACTTCAACAATAAAGAATTGAATAATAATTCTCTATCAACATTAAAATTCGAATATATAATTTATCTGAGTGTCATAAGACCTTTGAACTCTTGTCCTAGGTTATAAATATTTCTATTTAAACCTTTAACAGTCAATAAGACTATGGACCTTAACTCGTACTTAGGGGAATCAGCCCTTCGTACCATGTATTGTACACAAACATCTTAACACTATGCGTAGTAACCTCCCCTAGTAAATAGGGTTGTTCAACTCAGTAATTTGAATTCAAGTCCGCACCAAAGAAAGTTTGGTTTGGATAAGCTTACAAGGGTAATTTAGAATTCACGTTCATCAACTAAGGATTAGTTGAATCGACTTCCAATAATTCATAAATAAAGAATTATGAATTAACATATGCTTTAGAATCAACTTAAAGCATTTAAAATAATAACTGGATCTTACTTGAACAATAAGTTAAGATCATTTTAATTAAATAAACAATTGTCTAATACAGAAATAGAAAAGAACATTCTTAACAAAAATATATGAACTCAAGAAATTATACAAGATTAGGGTTTAGAAAACTTGCATAAAATTAACGAGTTTAAGGTTTAGAAGACTTGCCTCAAGCGCAAGCTACTTAACACAATTCACGTACTTTAATACTTCCTACACATATATATTCAATCACAATAACCTAAATTAGTTAACACGTAACTAATTCACATAAGTGGTTAATCCTCATGGTTAACTCACTCTAATAATAATAATCAACTATCACATAGTTAATTAAATCAATTATGTATTTAACTAAATTATAATTAAACATTTATAATTCAAACACTTAATCAAATTATAATTATAAACAAATTATAATAATTATAATCAATTAAACCACATCATGCATTTAATTACACAAATTATAATTAATCATGAAATTATCAATTTATAATCCATAATTAAACATGCATTTATTAAATTATAATTACATAAATTATAATTTAAATTAACATCTAATTGATTAAAATAAACCAACTTCTATACATCATAATTTCACAAAATTTAAAATTTAAATTAAACATTTACTCTTAATTATAATTAATAAATTATAATTAACTTATTGTACAATTAAACAATTATAGTTTATAATTTAAATACCATATTAGTTTTTTCAAAACTTTCATTTTCTCAAATTATGGAATTATCAACTTCATGTTAACACATGTTATAGCAGCTAGATACATGCTCATTATCTTAGCAATAATGTAATATAAACATAACAACACACTGCACATTTGACTAAAACTCACTACCACTGCACTGTGCACGGCGCAGCTGCGCAGCCACAGGCCTTGGCACCGGCGCAGCTGCACAGGGTAAGGATCTGGGAAGGACAAGCGGCGCAGCTGCGCTGCTCCTGGCCTTGCTGCCGGCGCAACTGCGCAGCAACTCGGCCAGACGCAGACAGCCACGTTACTCTGCTTCACCGATTAACCCATACAAGCCAACAAATGGATATTTACAGTAACTTAAACATTGTAAATCATACCTATGCAATTATACATATATATAACATGCTTCCACAACACAAAACCATTTAAACAATGATAATCACAAGTTTTAAAAATCCAATTTGGCCATTTTCATGAAAACTCATATATTTTCCAAAATAAGTCACTGTAATCAAATTCTTAAGCAATTCAACTTATAACACATGCTTTATTCTCATGATTCAAGGTAGTATCATAGAAAATTTTAAACAACATACTAACATATACCAATTTCTCAATGTAAAATCACCCATAATATATAAACTCATGAAATTCCATATGAACTCATATAAACATGAATTTTCTGTTAAAATATATTTTTACAGTAATTTGATTTCTGAAAATCATTGATAACCATATAATTCACCATGAACAACACCACCTATATATATATATATCATCCACGTTTATGTTATTACATGAAAACTTAATTTTCACAGAGAATAAAACATGAAACTTAAATCGAGTTTTGAAAATATGAAAGTAGAGATTATGGATTACCTTTCGGTGATAGGAGAAGAAAACAAAGATTCACTCTAGCCTTCACAAGCTTCTTCTTCCTTCTCTTCTTCTCCAACTCTTCTCTGCTTTCTTTTTTTCCTCTGCTCTTTTCTTTCTTCTTTACTCTTAGTTTAGATTTAGGATTAATCTAACGTAGTATAGAACTAACGTAATATAATATAATACGCGTACTAACTAATACTAATTAGCCTAATTAATTTAGCAGTTACATAAGTTTCAAAATTCAAAAAGCCTTAAGGCTTTGTTTGGCCAAAACAACATTATTTTAAAAAAAAATAGGTTATTATTACTAAGGCCATGTTTGGTAGAATAGATTTAAAACAAATGCAAAGCCTTGTTTATTTAAACTCATTTAAAATCCTTTTTCTTTTATTTTAACAAATTATTTAATACATACTTTAATGTCACATTTTAATTAATTAAATATCAATCATCTAATTTAATCAATTAAAATCTAACATCAATTAATCACATAAAATTACCACATAATTATAATTACTCGCTAATTATAATCCATGTAACACTTCATCACATAATTCATCTAATTCAATTATCTCAATTAAATTAGAACTATAATATAACATTAATATTAATTAAATAAATATTACACATTCATTTAATTAGTATATAACACTTAATTAAATCACTCCATAAATCACATAATTTATTTATTTAACTCAATAAATAAATCACATAAAATATTTATTTATCTCAATAAATATTAAAATTAATTATAAAATCTCAATCGTTACAATCTTCCCTTCTTAAAAGGATTCTGTCCCCAGAATCTCAAAAAAAAAAAAAAAAAAAAATCTCGTCTATTACATTCTTCCCTCCTTAAAAGGATTCTGTCCCCAGAATCAGTATATAAAGGGTTACACATAACTAAGCAAATAAATGCGGATAAGACTTCATCATAACATCTTCGAGTTCCCACGTAGCTTCTTCAGCACTAGTGGTTCCTCCAGATTACCTTAACAGAAGGTATCACTTTATTCCTAAGTACTTGTTCCTTTCTATCAACTATTTGAACAGGCACTTCTTCATATGTTAAGTCTTTATCAAACTGTAAAGGTTCATATTCTATTATATGTTTATAATCATGCTTGTAAGGTCTTAACACAGAAATATGGAAGACATTATGTATATTCTCGAGCTCCGGAGGTAATGCAATCTGGTAAGTAACCTCGCCCACCTTTCGTAGTACTTCAAAAGGTCCAATGAATCGGGGACTCAGCTTTCCCTTCTTACCGAATCGAATTTTCCCTTTCCAGGGAGATACTTTCAGGAACACGAAACTTCCTGGTAAGAATTCTCGGTTCTGTCGATGTAAATCGGCATACTTCTTCTGTCTGTCTTGAGCAGCAACTAATCTCGTTCTGATCAGCTTTACAATTTCGACGGTTTGTTGTACCAATTCTGGTCCCAACAATTGACGTTCACCGACTTCATCCCAGCACAAAGGAGTTCTGCATTTTCTACCGTATAACGCTTCGTAAGGCGGCATGCCAATACTCACATGATGACTATTGTTGTAGGCGAACTCTACCAATGGTAGATGATCCTCCCAGCTTCCTTTGAAGTCCATCACACAAGCTCTCAGCATATCCTCAAGCGTTTGAATCGTTCTTTCGCTCTGGCCATCGGTCTGAGGATGATACGCTGTACTAATTCGCAATTGCTTTCCCATACATTCTTGCAATTGCTTCCAGAAATTAGACGTGAAACGTGGATCTCTGTCGGACACAATCGACACCGGAACACCATGTCGAGAAATAATTTCCTTCACGTAGAGCTTCGCTAGTTTATCCAGGTTGTACTTGACCCTGATCGGCAGAAAGTGGGCTGACTTTGTCAGTCGATCCACTATAACCCATATTGCATCATATCCCTTCTGAGTCGTTGGAAGTCCTACCACAAAATCCATCGTGATGTGCTCCCACTTCCACTCTGGAATTTCTAACGGTTGCAGCAAACCACTTGGTCTCTGGTGTTCTGCTTTGACTTTCTGACATGTTAAGCATTTCGCAACGCATTCAGCCACGTCCCTCTTCATATTCGGCCACCAGAAATGATGCCTGAGATCCAGATACATCTTCGTACTCCCAGGGTGAATAGAATATCTAGAACTATGAGCTTCGCTCAAAATCTCCTCTTTGACCTCTGGTACTGGCGGTACCCAGATTCTACCTTCAAATCGTAACAGTCCTTCATTATCGACCTTGAACTTGAACTCTTCGCCATCAGTTAACCTCGTCCGAATCTTTTCACATTCTTCATCCTGAAGTTGTGCATCTTTCACTTTGTCTATTAAAGTATAACCAGTGGTTACTTGAAACAACATCTCATCCGATTCTTTCGGAAACTTCACTTCCAACTCCAATCTAGCCATTTGTTCTATTAACCGATCCTGATCAGTTAACACGTTCAGCTTCTCCCGACCTTTTCTGCTCAAAGCGTCGGCAACAACGTTAGCTTTACCCGGATGGTAAAGTATCTCGCAATCATAGTCTTTAATCAGTTCCAACCATCTTCTTTGGCGCATGTTCAAATCCTTCTGGGTAAATATATACTTCAGACTCTTGTGATCTGTGTATATTTCACACTTCTCTCCATATAAGTAGTGCCTCCAAATCTTTAGGGCAAACACTACTGCCGCCAATTCTAGATCATGGGTCGGATACCCCTTCTCGTAATCCTTTAGCTGACGTGACGCATATGCAATGACTTTGCTGCTCTGCATCAACACACAACCTAATCCTTTATGTGAGGCATCGCTATATACTACAAAATTTCCCGAACTATCCGATAAAGACAATACAGGCGCAGTACTCAACCTCTTCTTCAGCTCTTGAAAACTCTCTTCACACTTCTCCGTCCAAACAAACTTAACTATTTTACGAGTCAAATTCGTCAACGGAGTTGCGATTCTAGAAAAGTCTTGAATAAATCTTCGGTAATAACCAGCCAATCCTAAGAAACTTCTCACTTCAGACGGCGTCTTCGGCTGTTCCCAACTAATTACGGCCTCAACTTTCGACGGATCTACCGAAATACCATCCTTGTCGATCACGTGACCAAGAAATTGCACACGTTCCAACCAGAATTCGCATTTTGAGAATTTAGCTTAAAGCTTTTCTCGTCTCAGGGCTTCTAAGGTTAGTCGTAAGTGTTCAGCATGCTCTTCCTCGGTCTTGGAATAAACCAGGATGTCATCTATGAACACTACCACGAACTTGTCCAGAAATGGCTTGAACACCCAGTTCATTAAGTCCATAAATGCAGCTGGGGCATTCGTGAGACCAAACGACATCACCAAGAACTTGTAATGACCATACCGAGTTCTAAAAGCCGTTTTCGGTATATCTTCCTTCCTCACCTTCAATTGATGATACCCGCTTCTCAAATCAATTTTCGAGAAGTATTTCGCACCCTTCAGTTGATCAAACAAGTCATCAATCCTAGGTAAAGGATACCTATTCTTGATGGTAACTTTATTCAACTCTCTATAATCAATGCAAAGACGCATCGACCCATCCTTTTTTTTCACGAATAAGACAGGCGCTCCCCACGGCGAAACGCTCGGTTGAATATACTTCTTGTCTAGCAGTTCTTGCAGTTGATGTAACGACCCCAAAATTCATACAATAATATTCTCCTTCTCGATCGTTAACAATACAACATTAATCTCTTATTACAACATTATTCGATATTAAAAATCACTAAAAATGCGTAATATTTAAAACTTTTATAAACTTTCTTTCTATATTGCCCTGAATCGCAACTTTAACATTACAAATATTTGATTCAATTCTATTACATGAATCGCTACAACGAAAGGACTATTCAAAGTCTTACATCACTAAGCAATATCCATTATACGTCGGATAGCTCAACTTACAACTTAACAATTAAGTTACAATGAAAACATCAACTACAATTTGAAATTTAACAAAATTAATATTCTTTAACATTGATCTCTATAAATCACTTAACACGTATCTTTACCTTGCATCCTTGACCTGCAAAAATGGTTATTTGCAAGAGTGAGCTCGACAGCTCAGCAAGTTCTAACAGTTTTCATGCATCACATAGCACATAATAACATGCTCAAGATACATCTCATAATAATGAAATTAACATGGCATACATGCTTCAATATACATAGCAAATATAAAGATTGAGTTCTTTACTCAATCAACATTATTTAATCAATCAATGTATTCATAAATTGACTTTAACATTCATGTTTACAACATATATAACATATCATGCTCTTTACAAAATAATTTAAAACAGTTCATAATATCATCAAGTTCACATAGAAACTAGAAACCGAAAGACTTGCCTAGCTTGTAGATTACCAATTACCGAAAAATAGCTTAATATAATCTGCTTCATGATCCTACATAACGTATTACCATACGCATCAATTATTAGTCACCTAGCAATGCTTATCAAACGTCTAAGTAAATAATACTTTATACTTTCTAATTCTTTTCTATTTACTCATTTGACACTCGCTGTCAAATCATATGTATAATTAACAATATCAGTTAATTATCACATAGCTAATCCTCATCGTTAGCTAACCAATTTAAGTTAACTCATTCCTCTTTAACTCATAAGTTAATAATTAATTACCACATAATTAATCACATCACATAATCATTTTACATTTCTCATGATTAATCAACTAATAATTGCATACTCATTTTAAATTATAATTAAACAAATTATGATTTGAACATCCACTTTAATCAAACTACAATTAAACAATCATAATTTATAATGAATCAACTACATCATGCATTAAATCATAATTTAAGCATACTTAACTTAACCCATTACTTAGATTATAAATACTCAATTTCTATTCATGCCCTCATTAAATTATAATTATATAAATTATAATTTAAATTACACTTTTACCTTGATTATAATTATTCCAAATTATAATCACATATTAAGTTATAATTAAACAAATTATAACTTATAATCAATTAAACTATATCATGCATTATAATTACACAAATTATAATTAATCATGCAATTATCAATTTATAATCCATAATTAAACATGCATTTATTAAATTATAATTACATAAATTATAATTTAAATTAACATCTAATTGATTAAAATAAATCAACTAATTTTCATTATAATTTAACAAAAATTATAATTTAATTTAAACATTTACTCTTGATTATAATTATACAAATTATAATTAACTAATTCACCATTAAACAATAATTCAATTAATACTTTAAGGTTTTCAAAACCTCTTTTTTTTACAATTACCAAATTGTCAAATTCATGTTATCAACATGCTATTGCAACTTAAATATATGATCATTATTCTAGCAACAATGTAACTTAGTCATAAAAATAAACTGCACACTTAAATAAAACTCACTGCCTCTGCTCAGGACACGGCGCAGCTACGCAGCCATAAGCCTTGGCAACGGCGCAGCTGCGCAGGTGACCAGCTTGAGAAAACCCAGTGGCGCAGCTACGCTGCTTCTGGCTGTCCTCCCGGCGCAGCTGCGCAGGTACGTAGACAGAAACAGGCAGTGCAGCCTCCCTGTTTCACCGATTAAACCCAACATGCCATCAAACGGCAATAACAAGCTACTAGAACAATGTATAGCATATACTTGATACAATACACTCATATAACATATCTCCAAACACAAAAATATTTAAACAACAATAGTCAAAAGTTTTAGAAATCAAATTTGATATTTTCATAAAACTTATATATTTTATAAAACCATTCACTGTAAATCACTTTCTCAAGCAATTTAACTCTATATACATGCATTATATACGTAATTGAAGATAGCATCAAACAAATTCTTAATAAACATATTAACATATATCAATTTCATCAAACTAAAATCAACCATAATACCTAAAACTCATATGAACTCATATGAACATAACTTTTCTATTAAAACTTGTTTCTACAATCAATTTAATTTCTGAAAATCATTGTTTATGGCATCTAATTAAATTTATAAACAGTATATTAACAAAATTCCAACATATATTCAACAAAATTACTAACTTTCATGAAAAATGTTTTTACAGAGAAGTTCCACAACATAAAACACCTTATTAAAACTAAATTTAGAAGTTATACCCTTTGATTAGGCTTAGGAGAAGAAGATAATGGCTTAGCGAGAATTCTTTCAAGGTCTCTTTCCCCTTTCTTTCTCTTCTTCTTCCCTTCTTCTCTTTTCACTCCATCTTTCTCTGTGTTTTCTCTCTAACACAGACTAACCTTTGTTTTGTTCTTTTAACCAACGTATATACAAAATATACATACAACATATATACATAATATGTAACTTACAATATTAATGTATATAATAAATCCTATACTAATTACAATTAAAATAGAGGTTACACCCTTGAATTTTTTAAAAGCCCTAAGGCTTGTTTGGCAAAATAAGTTATTTTAAAAACAGATTTTTAGTAGTTAATGTCATGTTTGGGTAAAACAATTTTAAAACAAAAGTAAGGGCCTTGTTTGAAAAAAAAATCATTTAAAAACTCTTTTCTTTATTTTAATAAATCCTTTTAACACATATTTTAATGTTACTCTTTAATTAATTAAATCTTAACATTCTAATTTAATTAATTAAAAGTCTAACATCAATTAAGCACATAAAATTATCACATAATTATAATTAATTGCTAATTATAATTGCATGTAACACTCATCACATTACTCATCTAATTTAATTATCTCAATTAAATTAGAACTATAACATAAAATTATTATATCAATTAAATTAAATACTAAATATTCATTTAATTAATATACTACACTTAATTACATTACTCCATAACAATCATATAATTATTTATTTAACTCAATAAATAATTTAATTAAAATATTTATTTACTCCAATAAATATTAACATAACATTCAAATTATCTTCACATAAATTCACATATTTCACCATATATGACACGTATTCACATACTCAAACTCAAAACATCAGATAATAAGAGTTTTATTTATTAAATTCTCATTTAAAAAATTCTAAAAATCTGGGATGTCACATCCTTCTCTCCTTATAAGGATTCGTTACTCTTTAATTAATTAAATCTTAATATTCTAATTTAATTAATTAAAAGTCTAACATCAATTAAGCACATAAAATTGTCACATAATTACAATTAATTGCTAATTATAATTGCATGTAACACTCATCATATTACTCATCTAATTTAATTATCTCAATTAAATTTGAACTATAACATAAAATCATTATATCAATTAAATTAAATACTAAATATTCATTTAATTAATATACTACACTTAATTACATTACTCCATAATAATCACATAATTATTTATTTAACTCAATAAATAATTCAATTAAAATATTTATTTACTCCAATAAATATTAACATAACATTCAAATTATCTTCACATAAATTCACATATTTCACCATATATGACACGTATTCACATACTCAAACTCAAAACCTCAGATAATAAGAATTTTATTTATTAAATTCTCATTTAAAAAATTCTAAAAATCTGGGATGTCACATCCTTCTCTCCTTATAAGTATTCCGTCCTCGGAATCACCGAAACCCTACCTTACTCAGGTTTTCATCAAATTTCTTTAAAAACATATATCGTTGAATAACTTCAACACATTACATTAATATAGGTTTTATATTTTCTACTACATTCAGTTCTTCAACAAATTTTAGGTTTTATTTCATAACCCACAATTATGTTTCAAATATTATATATTCTCTAACTCGTTCATTTTCTTTCTAAAGATCATTACTACATACTTTACTCGTCGAATTAATATATTTCGTACTTCACAATCTATAATTATTCGGGTTATCACAGTTGAACCATCAGTTCCTTCATCTCGACTGGAGCCATTCGGTACGGAGCCTTCGAAATCGGAGCAATTCCCGGCGCTAGATCGATCACGAACTCTGTCTCCCTATCTGGCAGAAGTCTTGGCAAATCGCTTGGAAAAACGTCCACAAACTCCTTAACTACCGATATCTCCTCCACCTTCGGGCTTTCCTTACGCGAATCTACTATGAAGGCTAGATATCCTACACAACCTTGCGTCAGAAGTTTTGTGACGCCCCCAAATTCCAGGACCGCCACTTGGTCTCTCGAATTCGGTTCATCACGTGCTCATGGTAATACATCACAATAATAATAATTAAATATCACACGATCACAGCGGAAAATCTATTATAGAATAATTTACAATGATTTATTATAATTATTCCCCCAAGTCTCGCAACCTACAGTACTTAATAGATTACATAATAATATCAGTTAACGACTTATTACATAATCTAACTTAAGCTTAAACATAATCAAATCCAGTCTTACTACATCATCTTCATACAATATTAATATATTTAAAACATAACAGACATAAGCTAGTTGGTAGCTTTGCCCTTGCCCTTATCAACGCCCGAAGGTTCACCATGCTCTGCCTTAACTGAAATGTTTTAGGGAAAGCAAGAATGAGCACAAATTGCCCAGCAAGTAATATACAATAAGGGTGAGTAATAAGATTCTCAATTCTCGAAAGGGTATAACAAGATTTGATAGTTCAAGAATAACAAGAATATCAATAGTTCTCAATATCAGTCGCTAAGGACAGGATAATATCAATATGATTCAATAATAAGTCAATTCAAGATTTCAAATAATTGAATACTGAGTAGTCACTACGGACTATGAACTTCTACTAGAATTGACAGTAATAAACTGAAAATCCAACAAAAACAGGTACAACAGGTGATCAGCCTAAAGTACCCTTGTTATGCATAACAGTCAACCATACTCAAGTGTGCACGTCGGTTCTCCGACAATTATATATTCCCTTCAAAGAAGGTTGTTCTTCTCAGTCAAATACAAGATTCCGCACCAATCAATTAGTTTGGGTTGCTTTTCAATAACATAAGTCCAGCCGAATCAAATGGCATAGACACTTTCACAATATTCAAGAACAATACTAAGTTCAACATGAATAATAGCTTTAATGAAATAAGAGTTCAAGTATGCTAATTCGATTCAACCGATTAAATAGGAAACTAGTTCGCAATACACAAGATAGGATACTTGCATAGTAAAAGAGTATAAGTTAGGAAACTTTCACAATCATAGATTTCCTTGCATAAAGTAAATGCGTCGGTTAGGATACTTGCACTTTAAAAGAGTGTAAGTAAGAGAACTTGCCTTTAGCGTAGTTTATCCACGAAAAGCAATTCAACACTTTCGAATTCCTATCGTAATACAGTTACGTATATATATGATATTCATTAGTCATATAATTTAACTTCACATTTTCTCTTTGAATATACGATCAACACATAAGCTAAGTTTTACCTAGCTACACAGTTATATAGAATATAATTTCTATCCTTAACGTTCCTTCTTTAGAGTTTAAACGCATTCTCATATTATATAAGATCTCAACAATTTGCAAACATGCTTGCATATTATTAATATCACATAAGACCACAATCAATACTAAATATATTTCATTTTAGCAAGTTACGGCATCTCCTTAAGTTAACCGTCAAAATCGGGTTCTAGTAACATCATATAATATCACGTAGCATGTATTCATATTTAAAGGATACTTTCATGCTTGTATAACTTTTCCAAATCCAATCGTACATGGTATAGGTTCTTAAGTTAATACTTAAAGCCATTCAAGGACACGAACTCATATGGTCTAACATGGTCGCTTTTAAACACATAAGATATTCATATAACTTGTACTAGTCATGCTCATGAGTACTCGTATTGCATATATGTAGCTAGCATTGTTATTATCTTGAAAACATGTTTTGTTCATGCTAAACTTTAATCATGGCAACTAATCATGGTATATATATATGCATGACACATGAATGAGTCTAAGAGTACTATCACATGTGTCCATAAATGTCAAATTCTAATTCTCGTCATAACATACCAACGTTCATGTTCAAAGCTTATACTTTGTCAGTATAGTTCATTAATAAGGTCTATCATGTTCATGCTTCCTTATGAAACCTATATATGTAAGTTAACATGCTTTTCATGTATTTCAAGGCAATCTAAACATGCTCATAACATCAAAATGACTATATAGCATTTACATGATCATATCCACCTTCAAACTTCTATTCTTGTTAGGAATGAGCACTAGTTAGGTTCACATGTTCATATTTTATTACGGAACCAATATAGATAAGCTAACATGAACTTCATGTGTCTCTAGGTGGTACTAACGTGCTTGCAAGGTCAGTATGTAAACATGCTTCATATATGTTAACGTCGTTTATGAAACTTTAAATTCGTTTCCAAACTATATGTCGTTTGGTTAATCATGCATGCTAATATACTAAAACATGCTCACATTGCCTCATTAGGTTTATATATAAGTATTAATCATGCTTTCATGCTTGTTTAAACAAAAATCAAACAATTAGTTCATAACAGTTTTGTTGCAGAATACAAAAAAACTGAACACAGAGGCTGGCGCTGCGGCGCGGCACAGTAGCTCACTACTGGCGCTGCGGCGCGAGTGGCGCTGCGTGCGGCGCTGCGGCGCGGGCTGCGGCGAGTGTGGCGCTGCGGCGCGGGCTGCGGCGCTGCGGCGTCGAGGCAGTTTTCTGCGGTTCAGACGGCAGCGAAAACCGACCCAAAACCTCCCATTTCATCGATTTCAACATACCATACCCAGATATTAGACTTGTTTAACTTACTAACACATACATATATGCTTATATAACAGTCAATAGCAATTATCAATTCCCAATTTCATGAACACCAACTAATTTCACGATATTTGATGTTTTTACAGAAATCTCAGAAATGGAAACACCAAAAATGAAATTGAAGAGCAATGAAGCATATATAGTAATTCTAATCACATATATAAGTCCCTTAAACAACTAATTATTATTCTCAATTCACAAAATCATAACTTCCAACTGAAATCAAGAATTCACGAATAGAAATTTTGACAGAAAATGACAATGAAGACACGAAGAGGATTTATACCTCTGTTATGGAGTAAGCTTGCTGATGATACTATAGAAATTCCTTCTGAACTAAATAGACAATCACAGTATACTCTCTTCTCTTAGAAATATTTCAGCAATGAAATGAAGGTGCAGGGAGTTCCTTTATATAGAAGAATGAATACACAGTCCAAGGTTCTAACTCCCAAATCAAACTAACGGATTGTCAAATTGCATGAAGGTTATAGAATGGTAGGTATTTAGTTGTTAGAATCCATCATTAAAACCACTCCCTTGCTCATCATTGCTACAAGGCTATGGAAATTTACTGAGTTTAAGGAGAAGCAATAGGCTTAGGCCATAATGGCTGTGCACGTGAATGAGGGAAAGGAGAGTGACTATTATATTGGGACAAGCCAAGCAAATCTCAGCATTCTTACAAATGGACTATATGCTACACTTATGTTATATATTATATGTACTCTTAGGTTATAATTACAATGTTCTCCCCATAATGTAATAAATGCAATTTGAATACATATAATCTATGTACATTTTATCTTACCGATATAATACAATCGGATACTACCACATTACATTATATCATATATTATTAAATTGTATTACTCAACAATTATTTATAATAGATCCATGATACATTATTTTAATGTATATCCACACATCATTTGTCACCTACACATATCATAACATATAGTTACTATACATTTAATTTGCATGCTTGCACATATAATTTCTCATCTTATAAATTGAATATTAATTAATAATATACACATATCCTACATTAATCAATATAATTGTTAACCTCCATAACAATTTAATTAACTTTTATATGATTAACTATCACTTTGATATAAATCTTATTATATTTATAAACACGTTGCTCATTATTATTATGTTTCTTGCAATAATAATAATCACATATTATTAATCAATCCTCATTAGTATTTTATAACAGTTAATTAATATTCTTCGATTAACAATTAATATAGATTAATTGTTCGCTTAAATTAATATAATCATTCTTATATTACGTCACTGTGCCACACAAGGCAATCAACGAGTTTATCACAAACTCCACCAATTTCTCAATTATTATAATTATTCAATTATATATAATTGAATTAATTCATCTCATAACACAAAATCATTTATATTCAAATAAATTCTCATTTCCATTAATAAATTTATTTAATAATATATGGAAATTCTCGGGTATTACATCCTCCCCCCCCTTATAAAAATTCCGTCCCGGAATTGCTACAAGGTTACACAAATAGATGGGGATAGTCCCTCATCATCCTATCTTCTAACTCCCACGTTGCCTCCTCGACATCGTGGTTACGCCAAAGTACTATTTTACAGATGAAATAACTTTATTTCTCAAAGTTTGTTCTTTCCTATCTAATATTTGGACAGGAATTTCTTCATACGCCAAGTTCTTCTCCACTTGAATGGGCTCGTAAGAAATCACGTGCTTGTAGTCGGCCTTGTACGGTCGCAACACGGAAATGTGGAACACATTGTGGATATGCTCCAACTCGGGTGGTAACGCAACTTTGTATGCCACTTCGCCCACTCGCTTCAGTATCTCGAACGGTCCTATGAATCTTGGACTCAATTTTCCTTTCTTGCCGAAACGGATTTTTCCCTTCCATGGAGATACCTTCAAGAATACGAAACTGCCGACTTTGAAGTCTCGGTCCTGCCGATGCAAATCTGCGTATTTCTTCTGGCGATCTTGAGCTGCTACAAGTCTGGCTCTTATCACTGTCACCACGTCTGCGGTTTGTTGAACTAACTCTGGTCCGAGTATTCGTCGTTCTCCGACTTCGTCCCAACATAACGGCGTTCTGCACTTTCTCCCGTAAAGAGCTTCGTACGGTGGCATGCCAATACTCGCATGGTAGCTATTATTATATGCGAATTCTACTAAGGGTAGGTGGTCGTCCCAATTTCCCTTAAAATCCATTACGCAAGTCCTAAGCATGTCTTCTAGCGTTTGTATTGTTCGCTCACTTTGTCCGTCTGTTTGAGGATGATAAGCTGTACTCAACCTCAACTGCGTTCCCATTCTTTCCTGCAAACTCTTCCAAAAATTGGACGTGAAGCGCGGATCTCGATCAGAGACAATTGACACCGGCACTCCATGTCGTGAAATAATTTCTTTTACATATAGGCTTGCTAATTGGTTCAAACTGTAGCGGATCTTGATTGGTAGAAAGTGTGCGGTCTTCGTTAGTCGATCCACGATAACCCAAATAGCATCATAACCTTTCTGTGTAACGGGAAGTCCTACCACGAAGTCCATGGTAATATGCTCCCATTTCCACTCTGGTATTTCTAACGGTTGTAGTAAACCACTTGGCCGCTGATGCTCTACTTTAACGCGTTGGCAAGTCAAGCATTTACTGACGCACTCTGCGACTTCCCGTTTCAAATTAGGCCACCAAAAATGTTGCCTTAGATCTCGGTACATCTTTGTGCCTCCCGGATGAACGGAATATGTCGTATTGTGTGCCTCGTGCAAAATCTCTTCCCTCAACTCGGTTACCGCTGGTACCCACACTCTTCCTTCAAATCTCAAGATACCATCTTTATCCATTCGAAATTTTTCTTTCTCATTTTCCGTGATCCTCTTTCGGATTTTCTCACACTCTTCATCCTTTTCCTGAGCTTCCTTTACTCTATTTAACAACGTCGGATAAGCTTCCATTACAATTAACTTCTCACCAGACTTTTCTGGTCCTTTCACTTCTATCTCCAATTTCTCCATCTCTCTTATCAACTCTTCCTGAGTCGTCAAATTAAACAACTTCTCCCTTCCTTTCCTGCTCAGAGCGTCGGCAACCACATTTGCCTTTCCCGGGTGATAAAGAATATCGCAGTCATAGTCTTTGATTAATTCTAACCACCTTCTCTGCCGCATGTTTAACTCCTTTTGTGTGAAGATATATTTCAGACTTTTGTGGTCCGTGTATATCTCACATTTTTCTCCGTATAGATAATGCCTCCATATCTTTAACGCAAAAACTACTGCCGCTAACTCTAAGTCGTGAGTAGGGTATCGTTTTTCGTAATCCTTTAATTGTCGTGATGCATATGCAATGACCTTGCCGTGCTGCATAAGCACACAGCCAAGTCCCTTGTGCGATGCATCACTATACACCACAAAATTTCCCGCATCATCTGGTAATGATAACACAGGTGCTTCGCTCAATCTCCTTTTCAGTTCTTGAAAACTTTCTTCGCATTTGTCGGTCCATACAAATTTCACCGTCTTTCTAGTCAAATTGGTCAACGGGGTTGCTATCTTAGAAAAATCTTGGATGAATCTTCGATAGTACCCAGCTAACCCTAGAAAGCTTCTCACCTCCGTCGGTGTTCTCGGTTGTTCCCAATTACTTACTGCTTCAACCTTCGCAGGGTCTACAGAGATTCCATTCTTATCCACCACGTGGCCTAAGAATTGAACCTTCTCCATTCAAAATTCGCACTTAGAAAATTTTGCATACATCTTCTCCTTCCTTAGTGCCTCCAAAATAATCTTTAGATGTTTGGCGTGTTCTTCCTCTGTCTTTGAGTAGATCAAAATGTCGTCGATAAAAACCACTACAAATTTATCCAAGTATGGCTTGAAAACTCGGTTCATCAAGTCCATAAATGCTGCCGGAGCATTAGTCAATCAGAATGACATTACCAAAAACTCGTAGTGTCCATAACGGGTTCAAAACGCAGTCTTTGGTATGTCCTCATCCCGTACCTTCAGTTGATGATATCCTGTTCGTAGGTCGATCTTTGAGAAACACTTTGCTCCCTTCAGTTGATCAAATAAGTCGTCTATCCTCGGTAGCGGATACCGGTTCTTGATCGTTACTCTATTCAATTCTCGATAATCGATACAGAGCCTCATCGATCCGTCCTTCTTCTTAACGAATAGTACTGGTGCTCCCCAAGGAGAAACACTCGGTCGAATGTAACCCTTATCCAATAATTCTTGCAATTGTATCATCAATTCCTTCATTTCTACTGGCGCCATACGATATGGAGCTTTCGAAATCGGTGCCGTTCCCGGTGCTAAGTCTATTACGAATTCGATTTCTCTGTCTGGCGGAAGACCAGGCAGATCGTCTGGAAATACATCTTGAAATTCATTCACTACGGATATATCCTTAATTTCTACTCCCTTTTTTCGAGTATCAACGATGTAAGCTAAATATCCTCCACATCCTTTCCTTAACAAATTCTTGGCCTGCATCATCGTAACGCAACACGATTGCTTAAGCGATGAGCTACCATAAAACACTACCTTAGACTTACTCGGAGTCTGAAGGTTCACACATTTGTTCTGACAGTCAATTATCGCAGCATGGTTATACAACCAATCCATTCCCAGTATTACGTCAAATTCTCCCAGTCTAATAGGAATCAAGTCTACGCTCAGTCCATGTTTACTAATATTTGCGCGACAATTTCGATAAACGTATTCTACAGGGATCACTTCCTTATTAGCAACTTCTATGATCAAAGGATTTTCTAATAGTTCTCGAGGTGTACTAAGTCTACTAGCAAATTCTTCAGATACAAAAGAACAGGTGGCACCCGAATCAAATAATACATAAGCATTTATATCATTGATTGGGATTATACCTGACACCACATCCTTCGCAGCCACTGCGTCTTGGACGGTCATGTTAAATGTTCTGGCGGTTGGGCGGTTGGATTGTGCCGGTCCACCGATCATCAGCTTGTTGCCTCCTTGCTGATTACTACCCCCGCCACTTCCCTTCTTTGGGCAGTCCTTAATTCGGTGCTCCGTCGAGCCACACGCAAAGCATCCTTGTATCTTTTTTGGTTTCAAACAGTTGGGCGAGATGTGCCCTTCCTGTCCGCAGTTGTAGCAAGTGCCACGTCCCTTCCAGCACTCGCCCTGGTGATTCTTCCCACACTTCGGGCATCCTTCAGCCCTCTTCTTGAAACCTCCACGAAAATTCCCTGATTGATTATTATTGTTGTTTTTGTTGTTGTTGTTGTTATTCTCCCACTTTCTCTTTCCCAAGTTGCTTCCTCCGCTACTGCTTCCTCCCGTACGATTCTCTCCTCCAGTATTCTTTCCTTTCTTTTCTTTGTTATACAGACTTAAGGCCTCACTGCCTCCTTCCACAATGATTGCCTTCTCCATTAATGTTGCAAAGGAATCAATTTGAAGAACTGATACCTTATTGAACAGCCACGGCTTCAATCCTTGTTCGAAGCGTCTAGCCTTTCTCTCTTCATCACCAACTTGGTGCTCCGCAAATCGCGCTAGTTCGTTAAACCTAGCCGCGTATTGCGCCACCGTCATCTCACCTTGTTTTAACTCTAGGAATTTCACCTCCATCCTATTCTTCATACTCTTCGGGAAGTAATTCTCGAAGAACAGCGTCTTAAACTTGTCCCAAGATATTATCCCTTCTCCAGCTCTTTGTTGAGCCTCCCACCAGTAGTTCGCTTCTCCCCTCATCATGTACGTGGCAAACACCGTCTTCTGATCTTCGCCTACGCTAGCTATAGTGAAAGCTTTTTCGATCTCTTTAATCCACGTTTGTGCGACGATTGGGTCGGTAGTTCCCTCGAACTCCGGGGGTCCTACACTCTTAAAGTCTTTAAAGGTTGTTACTGGCACAGTTTGAGGGTTCGGGCGAACGGGTTCATTGTTCCTTCCCCTTAAGGCTTCTCCTAACAAGTCTACCAGTTTCTGGATCGGGTCTACTTGTTCTCTCTCATTGTTAACGGATTCTTCGGGTGCAGTCAATCTACGTCTGGGCGGCATTATCTGCATCACAATTTTTCATTTTATTATTATTCAAGTATATCACTTAAGTATTTCTTTTAATACTAAAAGAATAAATTTATAACACGTTTCTAAAATCAACTCCATTTATATTCATATGCCATTTCATTTCATTACATGATTATCCTAGCATACTGCTATAAATGTTATCACATATATCCCCTAATATCACAAAAGACGGGGAATATACCAACCTACTACCATACTACCCCTCTAACAAAAGCTAACTCGGGGTTTACATCATCATCCCTCATCTTACACAAAAGATCGGGATTACAACATAGTATATACAATACATAAAGACACAACTAGTACTACCACTAGACTGGCTAAGGAAATCTCATCCCATCATCCCGCGCTCCACTGCGCTCTTGTACTCCAACTGTGCTATATACGCGACCAGCTCTCGGCTCAAGGTATGTAGAGTCTGTCACTGTTCTGCCGGGTAGTGGTACACACCATCAATCACCCTTTCAAAAGCTGAACGGAACACATACCCCATCTTGTTCATCTTTCTCTTCTTGCACCTGACCTCGTCCTCAAGGTCGTCAGCTCTCTCATTGGACGCTTCCCACTTCTCCTCGAAGTGTAACCTATCCATCACCTCCAACTCTAGCTGAGTACGGAGTGCATCTTTCTCAGTCTTCTCACTCAGCTCCCTCTGCTCAACCTCTTCTAGCTTTTCTGCCAAATCTGCATTCCTAGCCACTGACCTGTGAAATAGAGTCCCCATCTGGATCCCTGCCTCCCTACGGTAGGCAATCTCCACCTCTAACTCTTTCATAGCCAGCTTCCTCTGGTGGTCCTCGTCCCTCAGCTTCTGGAACTCAGACTCTCTCTCGTGGGCCTCTGCCTCCAGCTCCTGAACTCTACAGTCTAACTCTAGGATCCGCTCCTCATACTCTCCTAGCATCTGCTTCTCTATAGTAGCCTCATCAGAGTCCTCTACTGGCTCATCCTCCATCGGCTCCTCCTCTGGATCAGTCTCTATCTCAATCTCGATCTCATCCTCGTCATCAAACTCGGATGGTGCAACTGCCTGCACTGGCACAGCCTCTAGAGGTGCCTCGTATACTACATGTATATCTCTGGGCTCCTCCTCTGCTACTCTACTAGTTACACCTGTGTCTGTCATCCTACAATCACAAACACAAGGCAAACAAACAGCAACTCCATTAGAATGTTAAACAAAATATAAGTTCATTGTATAGAATGAAGTTACATTTCATAACAGACTAAGTCTCTCAAGGAAAACTCTACATGAGTTTTATCTCCTTCCTAACTTCTAAGTTCGCCTAAGTTATAGTCTAAGGACACTCGTTCCTAAGGTTTATAACTACAGCTCTGATACCAACCTGTGACGCCCCCAAATTCCAGGACCGCCACTTGGTCTCTCGAATTCGGTTCATCACGTGCTCATGGTAATACATCACAATAATAATAATTAAATATCACACGATCACAGCGGAAAATCTATTCTAGAATAATTTACAATGATTTATTATAATTATTCCCCCAAGTCTCGCAACCTACAGTACTTAATAGATTACATAATAATATCAGTTAACGACTTATTACATAATCTAACTTAAGCTTAAACATAATCAAATCCAGTCTTACTACATCATCTTCATACAATATTAATATATTTAAAACATAACAGACATAAGCTAGTTGGTAGCTTTGCCCTTGCCCTTATCAACGCCCGAAGGTTCACCATGCTCTGCCTTAACTGAAATGTTTTAGGGAAAGCAAGAATGAGCACAAATTGCCCAGCAAGTAATATACAATAAGGGTGAGTAATAAGATTCTCAATTCTCGAAAGGGTATAACAAGATTTGATAGTTCAAGAATAACAAGAATATCAATAGTTCTCAATATCAGTCGCTAAGGACAGGATAATATCAATATGATTCAATAATAAGTCAATTCAAGATTTCAAATAATTGAATACTGAGTAGTCACTACGGACTATGAACTTCTACTAGAATTGACAGTAATAAACTGAAAATCCAACAAAAACAGGTACAACAGGTGATCAGCCTAAAGTACCCTTGTTATGCATAACAGTCAACCATACTCAAGTGTGCACGTCGGTTCTCCGACAATTATATATTCCCTTCAAAGAAGGTTGTTCTTCTCAGTCAAATACAAGATTCCGCACCAATCAATTAGTTTGGGTTGCTTTTCAATAACATAAGTCCAGCCGAATCAAATGGCATAGACACTTTCACAATATTCAAGAACAATACTAAGTTCAACATGAATAATAGCTTTAATGAAATAAGAGTTCAAGTATGCTAATTCGATTCAACCGATTAAATAGGAAACTAGTTCGCAATACACAAGATAGGATACTTGCATAGTAAAAGAGTATAAGTTAGGAAACTTTCACAATCATAGATTTCCTTGCATAAAGTAAATGCGTCGGTTAGGATACTTGCACTTTAAAAGAGTGTAAGTAAGAGAACTTGCCTTTAGCGTAGTTTATCCACGAAAAGCAATTCAACACTTTCGAATTCCTATCGTAATACAGTTACGTATATATATGATATTCATTAGTCATATAATTTAACTTCACATTTTCTCTTTGAATATACGATCAACACATAAGCTAAGTTTTACCTAGCTACACAGTTATATAGAATATAATTTCTATCCTTAACGTTCCTTCTTTAGAGTTTAAACGCATTCTCATATTATATAAGATCTCAACAATTTGCAAACATGCTTGCATATTATTAATATCACATAAGACCACAATCAATACTAAATATATTTCATTTTAGCAAGTTACGGCATCTCCTTAAGTTAACCGTCAAAATCGGGTTCTAGTAACATCATATAATATCACGTAGCATGTATTCATATTTAAAGGATACTTTCATGCTTGTATAACTTTTCCAAATCCAATCGTACATGGTATAGGTTCTTAAGTTAATACTTAAAGCCATTCAAGGACACGAACTCATATGGTCTAACATGGTCGCTTTTAAACACATAAGATATTCATATAACTTGTACTAGTCATGCTCATGAGTACTCGTATTGCATATATGTAGCTAGCATTGTTATTATCTTGAAAACATGTTTTGTTCATGCTAAACTTTAATCATGGCAACTAATCATGGTATATATATATGCATGACACATGAATGAGTCTAAGAGTACTATCACATGTGTCCATAAATGTCAAATTCTAATTCTCGTCATAACATACCAACGTTCATGTTCAAAGCTTATACTTTGTCAGTATAGTTCATTAATAAGGTCTATCATGTTCATGCTTCCTTATGAAACCTATATATGTAAGTTAACATGCTTTTCATGTATTTCAAGGCAATCTAAACATGCTCATAACATCAAAATGACTATATAGCATTTACATGATCATATCCACCTTCAAACTTCTATTCTTGTTAGGAATGAGCACTAGTTAGGTTCACATGTTCATATTTTATTACGGAACCAATATAGATAAGCTAACATGAACTTCATGTGTCTCTAGGTGGTACTAACGTGCTTGCAAGGTCAGTATGTAAACATGCTTCATATATGTTAACGTCGTTTATGAAACTTTAAATTCGTTTCCAAACTATATGTCGTTTGGTTAATCATGCATGCTAATATACTAAAACATGCTCACATTGCCTCATTAGGTTTATATATAAGTATTAATCATGCTTTCATGCTTGTTTAAACAAAAATCAAACAATTAGTTCATAACAGTTTTGTTGCAGAATACAAAAAAACTGAACACAGAGGCTGGCGCTGCGGCGCGGCACAGTAGCTCACTACTGGCGCTGCGGCGCGAGTGGCGCTGCGTGCGGCGCTGCGGCGCGAGTGGCGCTGCGTGCGGCGCTGCGGCGCGGGCTGCGGCGAGTGTGGCGCTGCGGCGCGGGCTGCGGCGCTGCGGCGTCGAGGCAGTTTTCTGCGGTTCAGACGGCAGCGAAAACCGACCCAAAACCTCCCATTTCATCGATTTCAACATACCATACCCAGATATTAGACTTGTTTAACTTACTAACACATACATATATGCTTATATAACAGTCAATAGCAATTATCAATTCCCAATTTCATGAACACCAACTAATTTCACGATATTTGATGTTTTTACAGAAATCTCAGAAATGGAAACACCAAAAATGAAATTGAAGAGCAATGAAGCATATATAGTAATTCTAATCACATATATAAGTCCCTTAAACAACTAATTATTATTCTCAATTCACAAAATCATAACTTCCAACTGAAATCAAGAATTCACGAATAGAAATTTTGACAGAAAATGACAATGAAGACACGAAGAGGATTTATACCTCTGTTATGGAGTAAGCTTGCTGATGATACTATAGAAATTCCTTCTGAACTAAATAGACAATCACAGTATACTCTCTTCTCTTAGAAATATTTCAGCAATGAAATGAAGGTGCAGGGAGTTCCTTTATATAGAAGAATGAATACACAGTCCAAGGTTCTAACTCCCAAATCAAACTAACGGATTGTCAAATTGCATGAAGGTTATAGAATGGTAGGTATTTAGTTGTTAGAATCCATCATTAAAACCACTCCCTTGCTCATCATTGCTACAAGGCTATGGAAATTTACTGAGTTTAAGGAGAAGCAATAGGCTTAGGCCATAATGGCTGTGCACGTGAATGAGGGAAAGGAGAGTGACTATTATATTGGGACAAGCCAAGCAAATCTCAGCATTCTTACAAATGGACTATATGCTACACTTATGTTATATATTATATGTACTCTTAGGTTATAATTACAATGTTCTCCCCATAATGTAATAAATGCAATTTGAATACATATAATCTATGTACATTTTATCTTACCGATATAATACAATCGGATACTACCACATTACATTATATCATATATTATTAAATTGTATTACTCAACAATTATTTATAATAGATCCATGATACATTATTTTAATGTATATCCACACATCATTTGTCACCTACACATATCATAACATATAGTTACTATACATTTAATTTGCATGCTTGCACATATAATTTCTCATCTTATAAATTGAATATTAATTAATAATATACACATATCCTACATTAATCAATATAATTGTTAACCTCCATAACAATTTAATTAACTTTTATATGATTAACTATCACTTTGATATAAATCTTATTATATTTATAAACACGTTGCTCATTATTATTATGTTTCTTGCAATAATAATAATCACATATTATTAATCAATCCTCATTAGTATTTTATAACAGTTAATTAATATTCTTCGATTAACAATTAATATAGATTAATTGTTCGCTTAAATTAATATAATCATTCTTATATTACGTCACTGTGCCACACAAGGCAATCAACGAGTTTATCACAAACTCCACCAATTTCTCAATTATTATAATTATTCAATTATATATAATTGAATTAATTCATCTCATAACACAAAATCATTTATATTCAAATAAATTCTCATTTCCATTAATAAATTTATTTAATAATATATGGAAATTCTCGGGTATTACATCCTCCCCCCCTTATAAAAATTCCGTCCCGGAATTGCTACAAGGTTACACAAATAGATGGGGATAGTCCCTCATCATCCTATCTTCTAACTCCCACGTTGCCTCCTCGACATCGTGGTTACGCCAAAGTACTTTTACAGATGAAATAACTTTATTTCTCAAAGTTTGTTCTTTCCTATCTAATATTTGGACAGGAATTTCTTCATACGCCAAGTTCTTCTCCACTTGAATGGGCTCGTAAGAAATCACGTGCTTGTAGTCGGCCTTGTACGGTCGCAACACGGAAATGTGGAACACATTGTGGATATGCTCCAACTCGGGTGGTAACGCAACTTTGTATGCCACTTCGCCCACTCGCTTCAGTATCTCGAACGGTCCTATGAATCTTGGACTCAATTTTCCTTTCTTGCCGAAACGGATTTTTCCCTTCCATGGAGATACCTTCAAGAATACGAAACTGCCGACTTTGAAGTCTCGGTCCTGCCGATGCAAATCTGCGTATTTCTTCTGGCGATCTTGAGCTGCTACAAGTCTGGCTCTTATCACTGTCACCACGTCTGCGGTTTGTTGAACTAACTCTGGTCCGAGTATTCGTCGTTCTCCGACTTCGTCCCAACATAACGGCGTTCTGCACTTTCTCCCATAAAGAGCTTCGTACGGTGGCATGCCAATACTCGCATGGTAGCTATTATTATATGCGAATTCTACTAAGGGTAGGTGGTCGTCCCAATTTCCCTTAAAATCCATTACGCAAGTCCTAAGCATGTCTTCTAGCGTTTGTATTGTTCGCTCACTTTGTCCGTCTGTTTGAGGATGATAAGCTGTACTCAACCTCAACTGCGTTCCCATTCTTTCCTGCAAACTCTTCCAAAAATTGGACGTGAAGCGCGGATCTCGATCAGAGACAATTGACACCGGCACTCCATGTCGTGAAATAATTTCTTTTACATATAGGCTTGCTAATTGGTTCAAACTGTAGCGGATCTTGATTGGTAGAAAGTGTGCGGTCTTCGTTAGTCGATCCACGATAACCCAAATAGCATCATAACCTTTCTGTGTAACGGGAAGTCCTACCACGAAGTCCATGGTAATATGCTCCCATTTCCACTCTGGTATTTCTAACGGTTGTAGTAAACCACTTGGCCGCTGATGCTCTACTTTAACGCGTTGGCAAGTCAAGCATTTACTGACGCACTCTGCGACTTCCCGTTTCAAATTAGGCCACCAAAATGTTGCCTTAGATCTCGGTACATCTTTGTGCCTCCCGGATGAACGGAATATATCGTATTGTGTGCCTCGTGCAAAATCTCTTCCCTCAACTCGGTTACCGCTGGTACCCACACTCTTCCTTCAAATCTCAAGATACCATCTTTATCCATTCGAAATTTTTCTTTCTCATTTTCCGTGATCCTCTTTCGGATTTTCTCACACTCTTCATCCTTTTCCTGAGCTTCCTTTACTCTATTTAACAACGTCGGATAAGCTTCCATTACAATTAACTTCTCACCAGACTTTTCTGGTCCTTTCACTTCTATCTCCAATTTCTCCATCTCTCTTATCAACTCTTCCTGAGTCGTCAAATTAAACAACTTCTCCCTTCCTTTCCTGCTCAGAGCGTCGGCAACCACATTTGCCTTTCCCGGGTGATAAAGAATATCGCAGTCATAGTCTTTGATTAATTCTAACCACCTTCTCTGCCGCATGTTTAACTCCTTCTGTGTGAAGATATATTTCAGACTTTTGTGGTCCGTGTATATCTCACATTTTTCTCCGTATAGATAATGCCTCCATATCTTTAACGCAAAAACTACTGCCGCTAACTCTAAGTCGTGAGTAGGGTATCGTTTTTCGTAATCCTTTAATTGTCGTGATGCATATGCAATGACCTTGCCGTGCTGCATAAGCACACAGCCAAGTCCCTTGTGCGATGCATCACTATACACCACAAAATTTCCCGCATCATCTGGTAATGATAACACAGGTGCTTCGCTCAATCTCCTTTTCAATTCTTGAAAACTTTCTTCGCATTTGTCGGTCCATACAAATTTCACCGTCTTTCTAGTCAAATTGGTCAACGGGGTTGCTATCTTAGAAAAATCTTGGATGAATCTTCGATAGTACCCAGCTAACCCTAGAAAGCTTCTCACCTCCGTCGGTGTTCTCGGTTGTTCCCAATTACTTACTGCTTCAACCTTCGCAGGGTCTACAGAGATTCCATTCTTATCCACCACGTGGCCTAAGAATTGAACCTTCTCCATTCAAAATTCGCACTTAGAAAATTTTGCATACATCTTCTCCTTCCTTAGTGCCTCCAAAATAATCTTTAGATGTTTGGCGTGTTCTTCCTCTGTCTTTGAGTAGATCAAAATGTCGTCGATAAAAACCACTACAAATTTATCCAAGTATGGCTTGAAAACTCGGTTCATCAAGTCCATAAATGCTGCCGGAGCATTAGTCAATCAGAATGACATTACCAAAAACTCGTAGTGTCCATAACGGGTTCAAAACGCAGTCTTTGGTATGTCCTCATCCCGTACCTTCAGTTGATGATATCCTGTTCGTAGGTCGATCTTTGAGAAACACTTTGCTCCCTTCAGTTGATCAAATAAGTCGTCTATCCTCGGTAGCGGATACCGGTTCTTGATCGTTACTCTATTCAATTCTCGATAATCGATACAGAGCCTCATCGATCCGTCCTTCTTCTTAACGAATAGTACTGGTGCTCCCCAAGGAGAAACACTCGGTCGAATGTAACCCTTATCCAATAATTCTTGCAATTGTATCATCAATTCCTTCATTTCTACTGGCGCCATACGATATGGAGCTTTCGAAATCGGTGCCGTTCCCGGTGCTAAGTCTATTACGAATTCGATTTCTCTGTCTGGCGGAAGACCAGGCAGATCGTCTGGAAATACATCTTGAAATTCATTCACTACGGATATATCCTTAATTTCTACTCCCTTTTTTCGAGTATCAACGATGTAAGCTAAATATCCTCCACATCCTTTCCTTAACAAATTCTTGGCCTGCATCATCGTAACGCAACACGATTGCTTAAGCGATGAGCTACCATAAAACACTACCTTAGACTTACTCGGAGTCTGAAGGTTCACACATTTGTTCTGACAGTCAATTATCGCAGCATGGTTATACAACCAATCCATTCCCAGTATTACGTCAAATTCTCCCAGTCTAATAGGAATCAAGTCTACGCTCAGTCCATGTTTACTAATATTTGCGCGACAATTTCGATAAACGTATTCTACAGGGATCACTTCCTTATTAGCAACTTCTATGATCAAAGGATTTTCTAATAGTTCTCGAGGTGTACTAAGTCTACTAGCAAATTCTTCAGATACAAAAGAACAGGTGGCACCCGAATCAAATAATACATAAGCATTTATATCATTGATTGGGATTATACCTGACACCACATCCTTCGCAGCCACTGCGTCTTGGACGGTCATGTTAAATGTTCTGGCGGTTGGGCGGTTGGATTGTGCCGGTCCACCGATCATCAGCTTGTTGCCTCCTTGCTGATTACTACCCCCGCCACTTCCCTTCTTTGGGCAGTCCTTAATTCGGTGCTCCGTCGAGCCACACGCAAAGCATCCTTGTATCTTTTTTGGTTTCAAACAGTTGGGCGAGATGTGCCCTTCCTGTCCGCAGTTGTAGCAAGTGCCACGTCCCTTCCAGCACTCGCCCTGGTGATTCTTCCCACACTTCGGGCATCCTTCAGCCCTCTTCTTGAAACCTCCACGAAAATTCCCTGATTGATTATTATTGTTGTTTTTGTTGTTGTTGTTGTTATTCTCCCACTTTCTCTTTCCCAAGTTGCTTCCTCCGCTACTGCTTCCTCCCGTACGATTCTCTCCTCCAGTATTCTTTCCTTTCTTTTCTTTGTTATACAGACTTAAGGCCTCACTGCCTCCTTCCACAATGATTGCCTTCTCCATTAATGTTGCAAAGGAATCAATTTGAAGAACTGATACCTTATTGAACAGCCACGGCTTCAATCCTTGTTCGAAGCGTCTAGCCTTTCTCTCTTCATCACCAACTTGGTGCTCCGCAAATCGCGCTAGTTCGTTAAACCTAGCCGCGTATTGCGCCACCGTCATCTCACCTTGTTTTAACTCTAGGAATTTCACCTCCATCCTATTCTTCATACTCTTCGGGAAGTAATTCTCGAAGAACAGCGTCTTAAACTTGTCCCAAGATATTATCCCTTCTCCAGCTCTTTGTTGAGCCTCCCACCAGTAGTTCGCTTCTCCCCTCATCATGTACGTGGCAAACACCGTCTTCTGATCTTCGCCTACGCTAGCTATAGTGAAAGCTTTTTCGATCTCTTTAATCCACGTTTGTGAGACGATTGGGTCGGTAGTTCCCTCGAACTCCGGGGGTCCTACACTCTTAAAGTCTTTAAAGGTTGTTACTGGCACAGTTTGAGGGTTCGGGCGAACGGGTTCATTGTTCCTTCCCCTTAAGGCTTCTCCTAACAAGTCTACCAGTTTCTGGATCGGGTCTACTTGTTCTCTCTCATTGTTAACGGATTCTTCGGGTGCAGTCAATCTACGTCTGGGCGGCATTATCTGCATCACAATTTTTCATTTTATTATTATTCAAGTATATCACTTAAGTATTTCTTTTAATACTAAAAGAATAAATTTATAACACGTTTCTAAAATCAACTCCATTTATATTCATATGCCATTTCATTTCATTACATGATTATCCTAGCATACTGCTATAAATGTTATCACATATATCCCCTAATATCACAAAAGACGGGGAATATACCAACCTACTACCATACTACCCCTCTAACAAAAGCTAACTCGGGGTTTACATCATCATCCCTCATCTTACACAAAAGATCGGGATTACAACATAGTATATACAATACATAAAGACACAACTAGTACTACCACTAGACTGGCTAAGGAAATCTCATCCCATCATCCCGCGCTCCACTGCGCTCTTGTACTCCAACTGTGCTATATACGCGACCAGCTCTCGGCTCAAGGTATGTAGAGTCTGTCACTGTTCTGCCGGGTAGTGGTACACACCATCAATCACCCTTTCAAAAGCTGAACGGAACACATACCCCATCTTGTTCATCTTTCTCTTCTTGCACCTGACCTCGTCCTCAAGGTCGTCAGCTCTCTCATTGGACGCTTCCCACTTCTCCTCGAAGTGTAACCTATCCATCACCTCCAACTCTAGCTGAGTACGGAGTGCATCTTTCTCAGTCTTCTCACTCAGCTCCCTCTGCTCAACCTCTTCTAGCTTTTCTGCCAAATCTGCATTCCTAGCCACTGACCTGTGAAATAGAGTCCCCATCTGGATCCCTGCCTCCCTACGGTAGGCAATCTCCACCTCTAACTCTTTCATAGCCAGCTTCCTCTGGTGGTCCTCGTCCCTCAGCTTCTGGAACTCAGACTCTCTCTCGTGGGCCTCTGCCTCCAGCTCCTGAACTCTACAGTCTAACTCTAGGATCCGCTCCTCATACTCTCCTAGCATCTGCTTCTCTATAGTAGCCTCATCAGAGTCCTCTACTGGCTCATCCTCCATCGGCTCCTCCTCTGGATCAGTCTCTATCTCAATCTCGATCTCATCCTCGTCATCAAACTCGGATGGTGCAACTGCCTGCACTGGCACAGCCTCTAGAGGTGCCTCGTATACTACATGTATATCTCTGGGCTCCTCCTCTGCTACTCTACTAGTTACACCTGTGTCTGTCATCCTACAATCACAAACACAAGGCAAACAAACAGCAACTCCATTAGAATGTTAAACAAAATATAAGTTCATTGTATAGAATGAAGTTACATTTCATAACAGACTAAGTCTCTCAAGGAAAACTCTACATGAGTTTTATCTCCTTCCTAACTTCTAAGTTCGCCTAAGTTATAGTCTAAGGACACTCGTTCCTAAGGTTTATAACTACAGCTCTGATACCAACCTGTGACGCCCCCAAATTCCAGGACCGCCACTTGGTCTCTCGAATTCGGTTCATCACGTGCTCATGGTAATACATCACAATAATAATAATTAAATATCACACGATCACAACGGAAAATCTATTCTAGAATAATTTACAATGATTTATTATAATTATTCCCCCAAGTCTCGCAACCTACAGTACTTAATAGATTACATAATAATATCAGTTAACGACTTATTACATAATCTAACTTAAGCTTAAACATAATCAAATCCAGTCTTACTACATCATCTTCATACAATATTAATATATTTAAAACATAACAGACATAAGCTAGTTGGTAGCTTTGCCCTTGCCCTTATCAACGCCCGAAGGTTCACCATGCTCTGCCTTAACTGAAATGTTTTAGGGAAAGCAAGAATGAGCACAAATTGCCCAGCAAGTAATATACAATAAGGGTGAGTAATAAGATTCTCAATTCTCGAAAGGGTATAACAAGATTTGATAGTTCAAGAATAACAAGAATATCAATAGTTCTCAATATCAGTCGCTAAGGACAGGATAATATCAATATGATTCAATAATAAGTCAATTCAAGATTTCAAATAATTGAATACTGAGTAGTCACTACGGACTATGAACTTCTACTAGAATTGACAGTAATAAACTGAAAATCCAACAAAAACAGGTACAACAGGTGATCAGCCTAAAGTACCCTTGTTATGCATAACAGTCAACCATACTCAAGTGTGCACGTCGGTTCTCCGACAATTATATATTCCCTTCAAAGAAGGTTGTTCTTCTCAGTCAAATACAAGATCCCGCACCAATCAATTAGTTTGGGTTGCTTTTCAATAACATAAGTCCAGCCGAATCAAATGGCATAGACACTTTCACAATATTCAAGAACAATACTAAGTTCAACATGAATAATAGCTTTAATGAAATAAGAGTTCAAGTATGCTAATTCGATTCAACCGATTAAATAGGAAACTAGTTCGCAATACACAAGATAGGATACTTGCATAGTAAAAGAGTATAAGTTAGGAAACTTTCACAATCATAGATTTCCTTGCATAAAGTAAATGCGTCGGTTAGGATACTTGCACTTTAAAAGAGTGTAAGTAAGAGAACTTGCCTTTAGCGTAGTTTATCCACGAAAAGCAATTCAACACTTTCGAATTCCTATCGTAATACAGTTACGTATATATATGATATTCATTAGTCATATAATTTAACTTCACATTTTCTCTTTGAATATACGATCAACACATAAGCTAAGTTTTACCTAGCTACATAGTTATATAGAATATAATTTCTATCCTTAACGTTCCTTCTTTAGAGTTTAAACGCATTCTCATATTATATAAGATCTCAACAATTTGCAAACATGCTTGCATATTATTAATATCACATAAGACCACAATCAATACTAAATATATTTCATTTTAGCAAGTTACGGCATCTCCTTAAGTTAACCGTCAAAATCGGGTTCTAGTAACATCATATAATATCACGTAGCATGTATTCATATTTAAAGGATACTTTCATGCTTGTATAACTTTTCCAAATCCAATCGTACATGGTATAGGTTCTTAAGTTAATACTTAAAGCCATTCAAGGACACGAACTCATATGGTCTAACATGGTCGCTTTTAAACACATAAGATATTCATATAACTTGTATTAGTCATGCTCATGAGTACTCGTATTGCATATATGTAGCTAGCATT
Source organism: Panax stipuleanatus (assembly GCA_020205555.1). Lineage (NCBI taxonomy): Eukaryota > Viridiplantae > Streptophyta > Magnoliopsida > Apiales > Araliaceae > Panax > Panax stipuleanatus. Next base: position 121,540 of record JAINUT010002195.1, read on the forward strand.
GTTATTATCTTGAAAACATGCTTTGTTCATGCTAAACTTTAATCATGGCAACTAATCATGGTATATATATATGCATGACACATGAATGAGTCTAAGAGTACTATCACATGTGTCCATAAATGTCAAATTCTAATTCTCGTCATAACATACCAACGTTCATGTTCAAAGCTTATACTTTGTCAGTATAGTTCATTAATAAGGTCTATCATGTTCATGCTTCCTTATGAAACCTATATATGTAAGTTAACATGCTTTTCATGTATTTCAAGGCAATCTAAACATGCTCATAACATCAAAATGACTATATAGCATTTACATGATCATATCCACCTTCAAACTTCTATTCTTGTTAGGAATGAGCACTAGTTAGGTTCACATGTTCATATTTTATTACGGAACCAATATAGATAAGCTAACATGCACTTCATGTGTCTCTAGGTGGTACTAACGTGCTTGCAAGGTCAGTATGTAAACATGCTTCATATATGTTAACGTCGTTTATGAAACTTTAAATTCGTTTCCAAACTATATGTCGTTTGGTTAATCATGCATGCTAATATACTAAAACATGCTCACATTGCCTCATTAGGTTTATATATAAGTATTAATCATGCTTTCATGCTTGTTTAAACAAAAATCAAACAATTAGTTCATAACAGTTTTGTTGCAGAATACAAAAAAACTGAACACAGAGGCTGGCGCTGCGGCGCGGCACAGTAGCTCACTACTGGCGCTGCGGCGCGAGTGGCGCTGCGTGCGGCGCTGCGGCGCGGGCTGCGGCGCGTGTGGCGCTGCGGCGCGGGCTGCGGCGCTGCGGAGTCGAGGCAGTTTTCTGCGGTTCAGACGGCAGCGAAAACCGACCCAAAACCTCCCATTTCATCGATTTCAACATACCATACCCAGATATTAGACTTGTTTAACTTACTAACACATACATATATGCTTATATAACAGTCAATAGCAATTATCAATTCCCAATTTCATGAACACCAACTAATTTCACGATATTTGATGTTTTTACAGAAATCTCAGAAATGGAAACACCAAAAATGAAATTGAAGAGCAATGAAGCATATATAGTAATTCTAATCACATATATAAGTCCCTTAAACAACTAATTATTATTCTCAATTCACAAAACCATAACTTCCAACTGAAATCAAGAATTCACGAATAGAAATTTTGACAGAAAATGACAATGAAGACACGAAGAGGATTTATACCTCTGTTATGGAGTAAGCTTGCTGATGCTACTATAGAAATTCCTTCTGAACTAAATAGACAATCACAGTATACTCTCTTCTCTTAGAAATATTTCAGCAATGAAATGAAGGTGCAGGGAGTTCCTTTATATAGAAGAATGAATACACAGTCCAAGGTTCTAACTCCCAAATCAAACTAACGGATTGTCAAATTGCATGAAGGTTATAGAATGGTAGGTATTTAGTTGTTAGAATCCATCATTAAAACCACTCCCTTGCTCATCATTGCTACAAGGCTATGGAAATTTACTGAGTTTAAGGAGAAGCAATAGGCTTAGGCCATAATGGCTGTGCACGTGAATGAGGGAAAGGAGAGTGACTATTATATTGGGACAAGCCAAGCAAATCTCAGCATTCTTACAAATGGACTATATGCTACACTTATGTTATATATTATATGTACTCTTAGGTTATAATTACAATGTTCTCCCCATAATGTAATAAATGCAATTTGAATACATATAATCTATGTACATTTTATCTTACCGATATAATACAATCGGATACTACCACATTACATTATATCATATATTATTAAATTGTATTACTCAACAATTATTTATAATAGATCCATGATACATTATTTTAATGTATATCCACACATCATTTGTCACCTACACATATCATAACATATAGTTACTATACATTTAATTCGCATGCTTGCACATATAATTTCTCATCTTATAAATTGAATATTAATTAATAATATACACATATCCTACATCAATCAATATAATTGTTAACCTCCATAACAATTTAATTAACCTTTATATGATTAACTATCACTTTGATATAAATCTTATTATATTTATAAACACGTTGCTCATTATTATTATGTTTCTTGCAATAATAATAATCACATATTATTAATCAATCCTCATTAGTATTTTATAACAGTTAATTAATATTCTTCGATTAACAATTAATATAGATTAATTGTTCGCTTAAATTAATATAATCATTCTTATATTACGTCACTGTGCCACACAAGGCAATCAACGAGTTTATCACAAACTCCACCAATTTCTCAATTATTATAATTATTCAATTATATATAATTGAATTAATTCATCTCATAACACAAAATCATTTATATTCAAATAAATTCTCATTTCCATTAATAAATTTATTTAATAATATATGGAAATTCTCGGGTATTACAAGTTTCTTGGCTTGCATAACCGTCAGACAACTCGCTTGCCTAGGCGATTTGCTACCATAGAACACCAACTTCGACGGAGTCGTAAGGTTTACCGACTTCTTTTGACAGTCGATTACCGCCCCATGGTTGAACAACCAATCCATACCTAGTATGACGTCGAATTCCCCAAGTTTTATCGGAATCAAATCTACTCTAAGCTCCTGACCCTTAATGTCCAATCTACAGTTCTTATAAACGCTCCTAACAGGAATAACCTCCCTATTCGCAATCTCTATGTTCAAAGGATAAATTAACTCCTCTACAGGTAAGTCTAGGGTTCTAGCAAAATCATCATATATGAATGAGCAAGTAGCACCCGAATCAAATAATATATATGCATTTATACTCTTGACCGGAATAATACCTGACACCACATCTTTTGATTGCACAGCATCCTGCACCGTCATATTGAATGTCCGTGCAGTGGGTCGAACAGCTTGCAATGGTGCAGCGATAGTAACGGTACTGCCGCTTCCATTCCCTCCGCTCCCTGTTGACCCTGCCGTCAGCTTCTTTTGGCAGGTGCGAGCCATGTGATCTTTGGATACACATGTAAAGCAAGCTCCTTTCTTCGGTTTTGGGCAATTAGGCGCGATGTGGCGTTCCTGACCACAGTTGAAGCACACCCGCTTCCCCTTCATGCACACGCCAGTGTGATTCTTACCGCATGTAGCACATGCTTCGAACTTCCTCTTCTGCTGGCTTCCTTGCTGACTCCCAGCAGAGGTATTATCAAACCACTTCCTCTTCTGGTTCACAGTGCTGCTACCCCCAGACTTGGTTTCTACCTCATTCTTCTTCTTCTTATCTTGGTTGAACTTCGTCACCGCTTCGCTTCCTCCCTCAGCAAGTATGGCCTTCTCCAGCACCGCTGCAAAGGTATTCAGCTGGAACATGGAAACCTTGCTGTAGAGCCAGGGCTTTAGTCCCCGCTCAAACCTTCTCGCGTTCCTAGCGTCAGTGCTGACTTGGTATGTAGCGAACCTGGCCAACTCGTTAAACTTAGCGGCATACTCAGAGACCGTCATCCCTTAGTAAGTTCTAGGAACTGGACCTCCATCTGGTCCTGCGAACTCACTGGAAAATACATCTCATAGAACATTTCCTTGAAATGTTCCCACGTGATGACTCCCTCTCCCTCTCGAGTCTTGTTAGCCTGCCACCAAAAGCTAGCATCCGACTTCAACATGAAAGCCGCGAACATTGTCTTTTGGTCTTCTCCTACCCTAGCCATGTCAAATTCCTTCTCCATTTCCATAACCCATGTCTGAGCTTCGATAGGATTAGTCGATCCTTTGAACTCAGGCGGTCCTACTTCCTTGAATTCCTTGAAAGTAGTATCCTGCACCTGCGGCTGATTCGCAAGAGCTCCTGTCAACAGGTTCACCAACTGCTGAACCGAATTTGGATTCGTTCCCTCGTTATTGTTGTTGTTCATCGAACCCTCGGGATTTGACGTGTTACTCTTCTTCTAGGAGGCATTTTCTGTTAAGAAAATATTATTATTAGACCCTTTATCCAATTATTAAGTACTCCAGTTCATACTTAAACGTTTAAACAATTCAGTGCACATAGAACACATAGCACGTCAATAAACTTTTTTTTATTCATTAGTCGTAGTTTAAAAACATGAACCATATAGCATTTCTGCCATTTACATCACCCTTCCTGAACTGAAAAAGTTGCAGGATTATATTATTAACTCATCCCATTCTTATCTCAAATTATGGAATTTACTTTATTTAATACAAAAAGCAATACATAAATAGAAGCTCTACTACTACTGCTACTGCTACTACTACTATTACTGCTACTGCTGCTACTGCCTAGGCATATTAATACGTCGCACAGCCTCTCTACATTCCTCTTCCATTACCCGAAATGCCGTTCTTCGGTCCACCACATACCACGGTAAACCTTGGAACTGAGCTGGGTAGTAGAAAATATGGTCGTGAGCTCTCTCTATCGCTGTATGGAATGCATATTCTGTTTCCCTCAGCTTGGCCCTCTTGGCTTCAGCTTCATCTTCAGCTCGATCAGCTCGTTGATTAGCCCTCAAGCTTGACTCCTCAGCTCTGGCCCGCTTCCTCGACTCCTCCTGGATGTCTTGCTTTAGCTTTGCCAATTCAAAACGAGCAACATCTCTTTTAACCTCCATATGTATCAGGTTCCACTGTGCATCTCCCAGGTCACTTGCCATTTCCTCGATCGTCTCATCTCGTTGCTGGATAGTCTCCTCGAGATCTCCTACTTGTCCATGAAGCTCCACGTTGCTATCGTAGACTGCCTCGTACATCTCAGCACTAGTAGAGTGAGGTGGGAATTCCTCTTCGGGATCCTCTTCCTCCTCTTCAGACTCGTCCTCGTCCTCATCCTTTGGAATAGGTGTCAGCTCACGCTTCCGACCAGCTACGGTGATCACTGGAGATGGCTCTCTCCTAACCAGCTGCTCCCAGACAATATGTATGTCATGGGGCTCTTCCTCTCTAGGCACCTGAGGTACATCCTCTCTATCCTGACTAGGTTCTCCCACGTTCAACATCCTGACAAAAGAATTTTAAAGTTCATTATTACGTGATAACGAATCGTCACTCTTCGACTACTATAATGTAAACACGTAGCACATAAGGTAGTTTATTATCTTTACCTATCACCCCTATCTTTTCGATCTTACCTATAAGGCTACTAACCTAAGATTTTTCCCCACCTAAGGTTTCATAACCTATAGCTTTGATACCAACCTGTGACACCCCCAAATCCGGGTACTTCGTTTCCACATGATTTGGTGTTCACTTTCTAACTATAACAAACATCTACCCAATATATCTTAAAATAAATTACAACCTTTATTCAACTATTAATAAAATCTCCCTTAAAACAAGGGTTACAACCTTCTCCATATCAATCCCAGGGTTACTCTAACCTTGAAATGAATATAATAAAGTGCGGAAATAAAACATAACATTCAATTATTACAATCATTCTCAATTAAATAAAAACAAGTCTTCACTTGCTTTGCTTTCCCTTGCCCTTACTCGTAGACGGAGCATCAGCGTTATCAACCTTAACTGAAATTGTTATTTAATGCAAGAGTGAGCGAACCACAGCTCACTGGAGTTTAACAATAATATATACATGAAAGGAATTCTTTAAAAAGAATCTGAATAACTTAGCTTACTTCAACAATAAAGAATTGAATAATAATTCTCTATCAACATTAAAATTCGAATATAGAATTTATCTGAGTGTCATAAGACCTTTGAACTCTTGTCCTAGGTTATAAATATTTCTATTTAAACCTTTAACAGTCAAGAAGACTATGGACCTTAACTCGTACTTAGGGGAATCAGCCCTTCGTACCATGTATTGTGCACAAACATCTTAACGCTATGCGTAGTAACCTCCCCTAGTAAATAGGGTTGTTCAACTCAGTAATTTGAATTCAAGTCCGCACCAAAGAAAGTTAGGTTTGGATAAGCTTACAAGGGTAATTTAGAATTCACGTTCATCAACTAAGGATTAGTTGAATCGACTTCCAATAATTCATAAATAAAGAATTATGAATTAACATATGCTTTAGAATCAACTTAAAACATTTAAAATAATAACTGGATCTTACTTGAACAATAAGTTAAGATCATTTTAATTAAATAAACAATTGTCTAATACAGAAATAGAAAAGGACATTCTTAACAAGAATATATGAACTCAAGAAATTATACAAGATTAGGGTTTAGAAAACTTGCATAAAATTAACGAGTTTAAGGTTTAGAAGACTTGCCTTAAGCGCAAGCTACTTAACACAATTCACGTACTTTAATATTTCCTACACATATATATTCAATCACAATAACCTAAATTAGTTAACACGTAACTAATTCACATAAGTGGTTAACCCTCATGGTTAACTCACTCTAATAATAATAATCAACTATCACATAGTTAATTAAATCAATTATGTATTTAACTAAATTATAATTAAACAATTATAATTCAAACACTTAATCAAATTATAATTATAAACAAATTATAATAATTATAATCAATTAAACCACATCATGCATTTAATTACACAAATTATAATTAATCATGAAATTATCAATTTATAATCCATAATTAAACATGCATTTATTAAATTATAATTACATAAATTATAATTTAAATTAACATCTAATTGATTAAAATAAACCAACTTCTATACATCATAATTTCACAAAATTTAAAATTTAAATTAAATATTTACTTTTAATTATAATTAATAAATTATAGTTAAGTAACTTATTGTACAATTAAACAATTATAGTTTAAAATTTAAATACCATATTAGTTTTTTCAAAACTTTCTTTTTCTCGAATTATGGAATTATCAACTTCATGTTAACACATGTTATAGCAGCTAGATACATGCTCATTATCTTAGCAATAATGTAATGTAAACATAACAACACACTGCACACTTGACTAAAACTCACTGCCACTACACTGTGCACGGCGCAGCTGCGCAGCTACAGGCCTTGGCACCGGCGCAGCTGCGCAGGGTAAGGATCTGGGAAGGACAAGCGGCGCAGCTGCGCTGCTCTTGGCCTTGCTGCCGGTGCAGCTGCGCAGCAACTCGGCCAGACGCAGACAGCCACGTTACTCTGCTTTACCGATTAACCCATACAAGCTAACAAATGGATATTTACAGTAACTTAAACATTGTAAATCATACCTATGCAATTATACATATATATAACATGCTTCCACAACACAAAACCATTTAAACAATGATAATCACAAGTTTTAAAAATCCAATTTGGTCATTTTCATGAAAACTCATATATTTTCCAAAATAAGTCACTGTAATCAAATTCTTAAGCAATTCAACTTATAACACATGCTTTATTCTCATGATTCGAGGTAGTATCATAAAAAATTTTAAACAACATACTAACATATACCAATTTCTCAATGTAAAATCACCCATAATATATAAACTAATGAAATTCCATATGAACTCATATAAGCATGAATTTTCTGTTAAAATATATTTCTACAGTAATTTGATTTCTGAAAATCATTGATAACCATATAATTCACCATGAACAACACCACCTATATATATATATATATATATATATATATATATATATATATATATCATCCATGTTTATGCTATTACATGAAAACTCAGTTTTCACAGAGAATAAAACATGAAACTTAAATCGAGTTTTGAAAATATGAAAGTAGAGATTATGGATTACCTTTCGGTGATAGGAGAAGAAAACAAAGATTCACTCTAGCCTTCACAAGCTTCTTCTTCCTTCTCTTCTTCTCCAACTCTTCTCTACTTTCTCTTTTTCCTTTGCTCTTTTCTTTCTTCTTTGCTCTTAGTTTAAACTTAGGATTAATCTAACGTAGTATAGAACTAACGTAATATAATATAATACGCGTACTAACTAATACTAATTAGCCTAATTAATTTAGCAGTTACATAAGTTTCAAAATTCAAAAAGCCTTAAGGCTTTGTTTGACCAAAACAACATTATTTTAAAAAAATAGGTTATTATTACTAAGGCCATGTTTGGTAGAATAGATTTAAAACAAATGCAAAGCCTTGTTTATTTAAACTCATTTAAAATCTTTTTTCTTTTATTTTAACAAATTATTTAATACATACTTTAATGTCACATTTTAATTAATTAAATATCAATCATCTAATTTAATCAATTAAAATCTAACATCAATTAATCACATAAAATTGTCACATAATTATAATTACTCGCTAATTATAATTTATGTAACACTTCATCACATAATTCATCTAATTCAATTATCTCAATTAAATTAGAACTATAATATAACATTAATATTAATTAAATAAATATTACACATTCATTTAATTAGTATATAACACTTAATTAAATCACTCCATAAATCACATAATTTATTTATTTAACTTAATAAATAAATCACATAAAATATTTATTTATCTCAATAAATATTAAAATTAATTATAAAATCTCAATCGTTACACTATCACTAGTGCCTTCAAAACAATCCGTACATCTCACACAAATTTTTATTTAGGAAGACCTTCTTATTGTTTCATTAGTTATCTCAAATTGTCAAAATATAGGTGATTATAAGTTCTTTTACTTCGTTCTAGTTGAAATTAGCATCAAAAGGAGTAATCATATCACTATCACGTCAAAAACGATGCGTAGATCTCACACAAGTCTTCATTTAGGGAGATCTTTATATTGTTTCAAATTTACAAATAAAAAGGTGATTAAGAGTTGTATTACTTCGTTCTAGTTTGATTACCGTTAAAACGATAAACCCATGACTACCGAGTTCAAAACCATGCGTACATCTCACACAAGTCTTCATTTAGGGAGACCTTCTTATTGTTTCATTAGTGATCTGAAATTGTAAAAGAAAGAAGTAATTAGGAGTCCTATAACTTCGTTCTAGTTTGATTAGTATCAAAAGGAGCAACCCCATGACTATCGCGTTAGAAACGATGCGTACATCTCACACAAGTCTTCATTTAAGAAGAACTTCTTATTATTTCATTGATTCTCTAAATTTGTGAAATAAAGAGGTGATTAGCAGTCTGATTACTTCGTTTTAATTTGATTAGCATCAAAAGGATCAATCCCATGATTATCGCGTTAAAAACGATGCGTACATCTCACACAAGTCTTGATTTTGGGAGACCTTCTTATTGTTTCATTGGTTCTCTCAAATTATCAAAGGAGGTAATTATGAGTCCTATGAATTCGTTCTAGTTTGATTAGCGTCAAAATGAGAGACCCATGACTATCGCGTTCAAAACCATTCGTACATCTCACACAAGTCTTCATTTAGGGGGACCTTCTTATTGTTTCATTAGTTCTCTCAAATTGTCAAAATATATGTGATTATGAGTCCTATTATTTCGTTCTAGTTGAAATTAGCATCAAAAGGAGCAATTCCATCACTACTGTGTCCAAAACGATCCGTAGATCTCAGACAAGTATTCATTTAAGGAGACCTTCATAGTGTTTCATTGGTTGTTTCAAATTTACAAAGAAAGAGGTGATTAAGAGTTGTATTACTTCGTTCTAGTTTGTTTAGCATCAAAACGAGAAATCCATCACTATCGCATTCAAAACCATGTGTAAATCTCACACAAGTCTTTATTTAGGGAGACTTTCTTATTGTTTCATTGGTGATCTAAAATTGTCAAAGAAAGAGGTGATTAAGCCCTATAACTTCATTCTAGTTTGATTAGGAGTCTTATTACTTCGTTCAAATTTGATTAGCATCAAAAGGAGCAATCACATGACTATCGCGTTAAAAACGATGCGTACATCTCACACAAGTCTTGATTTAGGGAGACCTTCTTATTGTTTCATTGGTTCTCTCAAATTGTCAAAGAAAGATGTGATTATGAGTCCTATGAATTCGTTCTACTTTGATTAGCATCAAAAGGAGCAGCAATCCTATCACTAGTGCCTTCAAAACGATCCATACATCTCACACAAGTCTTCATTTAGGAAGACCTTCTTAATGTTTCATTAGTTCTCTCAAATTGTCAAAATATAGGTGATTATGAGTCCTATTACTTCGTTCAAGTTGAAATTAGCATCAAAAGGAGCAATCCCATCACTATCGCGTTCAAAACGATGCGTAGATCTCACACAGGTCTTCATTTAGGGAGACCTTCATATTATTTCATTGGTTGTTTCAAATTTACAAAAAAAGAGGTGATTAAGAGTTGTATTACTTCGTTCTAGTTTGATTAGCGTCAAAACGAGAAACCCATGACTATCGCGTTCAAAACCATGCGTTCATATAACACAATTCTTCATTTAGGGATATCTTCTTATTGTTTCATTGGTGCATTAAAATTGTCAAAGAAAGAGGTGATTAGGTGTCTTATAAATTCGTTCTAAGTTTGATTAGCATCAAAAGGAGCAATCCCATGACTATCGCGTTAAAAACGATGCGTACATCTGACACAAGTCTTCATTGAAGGAGGCCTTCTTATTGTTTCATTGGTTCTCTAAAATTATGAAAGAAGGAGGTGATTAGGAGTCTTATTACTTTGTTCTAATTTGATTAGCTTCAAAAGGAGCAATCTCATGACTATCACGTTAAAAACGATGTGTACACCACACACAAGTCTTGATTTAGGGAGACCTTCTTATTGTTTCAGTGGTTCTCTCAAATTATCAAAGAAAGAGGTGATTATGAGTCCTATGAATTCGTTCTAGTTTGATTAGCCTCACAAGGAGCAACAATCCTATCACTAGTGCCTTCAAAACGATCCGTACATCTCACACAAGTCTTCATTTAGGGAGACCTTCTTAATGTTTCATTAGTTCTCTCAAATTGTCAAAATATAGGTGATTATGAGTCTTATTACTTCGTTCTAGTTGAAATTAGCATCAAAAGGAGAAATCCCATCACTATCGCGTTCAAAACGATGCGTAGATCTCACATAGGTCTTCATTTAGGCAGACCTTCATCTTGTTTCATTGGTTGTTTTAAATTTATAAAGAAACTAGGTGATTAAGAGTTGTATTACTTCATTATAGTTTGATTAGCGTCAAAACGAGAAACCCATGACTATCGCGTTCAAAACCTTGCGTAGATATCACACAATTCTTTATTTAGGAATACCTTTTTATTGTTTCATTGGTGCACTAAAATTGTCAAACCAATAGGTAATTAGGAGTCCTATAACTTCGTTCTAAGTTTGATTTGCATCAAAAGGAGCAATCCCATGACTATCGCGTTAAAAACGATGCGTACATCTCACACAAGTCTTCATTTAAGGAGACCTTCTAATTGTTTCGTTGGTTCTCTAAGATTGTGAAAGAAAAAGGTGATTTGGAGTCTTATTACTTCGTTCTAATTTGATTAGCATCAAAAAGAGCAATCCCATGACTATCGCGTTAAAAACGATGTGTACATCTCACATAAGTACTGATTTAGAAAGACCTTCTTATTGTTTCATTGGTTTTCTCAAATTGTCAAGGAAAGAGGTGATTATGAGTCCTATAAATTCGTTATAGTTTGATTAGCGTCAAAAGGAGCAGCCATCCTATCACTAGTGCCTCCAAACGATCCGTACATCTCACACAAGTCTTTATTTAGGTTGACCTTCTTAATGTTTCATTAGTTCTCTCAAATTGTCAAAATATAGGTGATTATGAGTCCTATTACATCGTTCTAGTTGAAATTAACATCAAAAGGAGCAGTCACATCACTATCGCGTTCAAAACGATGCGTAGATCTCACATCGGTCTTCATTTAGGGAGACCTTCATATTGTTTCATTGATTGTTTCAAATTTACAAAGAAAGAGGTGATTAAGAGTTGTATTACTTCGTTCTAGTTTGATTAGCGTCAAAACGAGAAACCCATGACCATCACGTTCAAAACCATGCGTTTATATCACACAATTCTTCATTTAGGGATACCTTCTTATTGTTTCATTGGTGCACTAAAATTGTCAAAGAAAGATGTGATTAGGAGTCCTATAACTTCATTCTTAGTTTGATTAGCATCAAAAGGAGCAATCCCATGACTATCGCGTTAAAAATGATGAATACATCTCACACAAGTCTTCTTTTAAGGAGACCTTCTTATTGTTTCATTGGTTCTCTAAAATTGTGAAAGAAGGAGGTGATTAGGAGTCTTATTACTTCGTTCTAATGTGATTAGCATCAGAAGGAGCAATCCCATGACTATCGCTTTAAAAACGATGTGCACATCTCACACAAGTCTTGATTTAGGAAGACCTTCTTATTGTTTCATTGCTACTCTCAAATTGTCAAGGGAAGAGGTGATTATGAGTCCTATTAATTCATTCTAGTTTGATTAGCATCAAAAGGAGCAGCAATCCTATCACGAGTGCCTTCAAAACAATCCGTACATCTCACACAAGTCTTCATTTATGGAGACCTTCTTAATGTTTCATTAGTTCTCTCAAATTGTCAAAATAGAGGTGATTATGAGTCCTATTAGATCGTTCTAGTTGAAATTAGCATCAAAAGGAGCAATCACATCACTATCGCATTCAAAACGATGTGTAGATCTCACACAGGTCTTCATTTAGGGAGACCTTCATATTGTTTCTCTGATTGTTTTAAATTTACAAAGAAACAGGTGATTAAGAGTTGTATTACTTCGTTCTAGTTTGATTAGCGTCAAAACGTGAAACCAATGACTATCGCGTTCAAAACCTTGCGTACATATCACATAATTCTTTATTTAGGGATACCTTTTATTGTTTCATTGGTGCACTAAAATTGTCAAAGAAAGAGGTGATTAAGAGTCCTATAACTTCGTTCTAAGTTTGATTAGCATCAAAAGGAGCAATCCCAAGACTATTGCGTTAAAAATGATGCGTACATCTCACACAAGTCTTCATTTAAGGAGACCTTCTTATTGTTTCATTGGTTCTCTAAGATTGTTAAAGAAGGAGGTGATTAGGAGTCTTATTACTTCGTTCTAATTTGATTAGCATCAAAAGGAGCAATCCCATGACTATCGCGTTAAAAACGATGTGTACATCTCACACAAGTCTTGATTTAGAAAGACCTTTTTATTGTTTCATTGGTTCTCTGAAATTGTCAAGGAAAGAGGTGATTATGAGTCCTATGAATTCGTTCTAGTTTGATTAGCGTCAAAAGGAGCAGCAATCCTATCACTAGTGCCTTCAAAACGATCCGTCCATCTCACACAAGTCTCCATTTTGGTAGACCTTCTTAATGTTTCATTAGTTCTCTCAAATTGTCAAAATATAGGTGATTATGAGTCCTATTACTTCGTTCAAGTTGAAATTAGCATCAAAAGGAGCAATCCCCTCACTATCGCGTTCAAAACGATGCGTAGATCTCACACAGGTCTTCATTTAGGGAGACCTTCATATTGTTTCATTGGTTGTTTCAAATTTACAAAAAAAGAGGTGATTAAGAGTTGTATTACTTCGTTCTAGTTTGATTAGCGTCAAAATAAGAAACCCATGACTATCGCGTTCAAAACCATGCGTACATATCACACAATTCTTCATTTAGGGATACCTTCTTATTGTTTCATTGGTGCACTAAAATTGTCAAAGAAATAGGTGATTAGGAATCTTATAACTTCGTTCTAAGTTTGATTAGCATCAAAAGGAGCAATCCCATAACTAACTCGTTAAAAACGATGCGTACATCTCACACAAGTCTTCATTTAAGGAGGCCTTCTTATTGTTTCATTGGTTCTCTAAAATTATGACAGAAGGAGGTGATTAGGAGTCTTATTACTTCGTTCTAATTTGATTAGAATCAAAAGGAGCAATCCCATGACTATCGCGTTAAAAACGATGTGTACATCTCACACAAGTCTTGATTTAGGGAGACCTTCTTATTGTTTCATTGGTTCTCTCAAATTGTCAAAGAAAGAGGTGATTATGAGTCCTATAAATTCGTTCTAGTTTGATTTGCATCAAAAGGAGCAGCAATCCTATCACTAGTGCCTTCAAAACGATCCGTACATCTCACACAAGTCTTCATTTAGGGAGACCTTCTTAATGTTTCATTAGTTCTCTCAAATTGTCAAAATATAGTTGATTATGAGTCCTATTACTTCGTTCTAGTTGAAATTAGCATCAAATCAATACCATCACTATCGCGTTCAAAACGATGCGTAGATCTCATACATGTCTTCATTTAGCGAGACCTTCATATTGTTTCATTGGTTGTTTCAAATTTACAAAGAAAGAGGTGATTAAGAGTTGTATTACTTCGTTCTAGTTTGATTAGCGTCAAAACGAGAAACCCATGACTATCGCGTTCAAAACCATGCGTTCATATCACACAATTCTTCATTTAGGGAAATCTTCTTATTGTTTCATTGGTGCATTAAAATTGTCAAAGAAAGAGGTGATTAGGAGTCTTATAACTTCGTTCTAAGTTTGATTAGCATCAAAAGGAGCAATCCCATGACTATTGCGTTAAAAACGATGCGTACATCTGACACAAGTCTTCATTTAAGGAGGCCTTCTTATTGTTTCATTGGTTCTCTAAAATTATGAAAGAAGGAGGTGATTAGGAGTCTTTTTACTTCGTTCTAATTTGATTAGCATCAAAAGGAGCAATCCCATGACTATCACGTTAAAAACGATGTGTATACCACACACAAGTCTTGATTTAGAGACACCTTCTTATTGTTTCAGTGGTTCTCTCAAATTGTCAAAAAAAGAGGTGATTATGAGTCCTACGAATTCGTTCTAGTTTGATTAGCAACAATAGGAGCAGCAATCCTATCACTAGTGCCTTCAAAACGATCCGTACATCTCACACAAGTCTTCATTTGGGTAGACCTTCTTAATGTTTCATTAGTTCTCTCAAATTGTCAAACTTTAGGTGATTATGAGTCCCATTACTTCGTTCTAGTTGAAATTAGCATCAAAAGGAGCAATCCCATCATTATTTTGTTCAAAACGATGCATAGATCTCACACAGGTCTTCATTTAGGGAGACCTTGATCTTGTTTCATTGGTTGTTTTAAATTTACAAAGAAACTAGGTGATTAAGAGTTGTATTACTTCGTTATAGTTTGATTAGCGTCAAAACGAGAAACCCATGACTATCGCGTTCAAAACCTTGCGTACATATCACACAATTCTTTATTTAGGGATACCATTTTATTGTTTCATTGGTGCACTAAAATTGTCAAAGAAAGAGGTGATTAGGAGTCCTATAACTTCGTTCTAAGTTTGATTAGCATCAAAAGGAGCAATCCCATGACTATCGCGTTAAAAACGATGTGTTCATCTCACACAAGTCTTGATTTAGGAAGACCTTCTTATTGTTTCGTTGCTACTCTCAAATTGTCAAAGAAAGAGGTGATTATGAGTACTATGAATTCATTCTAGTTTGATTAGCATCAAAAGGAGCAGCAATCCTATCACTAGTGCCTTCAAAACAATCCGTACATCTCACACAAGTCTTCATTTATGGAGACCTTCTTAATGTTTCATTAGTTCTCTCAAATTGTCAAAATATAGGAGATTATGAGTTCTATTACATCGTTCTAGTTGAAATTAGCATCAAAAGGAGCAATCACATCACTATCGCATTCAAAACGATGTGTAGATCTCACACATGTCTTCATTTAGGGAGACCTTCATATTGTTTCTTTGATTGTTTTAAATTTACAAAGAAACAGGCGATTAAGAGTTGTATTACTTCGTTCTAGTTTGATTAGCGTCAAAACGTGAAACTCATGACTATCGCGTTCAAAACCTTGCGTACATATCACACAATTCTTTATTTAGGGATACCTTTTTATTGTTTCATTGGTGCACTAAAATTGTCAATGAAAGAGGTGATTAGGTGTCCTATAACTTCATTCTAAGTTTGATTAGCATCAAAAGGAGAAATCCCATGACTATTGCGTTAAAAACGATGCGTATATCTCACACAAGTCTTCATTTAAGGAGACCTTCTTATTGTTTCATTGGTTCTCTAAGATTGTTAAAGAAGGAGGTGATTAGGAGTCTTATTACTTCGTTCTAATTTGATTAGCATCAAAAGGAGCAATCCCATGACAATCGCATTAAAAACGATGTGTACATCTCACACAAGTCTTGATTTAGAAAGACCTTTTTGTTGTTTCATTGGTTCTCTCAAATTGTCAAGGAAAGAGGTGATTATGAGTCCTATGAATTCGTTCTAGTTTGATTAGCGTCAAAAGGAGCAGCAATCCTATCACTAGTGCCTTCAAAACGATCCGTACATCTCACACAAGTCTTCATTTAGGTAGACCTTCTTAATGTTTCATTAGTTCTCTCAAATTATCAAAATATAGGTGATTATGAGTCCTATTACTTCGTTCAAGTTAAAATTAGCATCAAAAGGAGCAATCCCCTCACTATCGCGTTCAAAACGATGCGTAGATCTCACACAGGTCTTCATTTAGGGAGACCTTCATATTGTTTCATTGGTTGTTTCAAATTTATAAAAAATGAGGTGATTAAGAGTTGTATTACTTCGTTCTAGTTTGATTAGCGTCAAAACGAGAAACCCATGACTATCGCGTTCAAAACCATGCGTACGTATCACACAATTCTTCATTTAGGGATACCTTCTTATTTTTTCTTTGGTGCACTAAAATTGTCAAAGAAAGAGGTGATTAGGAATCTTATAACTTCGTTCTAAGTTTGATTAGCATCAAAAGGAGCAATACCATGACTAACGCATTAAAAACGATGCGTACATCTCACAGAAGTCTTCATTTAAGGAGGCCTTCTTATTGTTTCATTGGTTCTCTAAAATTAGGAAAGAAGGAGGTGATTAGAAGTCTTATTACTTCGTTCAAATTGGATTAGCATCAAAAGGAGCAATCCCATGACTATCGCGTTAAAAACGATGTGTACATCTCACACAAGTCTTGATTTAGGGAGACCTTCTTATTGTTTTATTGGTTCTCTCAAATTGTCAAAGAAAGATTTGATTATGAGTCCTATGAATTCGTTCTACTTTGATTAGCATCAAAAGGAGCAGCAATCCTAACACTAGTGCCTTCAAAATGATCCGTACATATCACACAAGTCTTCATTTAGGGAGAACTTCTTAATGTTTCATTAGTTCTCTCATATTGTCAAAATATAGTTGATTATGAGTCCTATTACTTCGTTCTAGTTGAAATTAGCATCAAATCAATACCATCACTATCGCGTTCAAAACGATGCGTAGATCTCACACAGGTCTTCATTTAGGGAGACATTCATATTGTTTCATTGGTTGTTTCAAATTTACAAAAAAAGAGGTGATTAAGAGTTGTATTACTTCGTTCTAGTTTGATTAGTGTCAAAACGAGAAACCCATGACTATCGCGTTCAAAACCATGCGTTCATATCACACAATTCTTCATTTAGGGATATCTTCTTATTGTTTCATTGGTGCATTAAAATTGTCAAAGAAAGAGGTGATTAGGAGTCTTATAACTTCGTTCTAAGTTTGATTAGCATCAAAAGGAGCAATCCCATGACTATCGCGTTAAAAACGATGCGTACATCTGACACAATTCTTCATTTAAGGAGGCCTTCTTATTATTTCATTGGTTCTCTAAAATTATGAAAGAAGGAGGTGATTAGGAGTCTTCTTACTTCGTTCTAATTTGATTAGCATCAAAATGAGCAATCCCATGACTAGCACGTTAAAAATGATGTGTACACCACACACAAGTCTTGATTTAGGGAGACCTTTTTATTATTTTAGTGGTTCTCTCAAATTATCAAAGAAATAGGTGATTATGAGTCCTATGAATTCGTTCTAGTTTGATTAGCCTCAAAAGGAGCAGCAATCCTATCACTAGTGCCTTCAAAACGATCCGTACATCTCACACAAGTCTTCATTTAGGGAGACCTTCTTAATGTTTCATTAGTTCTCTCAAATTATCAAAATATAGGTGATTATGAGTCCTATTACTTCGTTCTAGTTAAAATTAGCATCAAAAGGAGAAATCCCATCACTATCGCGTTCAAAACGATGCGTAGATCTCACACAGGTCTTCATTTAGGGAGACCTTCATATTGTTTCATTGGTTGTTTCAAATTTACAAAAAAAGAGGTGATTAAGAGTTGTATTACTTCGTTCTAGTTTGATTAGCGTCAAAACGAGAAACCCATGACTATCGCGTTCAAAATAATGCGTACATATCGCACAATTCTTCATTTAGGGATACTTTCTTATTGTTTCATTGATGCACTAAAATTTTCAAAGAAAGAGGTGATTAGGAATCTTATAACTTCGTTCTAAGTTTTATTAGCATCAAACGGAGCAATCCCATGACTATCGCGTTCAAAACCATGCGTTCATATCACACAATTCTTCATTTAGGGATATCTTCTTATTGTTTCATTGGTGCATTAAAATTGTAAAAGAAAGAGGTGATTAGGAGTCTTATAACTTCGTTCTAAGTTTGATTAGCATAAAAAGGAGCAATCCCTTGACTATCGCATTAAAAACGATGCGTACATCTCACACAAGTCTTAATTGAAGGAAGCCTTCTTATTGTTTCATTGGTTCTCTAAAATTATGAAAGAAGGAGGTGATTAAGAGTCTTCTTATTTCGATCTAATTTGATTAGCATCAAAAGGAGCAATCCCATGACTATCATATTAAAAACGATGTGTACATCTCACACAAGTCTTCATTTAGGGAGACCTTCATATTGTTTCTTTGGTTCTCTCAAATTGTCAAAGAAATAGGTGATTATGAGTCCTACGAATTCGTTCTAGTTTGATTAGCATCAAAAGGAGCAGCAATCCTATCACTAGTTCCTTCAAAACGATCCGTACAACTCACACAAGTCTTCATTTAGGGAGAACTTCTTAATGTTCCATTAGTTCTCTCAAATTGTCAAAATATAGGTGATTATGAGTCCTATTACTTCATTCTAGTTGAAATTAGCATTAAAAGGAGCAATCCCATCACTATCGTGTTCAAAATGATGCATAGATCTCACACAGGTCTTCATTTAGGGAGACCTTCATCTCGGTTCATTGGTTGTTTTAAATTTACTAAGAAACTAGGTGATTAAGAGTTGTTACTTCGTTATAGTTTGATTAGCGTCAAAGCGAGAAACCCATGACTATCGCGTTCAAAACCTTGCGTACATATCACAAAATTCTTTATTTAGGGATACCTTTTTATTATTTCATTGGTGTACTAAAATTGTCAAAGAAAGAGGTGATTAGGAGTCCTATAACTTCGTTCTAAGTTTGATTAGCATCAAAAGAAGCAATCCCATGACTATCGCGTTAAGAACGATGCGTACATCTCACACAAGTCTTCATTTAAGGAGACCTTCTAATTGTTTCGTTGGTTCTCTAAGATTGTTATAGAAGGAGGTGATTTGAATTCTTATTACTTCGTTCTAATTTGATTAGCATCAAAAAGAGCAATCCCATGACTATCGGGTTAAAAACGATGTGTACATCTCACACAAGTCTTGATTTAGAAAGACATTCTTATTGTTTCATTGGTTTTCTCAAATTGTCAAGAAAAGAGGTGATTATGAGTCCTATAAATTCGTTATAGTTTGATTAGCGTCAAAAGGAGCAGCCATCCTATCACTAGTGCCTCCAAACGATCCGTACATCTCACACAAGTCTTCATTTAGGTTGACCTTCTTAATGTTTCATTAGTCCTCTCAAATTGTCAAAATATAGGTGATTATGAGTCCTATTACTTTGTTCTAGTTGAAATTAGCATCAAAAGGAGCAATCCCATCACTATCGCGTTCAAAACGATGCGTAGATCTCACACAGGTCTTCATTTTGGGAGACCTTCATATTGTTTCATTGGTTGTTTCAAATTTATAAAGAAAGAGGTGATTAAGAGTTGTATTACTTCGTTCTAGTTTGATTAGCGTCAAAACGAGAAACCCATGACCATCACGTTCAAAACCATGCGTTCATATCACACAATTCTTCATTCAGGGATACCTTCTTATTGTTTCATTGGTGCACTAAAATTATCAAAGAAAGATGTGATAAGGAGTCCTATAACTTCGTTCTTAGTTTGATTAGCATCAAAAGGAGCAATCGCATGACTATCGCGTTAAAAACGATGAATACATCTCACACAAGTCTTCATTTAAGAAGACCTTCTTATTGTTTCATTTGTTCTCTAAAATTGTGAAAGAAGAAGGTGATTAGGAGTCTTATTACTTCGTTCTAATGTGATTAACATCAGAAGGAGCAATCCCATGACTATCGCGTTAAAAACGATGTGTACATCTCACACAAGTCTTGATTTAGGAAGACCTTCTTATTGTTTCATTGGTACTCTCAAATTGTCAAAGAAAGAGGTGATTATGTGTTCTATAAATTCATTCTAGTTTGATTAGCATCAAAAGGAGCAGCAATCCTATCACTAGTGCCTTCAAAACAATCCGTACATCTCACACAAGTCTTCATTTATGGAGACCTTCTTAATGTTTCATTAGTTCTCTCAAATTGTCAAAATATAGGTGATTATAAGTCCTATTACATCGTTCTAGATGAAATTAGCATCAAAAGAAGCAATCATATCACTATCGCATTCAAAACGATGTGTAGATCTCACACAGGTCTTCATTTAGGGAGACCTTCATATTGTTTCTTTGATTGTTTTAAATTTTCAAAGAAACAGGTGATTAAGAGTTGTATTACTTCGTTCTATTTTGATTAGCGTAAAAACGAGATACCCATGACTATCGCGTTCAAAACCTTGCGTACATATCACACAATTCTTTATTTAGGGATACCTTTTTATTGTTTCATTGGTGCACTAAAATTGTCAAAGAAAGAGGTGATTAGGAGTCCTATAACTTCGTTCTAATTTGATTAGCATCAAAAGAAGCAATCCTATGACTATTGCGTTAAAAACGATGCCTACATCTCACACAAGTCTTCATTTAAGGAGACCTTCTTATTGTTTCATTGGTTCTCTAAGATTGTTAAAGAATGAGGTGATTAGGAGTCTTATTACTTCGTTCTAATTTGATTAGCATCAAAAGGAGCAATCCCATGACTATCGCGTTAAAAACGATATGTACATCTCACATAAGTCTTGATTTAGAAAGACCTTTTTATTGTTTCATTGGTTCTCTCAAATTGTCAAGGAATGAGGTGATTATGAGTCCTATGAATTCGTTCTAGTTTGATTAGCATCAAAAGGAGCAGCAATCCTATCACTAGTGCCTTCAAAACGATCCGTACATCTCACACAAGTCTTCATTTAGGTAGACCTTCTTAATGTTTCCTTAGTTCTCTCATTTTGTCAAAATATAGGTGATTATGAGTCCTATTACTTCGTTCTAGTTGAAATTAGCATCAAAAGGAGCAATCCCATCACTATCGCGTTCAAAACGATGCGTAGATCTCACACAGGTCTTCATTTAGGGAGACCTTCATATTGTTTCATTGGTTGTTTGAAATTTACAAAGAAAGAGGTGATTAAGAGTTGTATTACTTCGTTCTAGTTTGATTAGCGTCAAAACGAGAAACCCATGACTATCGCGTTCAAAACCCTGCGTTCATATCACACAATTCTTTATTTAGGGATATCTTCTTATTGTTTCATTGGTGCATTAAAATTGTCAAAGAAAGAGGTGATTAGGAGTCTTATAACTTCGTTCTAAGTTTGATTAGCATCAAAAGGAGCAATCCCATGACTATCGCGTTAAAAACGATGCGTACATCTGACACAAGTCTTCATTTAAGGAGGCCTTCTTATTGTTTCATTGGTTCTCTAAAATTATGAAAGAAGAAGGTGATTAAGAGTCTTATTACTTCGTTCTAATTTTATTAGCATCAAAAGGAGCAATCCCATGACTATGGCGTTAAAAACGATGTGTACATCTCACACAAGTCTTGATTTAGGGAGACCTTCATATTGTTTCATTGGTTCTCTCAAATTGTCAAAGAAAGAGGTGATTATGAGTCCTACGAATTCGTTCTAGTTTGATTAACATTAAAAGGAGCAGCAATCCTATCACTAGTTCCTTCAAAACGATCCGTACAACTCACACAAGTCTTCATTTAGGGAGAACTTCTTAATGTTTCATTAGTTCTCTCAAATTGTCAAAATATAGTTGATTATGAGTCCTATTACTTCGTTCTAGTTGAAATTAGCATCAAATCAATACCATCACTATCGCGTTCAAAACGATGAGTAGATCTCACACAGGTCTTCATTTAGCGAGACCTTCATATTGTTTCGTTGGTTGTTTCAAATTTACAAAGAAAGAGGTGATTAAGAGTTGTATTACTTCGTTCTAGTTTGATTAGCGTCAAAACGAGAAACCCATGACTATCGCGTTCAAAACCATGCGTTCATATCACACAATTCTTCATTTAGGGATATCTTCTTATTATTTCATTGGTGCATTAAAATTGTCAAAGAAAAAGGTGATTAGGAGTCTTATAACTTTGTTCTAAGTTTAATTAGCATCAAAAGGAGCAATCCCATGACTATCGCGTTAAAAACGATGCGTACATCTGACCCAAGTCTTCATTTAAGGAGGCCTTCATATTGTTTCATTGGTTCTCTAAAATTATGAAAGATGGAGGTGATTAGGAGTCTTATTACTTCGTTCTAATTTGATTAGCATCAAAAGGAGCAGTCCCATGACTATCACGTTAAAAACGATGTGTACACCACACACAAGTCTTGATTTAGGGAGACCTTTTTATTGTTTCAGTGGTTCTCTAAAATTATCAAAGAAATAGGTGATTATGAGTCCTATGAATTCGTTCTAGTTTGATTAGCCTCAAAAGGAGCCGCAATCCTATCACAAGTGCCTTCAAAACGATCCGTACATCTCACACAAGTCTTCATTTAGGGAGACCTTCTTAATGTTTCATTAGTTCTCTCAAATTATCAAAATATAGGTGATTATGAGTCCTATTACTTCGTTCTAGTTGAAATTAGTATCAAAAGGAGAAATCCCATCAATATCGAGTTCAAAACGATGCGTAGTTCTCACACAGGTCTTCATTTAGGGAGACCTTCATCTTGTTTCATTGGTTGTTTTAAATTTACAAAGAAACTAGGTGATTAAGAGTTGTATTACTTCGTTATAGTTTGATTAGCGTCAAAGCGAGAAACCCATGACTATCACGTTCAAAACCTTGCGTACATATCACACAATTCTTTATTTAGGGATACCTTTTTATTGTTTCATTGGTGCACTAAAATTGTCAAAGAAAGATGTGATCAGGAGTCCTATAACTTCGTTCTTAGTTTGATTAGCATCAAAAGGAGCAATCCCATGACTATCGCGTTAAAAACGATGAATACATCTCACACAAGTCTTCATTTAAGGAGACCTTCTTATTGTTTCATTGGTTCTCTAAAATTGTGAAAGAAGGAGGTGATTAGGAGTCTTATTACTTCGTTCTAATGTGATTAGCATCAGAAGGAGCAATCCCACGACTATCGCTTTAAAAACGATGTGTACATCTCAAACAAGTCTTGATTTAGGAAGACCTTCTTATTGTTTCATTGGTACTCTCAAATTGTCAAAGAAAGAGGTGATTATGAGTCCTATGAATTCATTCTAGTTTGATTAGCATCAAAAGGAGCAGCAATCCTATCACTAGTGTCTTCAAAACAATCCGAACATCTCACACAAGTCTTCATTTATGGAGACCTTCTTAATGTTTCATTAGTTCTCTCAAATTGTCAAAATATAGGTGATTATGAGTCCTATTACATCGTTCTAGTTGAAATTAGCATCAAAAGGAGCAATCACATCACTATCGTATTCAAAACGATGTGTAGATCTCACAAAGGTCTTCATTTAGGGAGACCTTCATATTGTTTCTTTGATTATTTTAAATTTACAAAGAAACAGGTGATTAAGAGTTGTATTACTTCGTTCTAGTTTGATTAGCGTCAAAACGAGAAACCCATGACTATAGCGTTCAAAACCTTGCGTACATATCACACAATTCTTTATTTAGGGATACCTTTTTATTGTTTCAATGGTGCACTAAAATTGTCAAATAAAGAGGTGATTAGGAGTCCTATAACTTCGTTCTAAGTTTGATTAGCATCAAAAGGAGCAATCCCATGACTATTGCGTTAAAAACGATACGTACATCTCACACAAGTCATCATTTAAGGAGACATTCTTATTGTTTCATAGGTTCTCTAAGATTGTTAAAGAAGGAGGTGATTAGGAGTCTTATTACTTCGTTCTAATTTAATTAGCATCAAAAGGAGCAATCCCATAACAATCGCGTTAAAAACGATGTGTACATCTCACATAAGTCTTGATTTAGAAAGACCTTTATATTGTTTCATTGGTTCTCTCAAATTGTCAAGGAATGAGGTGATTATGAGTCCTATGAATTCGTTCTAGTTTGATTAGCGTCAAAAGGAGCAGCAATCCAATCACTAGTGCCTTCAAAACGATCCGTACATCCCACACAAGTCTTCATTTAGGTAGACCTTCTTAATGTTTCCTTAGTTCTCTAAAATTGTCAAAATATAGGTGATTATGAGTCCTATTACTTCGTTCAAGTTGAAATTAGCATCAAAAGGAGCAATCACATCACTATCGCGTTCAAAACGATGAGTAAATCTCACACAGGTCTTCATTTAGGGAGACCTTCATATTGTTTCATTGGTTGTTTCAAATTTACAAAAAAAGAGGTGATTAAGAGTTGTATTACTTCGTTCTAGTTTGATTAGCGTCAAAACGAGAAACCCATGACTATCGCGTTCAAAATAATGCGTACATATCGCACAATTCTTCATTTAGGGATACTTTCTTATTGTTTCATTGGTGCACTAAAATTTTCAAAGAAAGAGGTGATTAGGAATCTTATAACTTCGTTTTAAGTTTGATTTGATAGTAGTGTGCATACAAGCCAATCATGTATGATGATAAAGCACGTACTTTGTAAACAATCTTATTTATTTATTAATGAAATATTCATTTATTAAAGGCATTTAATTATCTACATGTTGCTGTTTTTATAATATATAAATAACCCATAGTTTTAAGCAATGCTTTTAGAATCATGATGATGATCATGCTAATGAGATCTAAATTCTTAGAAAGTTTTAAAACTTAAATAGTTCCCAATCGTGGGATTACTAAAAAGGGGATTAGTAAATCCGGATAGATTGGTACATATGTTGCTTGCTCATTAGATGAGGATGATTGATCTCATGATCATTTGTGTGGAGGCACTAAAGCAAGTATGTAGGTGCTTATTGGAGAATAAGTTCACTGAACGTGATTCGCTATGGAATACCTAATGGAGTTTTACTCGCATGTCAATAGGAATTCCTAATGTGATAGTAGTACAAGTGATCCTTGGACTTGAGATCATCATAGTATCTTGTATGTAACAAATTATACTTTGACTTATTCCTTAAGACCTTTTAAGGCATATATAGGGTATGCTTGGGTATAATGAGTTACATATGGAGATAATGAATGATCAATAAAGAATCTACCACCTCTAGTAAAAGAGGAGATATGTCCTATGTGATTCGTTAAATGACAACCCAGGAATCCTTGGTCAAGGTAAAATGAAATTAGAAAGGAGTTTTTAATTTGCATTATTTGGAGTTGTGCATTTTCTAATCGAAATACATATAATTAAATAAAATAAGACTTGACAGTAAATTCATGTCTTATATTTAATTGGGACATTGTATGGTGGAAGGATTGAATTGTATGGTAACTATTAACTCACAGGTTCTTTTATGATTAATGTTGAAATCTATATTATCTGGAAAGTCGTTGATCGCTAGGGAGGCTTATCCCTATTGTAGAATAAATATTATTTATTTAAATAGATTATTAGTTTAATTTATTTATTTAAATAAGATTAAAATTGTTTTAATTGATTTATTCACAACCGGTTTAATATGGAGAACCTAAAGGGTCACACCATAAAAGGAAGAATAATTATTTAAGAAGGTAATGGCATAATCGTAATAATGCATTAAGTATAATTAATTTAATCTATGGTGATAGAATAAATTAAATAGCTTAATGTTTATTATTTAATATTTTGGAAATATTAAATATAAATTAATAAGAGGAGTCTTATTAATATTATTACAATTATTATTATTTTAATTTCTAAAGGAGTTTAGTAATTAATTTAATATTCAGTACTCTCATTTATTCCTAATAAGATTAGGAGACAAATTAATTAAATGAATTTAATTAATTATTCCCATGTGGTGGGAAGCCTAAATTAATTAAAGGAGTTTAATTAATTAAAAGAAATCCCATGTCTAATAGGATTAGAAGGGTTGACCAATGTCTATATAAGAGAAGTCTTATAATAGATATTAGATGATGCAATTCCAATTGTTGGAGAGTACTCCTTTTCTATAGAGGATAGAACACTAAGCCAAACACCCTCCTTCTTGATAATTTCTTTTCCTTGGTGGATCACCTCTAGAGGCCAAACACTTGGGTGGCTAACGTTGATCAAAGGAAGGAATCTAACCCGGAAATTCAAGGAGATCACGAAGAACAAGGAGTTGAACTAGTACCTGTGGAAGCTTCGTTCTACAAGGGTATGATTCCATAACTTCTTATTTATCGTTTTAAATTAATAATTTGCATAAAGGATGATCCGGGTAATGGTTTTGTAGAAATTTTTAAACTCTGATATACCATGCTTCCGCTAATTTTTTGCAATTTGATTGCGTCATAATTTCGTACAAACCCAACAGTGGCATCAGAGCCAAATCTTTATGCCATTATTAATTTATTTTTGATTTCATATACATATGGGTATGTATTTAAAATAATTTATTGGGCATAATTTTATTGTATAAAATTATATTTTTTAAGGAAAATTAAAAAAAAAAAAAAAGGACCGAAATTTTTTATTTTTTTCCGCAAGGGTGAATCCGTGGCTCTAATTCGGTGTAGCCGAATGAATGTTTTTAAAAGAGGTTAATCACATAAAAGGGAATAAAAAAGAAGCTTGGAAGTTTTGGTTGCTTTAGAATGACCCACGAATTTCTTTTAGTAGAACCCACAAATTGTATTTTAAAAGAATCCTAAAATGACATGCTGATTCAAAAGGTGATGAGATCACCTAAGATTGAAAAGTAAAGCTTACTATATATATGATATATTATTATTATATATATACCGTTACTTTATATATATATATATATATATAATATATTCAGTTTATATATAATATTATATATATATATATATATATATTATATTCTTAATAATTTTATAATTAAAATAAAGAGTTATTTTAATCTTGAAATTGGATTTCATGCAAATTAAAATTGCCCATTAAATGATACTCATATATATATGGAATGTTTTAATTCATGAGATGAATATTTATTTATTGATATATATGGTGATATGTATGATAATAAATAGGGATTGATTATGGACTATTTGACCAATGCGATTGGATTTTATTTTAGTTGAATGCTTGAATGAATGGATTTTATTAAATGGGGTCTGCGTACCTCGTCTTCTCTAATTTTTCTTGATGTAAAATTCTATCTCCCTTCTATATACTTCCCCTTGACTGCTGATCAAGGTTTCTATTTAAATTAAATAGTTTAATGTAATAGAAATAGTTAGAATTATCTTGAAGAAATTGGAGACCAAGGAGCAAGGAGCGCGTGAAGACACGTTTGTATGGAGCCTGGGTTTAAATGTAATAGTTACGTTTAAATTTAAATTCTTGCACTCCTAGGTTTGACCTTTTGGTTCACTTGGTGGCTCTAGTGAACCAAACTAGAATAAAAGTCCATAATCAATCCGGGTAGAATATAGTATTCTATATTGCATGCTAAATATTATATATATTATATTTTATGCAAACATGCTTCGCATGTTTAATAAAATGACGCGTATTTTATATATATATGTGCATGCGCGCTAAACAAGATGAGACAAATAATAACAAACCCCTCAAAGGAACAAGATTAAGTCCGAAGCGTTCAGTGATATTTGGAATATCGAACGTCGCCTTCTAGCATGATAAATTAATAGAGTATTAAATATTTAATATGAGCTTGTTGTGCTATCCACAAGGCGAGTATTGCGTATTTAAGATATTAATTAATCACATTTGATGCTTATCAAGAAAATTGAACAATCTAGTCTTGTTGTGCTATCCACAAGGACGAACATTTTTCTTTTTTGAATTTATGGAAGTGCTAGGCTGGACTTAACTTAAATCATTTTAGTTCGGATGTGCACACACTTGACCATTATGATTTAAGAGGCAAAATAAAAGGAATTACATGGTAATGTAATTGACAAGAGTTGTCTACCTATTTATTTGTATATCGCTTGTTGTGCTATCCACAAGGTTATATACATTTGAAATGGGATCCTTATTCTCACTAGCAAATCTTTAATTAGATGTTGCCGAACTATATAAGTGAGGGTAATATAGTTTGATGAAAATAGTGGGAGATACCAATTTAAAATAAAGACCTAAATTTATTTTGGTATGCAAAATTAATAAAATGAATGTTTGCTAAAATGTTGTTTTCTTTCACATGCAGAATTTTAAAAATGTCTAAATCACTAATCTCACTACGAAGCATACTTGATGCAAACAAGCTTACCGGGCCGAATTATGAGGACTGGCTAAGAAATCTGAGAATTGTTCTCACTGCTGAAAAGATTTCTTATGTCCTAAATTCAACTGTCCCTGAATCTGTTTCAGAAACAGCCTCTGAGGAAGAGATTGCCACTTTCAATAAGTGGCAAGATGATGCATCTGTGGCTCAATGCATCATGCTCGCATCCATGAATAACGAGCTTCAGCGTCAGCACGTAAATATGGATGCTCCTGCTATGCTGCTTCACCTCAAGGAGTTGTATGGTGAACAGAGTAGGACTGCTAGATATGAGATATCTAAGGAGCTCTTCCGATCTCGGATGACCGAGGGTACTGCCGTCGAGACTCATGTCCTAAAGGTGATCAATTTGATTGAACGCCTTGGACAGCTGGGGTTCGTCATGGATGGGGAGCTGAGTCAAGACTAGGTCTTGCAGTCACTCCCTGAGACCTTCTCGTAGTTTGTGGTTAATTTTCACATGAATAAGTTAGATGTCAGCTTGCCTGAGCTGCTTAACATGCTGAAAACTGTAGAAGGTCACTTCCCATCCAAGAAGAACCATATCTTGATGGTGGATTCTTCCAATAAAAGGAAGAGGCCCAAGGTATCTTCTGAAAAGAAGAAATCTAAGAAGGCTAAGGGAAAGGGGAAAGAAAAGGAACAAAAGAAACCTGAACCAGCTAAAGGAATGTGCTTTCATTGCAACAAGCCGGGACATTGGAAAAGGAACTGCAAGAAGTATCTAGCAGAGAAGAAGCTTGGAGAAGCTTCAACTTCCAATCAAGGTTTGTTTATGATTGAAATTAATTTTTCTGAAAGTCATAATTCTACTTGGGTATTGGATACCGGCTGTGGTTCTCACATATGTAATACTGTGCAGGGACTGGTCAGAAGTAGAAAGCTGAACAATGATGAGGTGATCCTACGAGTGGGGAATGGAGCAAAGGTTGCTGCATTAGCTGTAGGAACTTATTATTTAGCAATGCCTTCGGGCAAGTCCATTTATCTTAATAATTGTTATTATGTTCCGAATATTATTAAAAACATTATTTCAATTTCTGTATTGGATATGGAAGGATTTAACGTTGTTATAAAGAACAATAGTTGTTCTATTTATAAAGACGATGTTTTATATGGTATTGGAAATTTGCGAAATGGACTTTATACACTTGACTTACAAGAAAATATATTTCAAATTGAACAAACTAAGAAAAGGAAAAGAGATGATATTAATTATACCTACATGTGGCACTGTAGACTCGGTCATATCAATGAAACAAGATTATCCAAGTTGCATAAAGATGGGCTCCTCGAGCTATCAGATTATGAATCATATCCAACTTGTGAATCTTGTCTCATGGGTAAAATGACTAAATCTCCTTTTAGTGGAAAAGGAGAAAGAGTTACAGAGTTGTTGGCATTGATTCACACAGACGTTTGTGGGCCTATGACAACAAGTGCACGAGGTGGGTATTCTTATTTTATTACTTTCACTGATGATCACTCAAGATTTGGATATGTGTATTTGATGAAATACAAGTCAGAATCATTTGAAAAGTTCAAAGAGTTCAAAAGTGAAGTAGAGAAACAAACGGGCAAGAGTATAAAGATACTTCGATCAGATCGAGGTGGAGAATACTTAAGCGGTGAGTTTCTCAATTGTCTCAAAGAAAATGGTATAATCTCACAATGGACTCCTCCAGGTACACCACAGTTAAATGGAGTATCTGAAAGGAGAAATCGAACACTGTTAGACATGGTTCGATCCATGATGAGTTTTACCGACCTTCCAATTTCCTTCTGGGGATATGCCCTAGAAACGGCTGCATACCTACTTAACAAGGTACCTACCAAATCTGCCCCAAAGACTCCATATGAGATGTGGAAGGGGAGGAAACCAAATCTTAAGCATGTTAAGACTTGGGGTTGTCCAGCTTATGTCAAAAAGTTTGAACATGATAAGCTACAAACTAAATCCGAAAAGTGTAGATTTGTGGGATACCCTAAAGAAACTGTAGGGTATTATTTCTATCATCCAACTGATCAAAAGGTGTTTGTTGCGAAACATGCTGCCTTCTTGGAAAAGGAGTTTATCCATGAAGGGGTCAGTGGGAGTAAGATATATCTTGAAGAAGCTCAAGAACCACAAATTACCACGGATCAAAGTCAGGTACCTGACCAAGTAGAAGAACCTACTATACCACACCCTGTTCGTAAATCTGGAAGAGTACCGAAGATACCTGAGAGGTATGGATTCGTTGTAGAGGATGACGATGACGTACGCATCATGAATGATGATGATCCATTGAATTACGAACAGGCCATGAGTAATAAAGACTCAGGGAAATGGCTTGAAGCCATGAAATCCGAAATGGACTCCATGTATGAAAACAAAGTATGGACTTTGGTTTCACCACCTGAAGGCATTAAGCCTATTGGGTGTAAATGGGTCTTTAAAAGAAAGACTGGAGCGGACGGCAAGGTGGAGACCTATAAGGCCCGACTGGTTGCAAAAGGTTTCAAACAAAAACAAGGAGTTGATTATGATGAAACCTTTTCACCAGTAGCTATGCTCAAGTCCATTCGGATTTTACTTGCGATTGCAGCTTATAACGACTATGAGATCTGGCAGATGGACGTGAAAACGGCCTTCCTCAATGGGAAACTTGAGGAGGATGTGTATATGACACAGCCAGAGGGATTTGTTTCAAAAGTTGGAATAAATCAAGTCTGTAAGCTGCAACGATCCATTTATGGATTGAAGCAAGCTTCTCGTAGATGGAACATTCGTTTTGATGAGACAATCAAAGAGTTTGATTTTATCAAAAATGACGATGAACCATGTGTGTACAAGAAGGTTAGTGGGAGCGCAATTTCATTCCTTGTATTATATGTTGATGATATATTACTGATAGGGAATGACATTCCTATGCTACAATCGATTAAAATCTGGTTATCTAAACACTTCTCCATGAAGGACTTGGGAGAAGCATCCTATATTTTGGGGATAAAGATCTATAGAGATAGATCTAAAAGGATGCTTGGTTTATCCCAAGGAACGTACATTGATGCAATGCTAAAGAGATTTAGCATGGAAGATTCCAAAAGAGGTCTCATGCCGATGAGCCATGGAATACATCTCTCCAAGAAACAGGCCCCAAAGACACCTGAGGAGAGAGACCGTATGAGTAAGATCCCTTATGCTTCTGCAATAGGATCTATCATGTACGGTATGATATGTACTAGACCGGATGTTGCTCATTCACTTAGTGTAACGAGCAGATACTAGTCGAATCCAGGAGAAGAGCACTGGAAGGCAGTGAAGAATATCCTAAAACACTTGAGAAGAACTAAGGATATTTTTCTTGTCTACGGTGGGTCTGAATTAAAACTCGAGGGCTTCACAGACTCAAGTTTTCAAACGGACCAAGATGACAGTAAATCTGTTTCGGGGTATGTTTTTACCTTGAACGGAGGCGCAGTGAGTTGGAAGAGTTCCAAGCAGCAAACAGTTGCTGATTCAGTGACAGAGGCAGAGTATATAGCTGCAAGTGAAGCTGCAAAGGAAGCTGTTTGGATGAAGAAGTTCATAACTGAACTCGGTATGGTTCCTAGCATTGGAGAAGCAGTTCCCATTTACCGTGACAACACAGGAGCAGTTGCACAGGCTAAGGAACCAAGGTCTCATCAAAATCATAACACGTGTTCCGGCGATTTCACTTGATCAGGGAGATCATTGAAAGAGGAGACGTCACCTTGGAGCTTGTAGACTCTCAAGACAACATTGCAGATCTATTTACTAAAGCTTTAACACAACAGCAGTTTGATCGTCACTTAGAGAAGATGGGTATGAGATACCATGGCGATTGGCTTTAGTGCAAGTGGGAGATTGATAGTAGTGTGCATACAAGCCAATCATGTCTGATGATAAAGCACGTACTTTGTAAACAATCTTATTTATTTATTAATGAAATATTCATTTATTAAAGGCATTTAATTATCTACATGTTGCTGTTTTTATAATATGTAAATAACCCATAGTTTTAAGCAATGCTTTTAGAATCATGATGATGATCATGCTAATGAGATCTAAATTCTTAGAAAGTTTTAAAACTTAAATAGTTCCCAATCGTGGGATTACTAAAAAGGGGATTAGTAAATCCGGATAGATTGGTACATATGTTGCTTGCTCATTGGATGAGGATGATTGATCTCATGATCATTTGTGTGGAGACACTAAAGCAAGTATGTAGGTGCTTATTGGAGAATAAGTTCACTGAACGTGATTCGCTATGGAATACCTAATGGAGTTTTACTCGCATGTCAATAGGAATTCCTAATGT
Organism: Panax stipuleanatus; assembly: GCA_020205555.1. NCBI lineage: Eukaryota > Viridiplantae > Streptophyta > Magnoliopsida > Apiales > Araliaceae > Panax > Panax stipuleanatus. The sequence continues at coordinate 154,455 of JAINUT010002195.1, forward strand.
GATAGTAGTACAAGTGATCCTTGGACTTGAGATCATCATAGTATCTTGTATGTAACAAATTATACTTTGACTTATTCCTTAAGACCTTTTAAGGCATATATAGGGTATGCTTGGGTATAATGAGTTACATATGGAGATAATGAATGATCAATAAAGAATCTACCACCTCTAGTAAAAGAGGAGATATGTCCTATGTGATTCGTTAAATGACAACCCAGGATTCCTTGGCCAAGGTAAAATGAAATTAGAAAGGAGTTTTTAATTTGCATTATTTGGAGTTGTGCATTTTCTAATCGAAATACATATACTTAAATAAAATAAGACTTGACAGTAAATTCATGTCTTATATTTATTTGGGACATTGTATGGTAGAAGGATTGAATTGTATGGTAACTATTTACTCACAGGTTCTTTTATGATTAATGTTGAAATCTATATTATCTAGAAAGTCGTTGATCGCTAGGGAGGCTTATTCCTATTGTAGAATAAATATTAGTTATTTAAATAGATTATTAGTTTAATTTATTTATTTAAATAAGATTAGAATTGTTCTAATTGATTTATTCACAACCGGTTTAATATAGAGAACCTAAAGGGTCACACCATAAAAGGAAGAATAATTATTTAAGAAGGTAATGGCATAATCGTAATAATGCATTAAGTGTAATTAATTTAATCTATAGTGATAGAATAAATTAAATAGCTTAATATTTATTATTTAATATTTTAGAAATATTAAATATAAATTAATAAGAGGAGTCTTATTAATATTATTACAATTATTATTATTTTAATTTCTAAAGGAGTTTAGTAATTCATTTAATATTAGTACTCTCATTTATTCATAATAAGATTAGGAGACAAATTAATTAAATGAATTTAATTAATTATTACCCATGTGGTGGGAAGCCTAAATTAATTAAAGGAGTTTAATTAATTAAAAGAAATCCCATGTCTAATAGGATTAGAAGGGTTGACCAATATCTATATAAGAGGAGTCTTATAATAGATATTAGTTGATGCAATTCTAATTGTTGGAGAGTACTCCTTTTCTATAGAGGATAGAAAACTAAGCCAACCACCCTCCTTCTTGATAATTCCTCTTCATTGGTGGATCACCTCTAGAGGCCAAACACTTGGGTGGCTAACGTTGATCAAAGAAAAGAATCTAACCCGGAAATTCAAGGAGATCACGAAGAACAAGGAGTTGAACTAGTACCTGTGGAAGCTTCGTTTTACAAGGGCATGATTCCATAACTTCTTATTTATCGTTTTAAATTAATAATTTGCATAAAGGATGATCCGGGTAATGGTTTTGTAGAAATTTTTTTAAACTCTGATATACCATGCTTCAGCTAATTTTTGCAATTTGATTGCGTCACGATTTCTTACAAACCCAACAATTTCAACTAGAACAAAGTAATAGGACTCAAAATCACCTATATTTTGACAATTTGAGAGAACTAATGAAACATTAAGAAGGTCAACCTAAATGAAGACTTGTGTGAGATGTACGGATCGTTTGGAGGCACTAGTGATAGGATGGCTACTCCTTTTGACGCTAATCAAACTATAACGAATTTATAGGACTCATAATCACCTCTTTTCTTGACAATTTGAGAAAACCAATGAAACAATAAGAAGGTCTTTCTAAATCAAGACTTGTGTGAGATGTACACATTGTTTTTAACGCGATAGTCATGGGATTGCTCTTTTTGATGCTAATCAAATTAGAACAAAGTAATAAGACTCCAAATCACCTCCTTCTTTAACAATCTTAGAGAACCAACGAAACAATTAGAAGGTCACCTTAAATGAAGACTTGTGTGAGATGTACGCATCGTTTTTAACGCGATAGTCATGGGATTGCTCCTTTTGATGCTAATCAAACTTAGAACGAAGTTATAGGACTCCTAATCACCTCTTTCTTTGACAATTTTAGTGCACCAATGAAATAATAAAAAGGTATCCCTAAATAAAGAATTGTGTGATATGTACGCAAGGTTTTGAACGCGATAGTCATGGGTTTCTCGCTTTGACGCTAATCAAACTATAATGAAGTAATACAACTCTTAATCACCTAGTTTCTTTATAAATTTAAAACAACCAATGAAACAAGATGAAGGTCTCCCTAAATGAAGACCTGTGTGAGATCTATGCATCGTTTTGAACACGATAGTGATGGGATTGCTCCTTTTGATGCTAATTTCAACTAGAACGAAGTAATAGGACTCATAATCACCTATATTTTGACAATTTGAGAGAACTAATGAAACATTAAGAAGTTCTCCCTAAATGAAGACTTGTGTGAGTTGTACGGATCGTTTTGAAGGCACTAGTGATAGGATTGCTGCTCCTTTTGATGCTAATCAAACTAGAACGAATTCGTAGGACTCATAATCACCTCTTTCTTTGACAATTTGAGAGAACCAATGAAACAATATGAAGGTCTCCCTAAATCAAGACATGTGTGAGATGTACACATCGTTTTTATCGCGATAGTCATGGGATTGCTCCTTTTGATGCTAATCAAATTAGAACGAAATAATAAGACTCTTAATCACCTCCTTCTTTCATAATTTTAGAGAACCAATAAAACAATAAGAAGGCCTCCTTAAATGAAGACTTGTGCGAGATGTACGCATCGTTATTAATGCGATAGTCATGGGATTGCTCCTTTTTATGCTAATCAAACTTAGAACGAAGTTATAAGACTCCTAATCACCTCTTTCTTAGACAATTTTAATGCACCAAAGAAACAATAAGAAGGTATCCCTAAATGAAGAATTGTGTGTTATGAACGCATAGTTTTGAACGCGATAGTCATGGGTTTCTCGTTTTGACGCTAATCTTACTAGAACGAAGTAATACAACTCTTAATCACCTAGTTTCCCTAAATGAAGACCTATGTGAGATCTACGCATCATTTTGAACGCGATAGTGATGGGATTTCTCCTTTTGATGCTAATTTCAACTAGAACAAAGTAATAGGACTCATAATCACCTATATTTTGATAATTTCAGAGAACTAATGAAACATTAAGAAGGTCTCCCTAAATGAAGACTTGTGTGAGATGTACGGATCGTTTTGAAGGCACTAGTGATAGGATTGCTGCTCCTTTTGAGGCTAATCAAACTAGAACGAATTCATAGGACTCATATTCACCTATTTCTATGATAGTTTGAGAGAACCACTGAAACAATAAAAAGGTCTCCCTAAATCAAGACTTGTGTGTGGTGTACACATCGTTTTTAACGTGATAGTCATCGTTGGTTCTCTAAGATTGTTAAAGAAGGAGGTGATTTGGAGTCTTATTACTTTGTTCTAATTTGATTAGCATCAAAAAGAGCAATCCCATGACTATCGCGTTAAAAACGATGTGTACATCTCACACAAGTCTTGATTTAGAAAGACCTTCTTATTATTTCATTGGTTTTCTCAAATTGTCAAGAAAAGAGGTGATTATGAGTCCTATAAATTCGTTATAGTTTGATTAGCGTCAAAAGGAGTAGCCATCCTATCACTAGTGCCTCCAAACGATCCGTACATCTCACACAAGTCTTCATTTAGGTTGACCTTCTTAATGTTTCATTAGTTCTCTCAAATTGTCAAAATATAGGTGATTTTGAGTCCTATTACTTTGTTCTAGTTGAAATTGTTGGGTTTGTAAGAAATCGTGACGCAATCAAATTGCAAAAATTAGCTGAAGCATGGTATATCAGAGTTTAAAAAAATTTCTACAAAACCATTACCCGGATCATCCTTTATGCAAATTATTAATTTAAAACGATAAATAAGAAGTTATGGAATCATGCCCTTGTAAAACGAAGCTTCCACAGGTACTAGTTCAATTCCTTGTTCTTCGTGATCTCCTTGAATTTCCGGGTTAGATTCTTTTCTTTGATCAACGTTAGCCACCCAAGTGTTTGGCCTCTAGAGGTGATCCACCAATGAAGAGGAATTATCAAGAAGGAGGGTGGTTGGCTTAGTTTTCTATCCTCTATAGAAAAGGAGTACTCTCCAACAATTAGAATTGCATCAACTGATATCTATTATAAGACTCCTCTTATATAGATATTGGTCAACCCTTCTAATCCTATTAGACATGGGATTTCTTTTAATTAATTAAACTCCTTTAATTAATTTAGGCTTCCCACCACATGGGTAATAATTAATTAAATTCATTTAATTAATTTGTCTCCTAATCTTATTATGAATAAATGAGAGTACTAATATTAAATGAATTACTAAACTCCTTTAGAAATTAAAATAATAATAATTGTAATAATATTAATAAGACTCCTCTTATTAATTTATATTTAATATTTCTAAAATATTAAATAATAAATATTAAGCTATTTAATTTATTCTATCACTATAGATTAAATTAATTACACTTAATGCATTATTACGATTATGCCATTACCTTCTTAAATAATTATTCTTCCTTTTATGGTGTGACCCTTTAGGTTCTCTATATTAAACCGGTTGTGAATAAATCAATTAGAACAATTCTAATCTTATTTAAATAAATAAATTAAACTAATAATCTATTTAAATAACTAATATTTATTCTACAATAGGGATAAGCCTCCCTAGCGATCAACGACTTTCTAGATAATATAGATTTCAACATTAATCATAAAAGAACCTGTGAGTAAATAGTTACCATACAATTCAATCCTTCTACCATACAATGTCCCAATTAAATATAAGACATGAATTTACTGTCAAGTCTTATTTTATTTAATTATATGTATTTCGATTAGAAAATGCACAACTCCAAATAATGCAAATTAGAAACTCCCTTCTAATTTCATTTTACCTTGGCCAAGAATTCCTGGGTTGTCATTTAACGAATCACATAGGACATATCTCCTCTTTTACTAGAGGTGGTAGATTCTTTATTGATCATTCATTATCTCCATATGTAACTCATTATACCCAAGCATACCCTTTATATACCCTAAAGGTACTTAAGGAATAAGTCAAAGTATAATTCATTACATACATGATACTATGATGATCTCAAGTCCAAGGATCACTTGTACTACTATCACATTAGGAATTCCTATTGACATGCGAGTAAAACTCCATTAGGTATTCCATAGCGAAGTCACGTTCAGTGAACTTATTCTCCAATAAGCACCTACATACTTGCTTTAGTGTCTCCACACAAATGATCATGAGATCAATCATCCTCATCCAATGAGCAAGCAACATATGTACCAATCTATCCTGGATTTACTAATCCCCTTTTTAGTAATCCCACGATTGGGAACTATTTAAGTTTTAAAACTTTCTAAGAATTTAGATCTCATTAGCATGATCATCATCATGATTCTAAAAGCATTGCTTAAAACTATGGGTTATTTACATATTATAAAAACAGCAACATGTAGATAATTAAATGCCTTTAATAAATGAATATTTCATTAATAAATAAATAAGATTGTTTACAAAGTACGTGCTTTATCATCAGACATGATTGGCTTGTATGCACACTACTATCAATCTCCCACTTGCACTAAAGCCAATCGCCATGGTATCTCATACCCATCTTCTCTAAGTGACGATCAAACTGCTGTTGTGTTAAAGCTTTAGTAAATAGATCTGCAATGTTGTCTTGAGAGTCTACAAGCTCCAAGGTGACGTCTCCTCTTTCAATGATCTCCCTGATCAAGTGAAATCGCCGGAACACGTGTTATGATTTTTGATGAGACCTTGGTTCCTTAGCCTGTGCAACTGCTCCTGTGTTGTCACGGTAAATGGGAACTGCTTCTCCAATGCTAGGAACCATACCGAGTTCAGTTATGAACTTCTTCATCCAAACAGCTTCCTTTGCAGCTTCACTTGCAGCTATATACTCTGCCTCTGTCACTGAATCAGCAACTGTTTGCTGCTTGGAACTCTTCCAACTCACTGCGCCTCCGTTCAAGGTAAAAACATACCCCGAAACAGATTTACTGTCATCTTGGTTCGTTTGAAAACTTGAGTCTGTGAAGCCCTCGAGTTTTAATTCAAACCCACCGTAGACAAGAAAAATATCCTTAGTCCTTCTCAAGTATTTTAGGATATTCTTCACTGCCTTCCAGTGCTCTTCTCCTGGATTCGACTGGTATCTGCTCGTTACACTAAGTGCATGAGCAACATCCGGTCTAGTACATATCATACCGTACATGATAGATCCCATTGCAGAAGCATAAGGGATCTTACTCATACGGGCTCTCTCCTCAGGTGTCTTTGGGGCATGTTTCTTGGGGAGATGTATTCTATGGCTCATCGGCATGAGACCTATTTTGGAATCTTCCATGCTAAATCTCTTTAGCATTGCATCAATGTACGTTCCTTGGGATAAACCAAGCATCGTTTTAGATCTATCTCTATAGATCTTTATCCCCAAAATATAGGATGCTTCTCCCAAGTCCTTCATGGAGAAGTGTTTAGATAACTAGATTTTAATCGATTGTAGCAATGGAATGTCATTCCCTATCAGTAATATATCATCAACATATAATACAAGAAATGAAACTGCGCTCCCACTAACCTTCTTGTACACACATTGTTCATCGTCGTTTTTGATAAAATCAAACTCTTTGATTGTTTCATCAAAACGAATGTTCCATCTAGGTGAAGCTTGCTTCAATCTATAAATGGATCGTTGCAGCTTACAGACTTGATTTGTTCCAACCTTTTAAACAAATCCCTCTGGTTGTGTCATATACACATCCTCCTCAAGTTTCCCATTGAGGAAGGTCGTTTTCACGTCCATCTGCCAGATCTCATAGTCGTTATAAGCTGCAATCGCAAGCAAAATCCGAATGAACTTGAGCATAGCTACTGGTGAAAAGGTTTCATCATAGTCAACTCCTTGTCTTTGTTTGAAACCTTTTGCAACCAATCGGGCCTTATAGGTCTCTACCTTGCCGTCCGCTCCAGTCTTTCTTTTAAAGACCCATTTACACCCAATAGGCTTAATGCCTTCAGGTGGTGAAACCAAAGTCCATACTTTGTTTTTATACATGGAGTCCATTTCGGATTTCATAGCTTCAAGCCATTTTCTTGAGTCTTTATTACTCATAGCCTGTTCGTAATTCAATGGATCATCATCATTCATGATGTGTACCTCATCGTCATCCTCTATAACGAATCCATACCTCTCAGGTATCTTCGGTACTCTTCCAGATTTACGAACAGGGTGTAGTATAGTAGGTTCTTCTACTTGGTCAGGTACCTGACTTTGATCCGTGATAATTTGTGGTTCTTGAACTTCTTCAAGATATATCTTACTCCCACTGACCCCTTCATGGATAAACTCCTTTTCCAAGAAAGTAGCATGTTTCGCAATAAACACCTTTTGATCAGTTGGATGATAGAAATAATACCCTAAAGTTTCTTTAGGGTATCCCACAAATCTACACTTATCGGATTTAGTCTGTAGCTTATCATTTTTAAACTTTTTGACATAAGCTTGGCAACCCCAAGTCTTAACATGCTTAAGATTTGGTTTCCTCCCTTCCACATCTCATATGGAGTCTTTGGGGCGGATTTGGTAGGTACCTTGTTAAGTAGGTATGCAGCCGTTTCTAGGGCATATCCCCAGAAAGAAATTGGAAGGTTGGTAAAACTCATCATGGATCGAACCATGTCCAACAGTGTTTGATTTCTCCTTTCAGATACTCCATTTAACTGTGGTGTACCTGGAGGAGTCCATTGTGAGATTATACCATTTTCTTTGAGACAATTGAGAAACTCACCGCTTAAGTATTCTCCACCTCGATCTGATCGAAGTATCTTTATACTCTTGCCCGTTTGTTTCTCTACTTCACTTCTGAACCCTTTGAACCTTTCAAATAATTCTGACTTGTATTTCATTAAATACACATACCCAAATCTTGAGTGATCATCAGTGAAAGTAATAAAATAGGAATACCCACCCCGTTGTCATAGGTCCACAAACGTCTGTGTGAATCAATGCCAACAACTCTGTAACTCTTTCTCCTTTTCCACTAAAAGGCGATTTAGTCATTTTACCCATGAAATAAGATTCACGAGTTGGATATGATTCATAATCAGATAACTCAAGGAGCCCATCTTTATGCAACTTGGATAATCTTGTTTCATTGATATGACCGAGTCTACAGTGCCACATGTAAGTATAATTAATATCATCTCTTTTCCTTTTATTAGTTTGTTCAATTTAAAAAATATTTTCTTGTAAGTCAAGTGTATAAAGTCCATTTCGCAAATTTTCAATACCATATAAAACATCGTCTTTATAAATAGAACAACTATTATTCTTTATAACAACGTTAAATCCTTCCATATCCAATACAGAAATTGAAATAATATTTTTAATAATATTCGGAACATAATAACAATTATTAAGATAAATGGACTTGCCCGAAGGCATTACTAAACAATAAGTCCCTACAGCTAATGCAGCAACCTTTGCTCCATTCCCCACTCGTAGGATGACCTCATAATTTCTCAGCATTCTATTTCTGACCAGTCCCTTCACATTATTACATATGTGAGAACCACAGCCGGTATCCAATACCCAAGTAGAATTTTGACTTTCTGAAAAATTAATTTCAATCATGAACAAACCTTGATTGGAAGTCGAAGCTTCTCCAAGCTTCTTCTTTGCCAGAAACTTCTTGCAGTTCCTCTTCCAATGACCCGGCTCATTACAATGGAAGCACATTCCTTTGCTAGCTGGATCAGATTTCTTTTGTTCTTTTATGTTCACTTTGCCCTTGGTCATCCGAGATCGGAAGAGCTCCTTAGATATCTCATATCTAGCAGTCCTACTTTGTTCACCATACAACTCCTTGAGGTGAATCAACATAGTAGGAGCATCCATGTTTTCGTACTAACGCTGAAGCTCTTTATTCATGGGTGCGAGCATGATGCATTGAGCCACAAATGCATCATCTTGCCACTTTACAATGGTGGCAATCTCTTCCTTAGAGGCTGTTTCTGGAACAGTTCCAGGGACAGGTGAGTTTAGGACATAAGAAATCTTTTCAGCAGTGAGAACTATTCTCAGATTTCTTAGTCAGTCCGTATAATTCGGCCCGGTAAGCTTATTAGCATCAAGTATGCTTCGCAGTGAAATTAGTGATTTTGACATTTTTAAAATTCTGCATGTGAAAAATAACATTTTAGCAAACATTCATTTTATTAATTTTGCATACCAAAATAAATTTAGATCTTTATTTTAAATTGGTATCTCCCACTATTTTTATCAAACTATATTACCCTCACTTATATAGTTCGGCAACATCTAATTAAAGATTTGCTAGTGAGAATAAGGATCCCATTTCAAATGTATATAACCTTGTGGATAGCACAACAAGCGATATACAAATAAATAGGTAGACAACTCTTGTCAATTACATCACTATATAACTCCTTTTATTTTGCCTCTTAAATCATAATGGTCAAGTGTGTGCACTGTAATACCCGAGAATTTCCATATATTATTAAATAAATATATTAATGGAAATGAGAATTTATTTGAATATACATGATTTTGTGTTATGAGATGAATTAATTCAATTATATATAATTGAATAATTATAATAATTGAGAAATTGGTGGAGTTTGTGATAAACTCGTTGATTGCCTTGTGTGGCACAGTGACGTAATATAAGAATGATTATATTAATTTAAGCGAACAATTAATCTATATTAATTGTTAATCGAAGAATATTAATTAACTGTTATAAAATACTAATGAGGATTGATTAATAATATGTGATTATTATTGCAAGAAACATAATAATAATGAGCAACGTGTTTATAAATATAATAAGATTATATTAATTGATATGTGCAAATGTGCAATATTTGAATATATAAAGTATATGGAATACAACTATATTATATAGTGTAGAGAGACACTTAAGTGTGACCATGCATGTATATACATAAACTATGTTATATAATGCAATGCGAATATATTACACATAGAAACCATATATTACATGAAGCATAATGTGATTATGTTAAAACTATATGTTATGAATGCATGATAATACTGATGTGACAATAAATATGTGAGAATACACTGTATAATATATCATGAACATATTGTAAACTATTAATTTTAATAAAGTGAGACATCATGAATATATGGTGAACAATTTAATAATACATGAGATAATGTAATAGTATCCGATTGTATTATATCGGTAAGATAAAATGTACATAGATTATATGTATTCAAATTGCATTTATTACATTATGGGGAGAACATTGTAATTATAACCTAAGAGTACATATAATACATAACATAAGTGTAGCATATAGTCCATTTGTAAGAATACTGAGATTTGCTTGGCTTGTCCCAATATGATAGTCACTATCTCTTCACACGTGAAATGCATCATGAAGCTAGCCTACTCCTACCTTCTCAAACTCAGCAAAATAGCAATGATCATTGCAAGGGGAGTGGCCTCAATAGTGTAAGCCAACTGCTAAATACCAACTCTCCCATAACCACCATGCAATCCTCTCTTCCGTTAGTTCAAAATGATGAGCAAAGCTATGGACTGAATAATGGATTCTCTATAAATAAGCTCTCCTCATTCTTCAGTTCTTTTGCTGAGCATTTTGGCTAAGTGAGACTAGAGAGCATATATATATATATATCAGTGTTATTGAGATAGCAGCAAGCTTAAATCATTTACAGAGGTATAAATCCTCTTCGTGTCTTCATTGTCATTTTCTGTCAAAATTTCTATTCGTGAATTCTTGATTTCAGTTGGAAGTTATGGTTTTGTGAATTGAGAATAATAATTAGTTGTTTAAAGGTCTTATATATGTGATTAGAATTACTATATATGCTTCATTGCTCTTCAATTTCATTTTTGGTGTTTCCATTTCTGAGATTTCTGTAAAAACATCAAATATCGTGAAATTAGTTGGTGTTCATGAAATTGGGAATTGATAATTGCTATTGACTGTTATATAAGCATATATGTATGTGATAGTAAGTTAAACAAGTCTAATATCTGGGAATGGTATGTTGAAATCGATGAAATGGGAGGTTTTTGGTCGGTTTTCGCTGCCGTCTGAACCGCAGAAAACTGCCTCGACGCCGCAGCGCCGCAGCCCGCGCCGCAGCGCTACACGCGCCGCAGCCTGCGCCGCAGCGCCGCACGCAGCGCCACTCTCGCCGCAGCGCCAGTAGTGAGCTACTGTGCCGCGCCGCAGCGCCAGCCTCTGTGTTCAGTTTTTTGTATTCTGCAACAAAACTGTTATGAACTAATTGTTTGATTTTTGTTTAAACAAGCATGGGAGCATGATTAATACATATATATAAACCTAATGAGGCAATGTAAGCATGTTTTAGTATATTAGCATGCATGGTTAACCAAACGACACATAGTTTGGAAACGAATTTAAAGTTTCATAAACGACGTTAACATATATGAAGCATGTTTACATACTGACCTTGCAAGCACGTTAGTACCACCTAGAGACACATGAAGTGCATGTTAATTTATCTATATTGGTTCCGTAATAAAATATGAACATGTGAACCTAACTAGTGCTCATTCCTAACAAGAATAGAAGTTTGAAGGTGGATATGATCATGTAAATGCTATATAGTTATTTTGATGTTATGAGCATGTTTAGATAACTTTGAAATATATGAATGAAGCCTTAACTTACATATATAGGTTTCATAAGGAAGCATGAACATGATAGACCTTATTAATGAACTATACTAACAAAGTATAAGCTTTGAACGTGAACGTTGGTATGTTATGACGAGAATTAGAATTTGACATTTATGGACACATGTGATAGTACTCTTAGACTCATTCATGTGTCATGCATATATATATACCATGATTAGTTGCCATGATTAAAGTTTAGCATGAACAAAGCATGTTTTCAAGATAATAACAATGCTAGCTACATATATGCAATACGAGTACTCATGAGCATGACTAATACAAGTTATATGAATATCTTATGTGTTTAAAAGCGACCATGTTAGACCATATGAGTTCGTGTCCTTGAATGGCTTTAACTATTAACTTAAGAACCTATACCATGTACGATTGGATTTGGAAAAGTTATACAAGCATGAAAGTATCCTTTAAATATGAATACATGCTACGTGATATTATATGATGTTACTTGAACCTGATTTTGACGGTTAACTTAAGGAGATGCCGTAACTTGCTAAAATGAAATATATTTAGTATTGATTGTGGTCTTATGTGATATTAATAATATGCAAGCATGTTTGCAAATTGTTGCGATCTTTTATAATATGAGAATGCGTTTAAACTCTAAAGAAGGAACGTTAAGGATAGAAATTATATTCTATATAACTGTGTAGCTAGGTAAAACTTAGCTTATGTGTTGATCGTATATTCAAAGAGAAAATGTGAAGTTAAATTATATGACTAATGAATATCATATATATACGTAACTGTATTACGATAGGAATTCGAAAGTGTTGATTTGCTTTTCGTGGATAAACTACGCTAAAGGCAAGTTCTCTTACTTACACTCTTTTAAAGTGCAAGTATCCTAACCGACGCATTTACTTTATGCAAGGAAATCTATAATTGTGAAAGTTTCCTAACTTATACTCTTTTACTATGCAAGTATCCTATCTTGTGTATTGCGAACTAGTTTCCTATTTAATCGGTTGAATCGAATTAGCATACTTGAACTCTTATTTCATTAAAGCTATTATTCATGTTGAACTTAGTATTGTTCTTGAATATTGTGAAAGTGTCTATGCCATTTGATTCGGCTGGACTTATGTTATTGAAAAGCAACCTAAACTAATTGATTGGTGCGGGATCTTGTATTTGACTGAGAAGAACAACCTTCTTTGAAGGGAATATATAATTGTCGGAGAACCGACGTGCACACTTGAGTATGGTTGATTGTTATGCATAACAAGGGTACTTTAGGCTGATCACCTGTTGTACCTGTTTTTGTTGGATTTTCAGTTTATTACTGTCAATTCTAGTAGAAGTTCATAGTCCGTAGTGACTACTCAGTATTCAATTATTTGAAATCTTGAATTGACTTATTATTGAATCATATTGATATTATCCTGTCCTTAGCGACTGATATTGAGAACTGTTGATATTCTTGTTATTCTTGAACTATCAAATCTTGTTATACCCTTTCGAGAATTGAGAATCTTATTACTCACCCTTATTGTATATTACTTGCTGGGCAATTTGTGCTCATTCTTGCTTTCCCTAAAACATTTCAGTTAAGGCAGAGCATGGTGAACCTTCGGGCGTTGATAAGGGCAAGGGCAAAGCTACCAACTAGCTTATGTCTGTTATGTTTTAAATATATTAATATTGTATGAAGATGATGTAGTAAGACTGGATTTGATTATGTTTAAGCTTAAGTTAGATTATGTAATAAGTCGTTAACTGATATTATTATGTAATCTATTAAGTACTGTAGGTTGCGAGACTTGGGGGAATAATTATAATAAATCATTGTAAATTATTCTAGAATAGATTTTCCGCTGTGATCGTATGATATTTAATTATTATTATTGTGATGTATTACCATGAGCACGTGATGAACCGAATTCGAGAGACCAAGTGGCGGTCCTGGAATTTGGGGGCGTCACATGCACATCCGAACTAAAATGATTTAAGTTAAGTCTAGCCTAGCACTTCCATAAATTCAAAAAAGAAAAATGTTCGTCCTTGTGGATAGCACAACAAGACTAGATCGTTCAATTTTCTTGATAAGCATCAAATGTGATTAATTAACATCTTAAATACGCAATACTCGCCTTGTGGATAGCACATCAAGCTCATATTAAATATTTAATACTCTATTAATTTACCATGCTAGAAGGCGACGTTCGATATTCTAAATATCCTTTGAACGCTTCAGACTTAATATTATTTCTTTGAGGGGTTTGTTATTATTTGTCTCATCTTGTTTAGCGCGCATGCACACACATATATATATATATATATATATATATATATATATATATATATATATATATATATAAAATACGCATCATTTTATTAAACATGCGAAGCATGTTTGCATAAAATATAATATATATATATAATATTTAGCATGCAATATAGAATATTATATTCTACCCGGATTGATTATGGACTTTTATTCTAGTTTGGTTCACTAGAGCCACCAAGTGAACCAAAAGGTCAAACCTAGAAGTGCAAGAATTTAAATTTAAATATAACTATTACATTTAAATCCGGGCTCCATACAAACGGGTCTTCACGCGCTCCTTGCTCCTTGGTCTCCAATTTTTTCAAGATAATTCTAACTATTTTTATTACTTTAAACTATTTAATTTAAATAGAAACCTTGATCAGCAGTCAAGGGGAAGTACATAGAAGGGAGATAGAATTTTACATCAAGAAAAAAAAATTAGAGAAGACGGGGTACAAATACCCCATTTAATAAAACTCATTTATTCAAGCATTCAACTAAAATAAAATCCAATCACATTGGTCAAATAGTCCATAATCAATCCCCATTTATTATCATACATATCACCATATATATCAATAAATAAATATTCATCTCATGAATTAAAACATTCCATATATATATGAGTATCATTTAATGGGCAATTTTAAATTGCATGAAATCCAATTTTAAGATTAAAATAAACTCTTTATTTTAATTATAAAATTATTTAGAATATAATATATAAATATATCATATTTATTTTTTAAAAAAGAAGTCACCTTCTTTTATTAAAAGAGTCCTGCAGGTTTATTAAAAGAGTCCTTTCCTGATGGGTCACCTTCTTTTTGGAGTAAGAAAGAGACAATACCTTTTCTTTGCAGAATTCAAGATTAGCACCCAAAAAAAAATTGTGATTCGTCCAAAAAAAAAACGTCATTTTTTTTTTCTTAAAAAAAATAATTTTATACAATAAAATTATGCCCAATAAATTATTTTAAATACATACCCATATGTATATGAAATCAAAAATAAATTAATAATTGCATAAAGATTTGGCTCTGATACCACTGTTGGGTTTGCACGAAATCGTGACGCAATCAAATTGCAAAAATTAGCGGAAGCATGGTATATCAGAGTTTAAAAAAATTTCTACAAAACCATTACCCGGATCATCCTTTATGCAAATTATTAATTTAAAACGATAAATAAGAAGTTATGGAATCATACCCTTGTAAAACGAAGCTTCCACAGGTACTAGTTCAACTCCTTGTTCTTCGTGATCTCCTTGAATTTCCGGGTTAGATTCTTTTCTTTGATCAACGTTAGCCACCCAAGTGTTTGGCCTCTAGAGGTGATCCACCAAGGAAAAGGAATTATCAAGAAGGAGGGTGGTTGGCTTAGTTTTCTATCCTCTATAGAAAAGAAGTACTCTCCAACAATTAGAATTGCATCAACTGATATCTATTATAAGACTCCTCTTATATAGATATTGGTCAACCCTTCTAATCCTATTAGACATGGAATTTCTTTTAATTAATTAAACTCCTTTAATTAATTTAGGCTTCCCACCACATGGAGAATAATTAATTAAATTCATTTAATTAATTTATCTCCTAATCTTATTAGGAATAAATGAGAGTACTAATATTAAATGAATTACTAAACTCCTTTAGAAATTAAAATAATAATAATTGTAATAATATTAATAAGACTCCTCTTATTAATTTATATTTAATATTTCTAAAATATTAAATAATAAATATTAAGCTATTTAATTTATTCTATCACTATAGATTAAATTAATTACACTTAATGCATTATTACGATTATGCCATTACCTTCTTAAATAATTATTCTTCCTTTTATGGTGTGACCCTTTAGGTTCTCTATATTAAACCGGTTGTGAATAAATCAATTAGAACAATTCTAATCTTATTTAAATAAATAAATTAAACTAATAATCTATTTAAATAACTAATATTTATTCTACAATAGGGATAAGCCTCCCTAGCGATCAACGACTTTCTAGATAATATAGATTTCAACATTAATCATAAAAGAACCTGTGAGAAAATAGTTACCATACAATTCAATCCTTCTACCATACAATGTCCCAAATAAATATAAGACATGAATTTACTGTCAAGTCTTATTTTATTTAATTATATGTATTTCGATTAGAAAATGCACAACTCCAAATAATGCAAATTAGAAACTCCCTTCTAATTTCATTTTACCTTGGCCAAGAATTCCTGGGTTGTCATTTAACGAATCACATAGGACATATCTCCTCTTTTACTAGAGGTGGTAGATTCTTTATTGATCATTCATTATCTCCATATGTAACTCATTATACCCAAGCATACCCTTTTATATACCCTAAAGAACTTTAAGGAATAAGTCAAAGTATAATTCATTACATACATGATACTATGATGATCTCAAGTCCAAGGATCACTTGTACTACTATCACATTAGGAATTCCTATTGACAGGCGAGTAAAACTCCATTAGGTATTCCATAGCGAGTCACGTTCAGTGAACTTATTCTCCAATAAGCACCTACATACTTGCTTTAGTGTCTCCACACAAATGATCATGAGATCAATCATCCTCATCCAATGAGCAAGCAACATATGTACCAATCTATCCGGATTTACTAATCCCCTTTTTAGTAATCCCACGATTGGGAACTATTTTAGTTTTAGAGCTTTCTAAGAATTTAGATCTCATTAGCATGATCATCATCATGATTCTAAAAGCATTACTTAAAACTATGGGTTATTTACATATTATAAAAACAGCACCATGTAGATAATTAAATGCCTTTAATAAATGAATATTTTATTAATAAATAAATAAGATTGTTTACAAAGTACGTGCTTTATCATCATACATGATTGGCTTGTATGCACACTACTATCAGAAATTAGCATCAAAAGGAGCAATCACATCACTATCGCGTTCAAAACGATGCGTAGATCTCACACAGGTCTTCATTGATGGAGACCTTCTTAATGTTTCATTAGTTCTCTCAAATTATCAAAATATAGGTGATTATGAGTCCTATTACATCGTTCTAGTTGAAATTAGCATCAAAAGGAGCAATCACATCACTATTCAAAACGATGTGCAGATCTCACACAGGTCTTCATTTAGGGAGACCTTCATATTGTTTCTTTGATTGTTTTAAATTTACAAAGAAACAGGTGATTAAGAGTTGTATTACTTCGTTCTAGTTTGATTAGCGTCAAAACGAGAAACCCATGACTATCGCGTTCAAAACCTTGCGTACATATCACACAATTCTTTATATAGGGATACCTTTTTATTATTTCATTGGTGCACTAAAATTGTCAAAGAAAGAGGTGATTAGGAGTCCTATAACTTCGTTCTAAGTTTGATTAGCATCAAAAGGAGCAATCCCATGACTATTGCGTTAAAAACGATGCGTACATCTCACACAAGTCATCATTTAAGGAGACCTTCTTATTGTTTCATTAGTTCTCTAAGATTGTTAAAGAAGGAGGTGATTAGGAGTCTTATTACTTCGTTCTAATTTGATTAGCATCAAAAGGAGCAATCACATGACTATCGCGTTAAAAACGATGTGTACATCTCACATAAGTCTTGATTTAGAAAGACCTTTTTATTATTTCATTGGTTCTCTCAAATTGTCAAGGAATGAGGTGATTATGAGTCCTTTGAATTCGTTCTAGTTTGATTAGCGTCAAAAGGAGCAGCAGTCCTATCACTAGTGCCTTCAAAACGATCTGTACATCTCACACAAGACTTCATTTAGGAAGACCTTCTTAATATTTCCTTAGTTCTCTCAAATTGTCAAAATATAGGTGATTATGAGTCCTATTACTTCGTTCAAGTTGAAATTAGCATCAAAAGGAGCAATCCCATCACTATCGCGTTCAAAACGATGTGTAGATCTCACACAGGTCTTCATTTAGGGAGACCTTCATATTGTTTCATTGGTTGTTTCAAATTTACAAAGAAAGAGGTGATTAAGAGTTGTATTACTTCGTTCTAGTTTGATTAGCGTCAAAACGAGAAACCCATGACTATCGCGTTCAAAACCATGCGTTCATGTCACACAATTCTTCATTTAGGGATACCTTCTTACTGTTTCATTGGTGCATTAAAATTATCAAAGAAAGAGGTGATTAGCAATCTTATAACTTCGTTCTAAGTTTGATTAGCATCAAAAGGAGCAATCCCATGACTATCGCATTAAAAACGATGCGTACATCTCACACAAGTCTTCATTTAAGGAGGCCTTCTTATTGTTTCATTGGTTCTCTAAAATTATGAAAGAAGAAGGTGATTAAGAGTCTTATTACTTCGTTTTAATTTGATTAGCATCAAAAGGAGCAATCCCATGACTATCGCGTTAAAAACGATGTGTACATCTCACACAAGTCTTGATTTAGGGAGACCTTCATATTGTTTCATTGGTTCTCTCAAATTGTCAAAGAAAGAGGTGATTATGAGTTCTACGAATTCGTTCTAGTTTGATTAGCATCAAAAGAAGCAGTAATCCTATCACTAGTGACTTCAAAACGATTCGTACAACTCACACAAGTCTTCATTTAGGGAGAACTTCTTAATGTTTCTTTAGTTCTCTCAAATTGTCAAAATATAGGTGAGTCCTTCTAGTTGAAATTAGCATCAAAAGGAGCAATCCCATCACTATCGTGTTCAAAACGATGCGTAGATCTCACAAAGGTCTTCATTTAGGGAGACCTTCATATTGTTTCATTGGTTGTTTTAAATTTACAAAGAAAGAGGTGATTAAGAGTTGTATTACTTCGTTATAGTTTGATTAGCATCAAAACGAGAAACCCATGACTATCGCGTTCAAAACCTTGCGTACATATCACACAATTCTTTATTTAGGGATACCTTTTTATTTTTTCATTGGTGCACTAAAATTGTCAAAGAAAGAGGTGATTAGGAGTCCTATAACTTCGTTCTAAGTTTGATTAGCATCAAAAGGAGCAATCCCATGACTATTGCGTTAAAAATAATGCGTACATCTCACACAAGTCTTCATTTAAGGAGACCTACTTATTGTTTCATTGGTTCTCAAAGATTGTAAAAGAAGGAGGTGATTAGGAGTCTTATTACTTCGTTCTAATTTGATTAGCATCAAAAGGAGCAATCCCATGACCATCGCGTTAAAAACGATGTGTACATCTCACACAAGTCTTGATTTAGAAAGACCTTCTTATTGTTTCATTGGTTCTCTCAAATTGTCAAGGAAAGAGGTGATTATGAGTCCTATGAATTCGTTCTAGTTTGATTAGCGTCAAAAGGAGCAGCAATCCTATCACTAGTGCCTTCAAAACGATCCGTACATCTCACACAAATCTTCATTTAGGTAGACCTTCTTAATGTTTCATTAGTTCTCGCAAATTGTCAAAATATAGGTGATTATGAGTCCTATTACTTAGTTCAAGTTGAAATTAGCATCAAAAGGAGCAATCCCATCACTATCGCGTTCAAAACGATGCGTAGATCTCACACAAGTCTTCATTTAGGGAGACCTTCATATTATTTCATTGGTTGTTTCAAATTTACAAAAAAATAGGTGATTACGAGTTGTATTACTTCGTTCTAGTTTGATTAGCGTCAAAACGAGAAACCCATGACTATCGCATTCAAAACCATGCGTACATATCACACAATTCTTCATTTAGGGATACCTTCTTATAGTTTCATTGGTGCACTAAAATTGTCAAAGAAAGAGGTGATTAGGAATCTTATAACTTCGTTCTAAGTTTGATTAGCATCAAAAGGAGCAATCCCATGACTAACGCATTAAAAACGATGCGTACATCTCACACAAGTCTTCATTTAAGGAGGCCTTCTTATTGTTTCATAGGTTCTCTAAAATTATGAAAGAAGGAGGTGATTAGGAGTCTTATTACATCGTTCTAATTTGATTAGTATCAAAAGGAGCAATTCCATGACTATAGCATTAAAAACGATGTGTACATCTTACACAAGTCTTGATTTAGGGAGACCTTCTTATCATTTCACTTGTTCTCTCAAATTGTCAAAGAAAGAGGTGATTATGAGTCCTATGAATTCGTTATAGTTTGATTAGCATCAAAAGGAGCAGCATTCCTATCACTAGTGCCTTCAAAACGATCCGTACATCTCACACAAGTCTTCATTTAGGGAGACCTTCTTAATGTTTCATTAGTTCTCTCAAATTGTCAAAATATAGTTGATTATGAGTCCTATTACTTCGTTCTAGTTGAAATTAGCATCAAATCAATCCCATCACTATCGCGTTCAAAACGATGTGTAGATCTCACACAGGTCTTCATTTAGCTAGACCTTCATATTGTTTCGTTGATGTTTCAAATTTACAAAGAAAGAGGTGATTAAGAGTTGTATTACTTCGTTCTAGTTTGATTAGCGTCAAAACGAGAAACCCATGACTATCGCGTTCAAAACCATGCGTTCATATCACATAATTCTTCATTTAGGGATATCTTCGTATTGTTTCATTGGTGCATTAAAATTGTCAAAGAAAGAGATGATTAAGAGTCTTATAACTTCGTTTTAAGTTTGATTAGCATCAAAAGGAGCAATCCCATGACTATCGCGTTAAACAAAATGCGTACATCTGACACAAGTCTTCATTTAAGGAGGCCTTCTTATTGTTTCATTGGTTCTCTAAAATTATGAAAGAAGGAGGTGATTAGGAGTCTTATTACTTCGTTCTAATTTTATTAGCATCAAAAGGAGCAATCCCATGACTATCACGTTAAAAACGATGTGTATACTACACACAAGTCTTGATTTAGCGAGACCTTCTTATTGTTTCAGTGGTTCTCTCAAATTATCAAAGAAATAGGTGATTATGAGTCCTATGAATTCGTTCTAGTTTGATTAGCCTCAAAAGGAGCAGCAATCCTATCACTAGTGCCTTCAAAACGATGCGTACATCTCACACAAGTCTTCATTTAAGGAGGCCTTCATATTATTTTATTGGTTCTCTAAAATTATGAAAGAAGGAGGTGATTAAGAGTCTTATTACTTCGTTCTAATTTGATTAGCATCAAAAGGAGCAATCCCATGACTGTGACACCCCCAAATCCGGGTACTTTGTTTCCACATGATTTGGTGTTCACTTTCTAATATAACATTTATCTACCCAATGAATAATGCAAAATAAGCTACAACTTAAATCAAAATAACTAAATCTCCCTTAAAACAAGGGTTACAACCTTCTCAAAATCAATCCCAGGGTTACTCTAACCTTGACATGAATATAATAAAGTGCGGAAATAAAACATAACATTCAATTATTACAATCATTCTCAATTAAAAAAAAAAAACAAGTCTTCACTTGCTTTGCTTTACCTTGCCCTTACTTGTAGACGGAGCATCAGCGTTATCAACCTTAACTGAAATTGTTATTTAATGCAAGAGTGAGCAAACTACAGCTCACTGGAGTTTAACAATAATATAGACATGAAAGAATATCTTTAAGAAAATCTGAACAACTTAGCTTGCTTCAATAATAAAGAATTGAATAATAATTCTCTATCAATATTAAAATTTGGATATAGAATTTATCTTAGGGTCATAAGATCTTTGAACCCTTGTCCTAGGTTATAAATATTTCTATTTAAACCTTTTACAGTCAATAAGACTATGGACCTTAACTCGTACTTAGGGGGATCAGCCCTTCGTACCATGTATTGTGCACAACCATCTTAACGCTATGCGTAGTAACCTCCCCTAGTAAATAGGGTTGTTCAACTCAGTAATTTGAATTCAAGTCCGCACCAATGAAAGTTTGGTTTGGATAAGCTTACAAGGGTAATTTAGAATTCACGTTCATCAACTAAGGATTAGTTGAATCGACTTCCAATAATTCAAAATAAAAGAATTATGAATTAACATATGCTTTAGAAATAAACCTAAAGCATTTAAAATAATAATTGGATCTTACTTGAACAATAAGTTAAGACCATTTCAATTAAATAAACAATTGTCCAATACTGAAATGGAAAGGACATTCTCAACAATGAATATATGAATTCAAGAGATCATATAAAATCAATACAAGATTAGGGTTTAGAAAACTTGCGTAAAATTAACGAGTTTAGGGTTTAGAAGACTTGCCTCAAGCGCAAGCTACTTAATTCAATTCACGTACTTTAATACTTCCTACACATATATATATTCAATCACAATAACCTAAATTAGTTAACACGTAACTAATTCACATAAGTGGTTAACCCTCATGGTTAACTCACATTCTGATTAAATAAACAATAATAATTAACTATCACATAGTTAATCACATCACACATATACTCACATAATTAAATTAATTATGTATTTAACTCAATTATAATTAAACAATTATAATTCAAACACTTAATCAAATTATAATTACTTAAATTATCAATACCTTTTAAATTATAAACAATTTATAATTTAAAATCAATTAAACCACATTCATGCATTTATAATTACACAATTTATAATTAATCATGTATTTATCAATTATAATCAATAATTAAGTAAACTATAACATGCATTATAATTACACAATTCATAATCAATTATGTAATTATCAATTAAAAATTCACAATTAAACATGCATTTATTAAATTACAATTACATAAATTATAATTTAATTAAAATAATTAAACTTCTACACCTTATAATTTCATAAAATTTATAATTTAAATTACACATTTACTCTTAATTATAATTAATAAAATTATAATTAAGTAACTTATTAAACAATTATAGTTTTAGGTACCATATTAGTTTTTCAAAATTTCTTTTATTTTCCAGACATGAAATTATCATAATCATATAACAACATGTTATATCATTCAAAATATATATCCCCTTATCCATGAAAAATTAAACTAAGGTCTTTAAAATAAACTGTACAAGCAAGCAAAACTCACTGCCCAAGCACTGTGCCCGGCGCAACTGCGTAGCCAGCTGCCTTTAAACCGGCGCAGCTACGCAGGGAAGGAATCTGGAAGGACAAGCGGCGCAGCTGCGCTGCTCCTGGCCTTGTTGCCGGCGCAGCTGCGCAGCAACTTGGTCAGACGCAGACAGCCACGTTACTCTGCTTCACCGATTAAACCCCATACAAGCCAACAACGCCAAAAATACAGTACTATAGACTCTGTAAAACATATATACGCTATTACACATATATAAAGCATGCTTCCAAACACAAAATCATTTAAACAATGATAATCACAAGTTTTTAAAATCCAATTTGGCCATTTTAATGAAAACTCATATTTTCTCAAAAATAATCTACTGTAACTATTTTTCTCCATCAATTCGAACTTGTATACATGCATTACATACTAAGTTGAAGATAGCATTAAGTAATTACTTAATAAGCATATTAACACATACCAATTGCATGAATTTCTCAACTAAATTTTACCAAACTCATAAAATTCCATATGAATTCATATAAATATAAATTCTTTGTTAAAATATATTTCTACAGTAATTTGATTTCTGAAAATCCTTTCATACAATTACTACCAATAACACATGAACACAATCATATATATAAAATTCATGACTACAACTTTCATGAAAACTAAATTTTTGACAGAGAATAAAATATAAAGAATATGGATTTCTAACCTTTCTAGCTATGAGTGTAAAAAAAAGATTATTATGAGCTTGCGTTCTACCAATTCTTTCTCCTCCTTTTCTTCTCTGATATTCTCTGCTCTTTCTCTCCTTCTCTTTTCTTTGTTTAAACTTAGGATTATAACACTAACGTATATACAATATATATATAATAGAATAGGTAACTCCCATATCATAATTATACACTAACTACTACTAATTACGTAAGTTACAAAATTCAAAAGCCAATTTGGCTTGTTTGGCTACAAGAAAATTAGAAACTAGTTTTACTAACTTAGGCATGGTTTAGGTAAATTAGGTTTAAGCTAGTTTAAGGGCCCTGTTTGGCAACAGTCTTTTAAAACAAAAGCAAGGGCCTTGTTTGGTAAAAATTATTTTTCAAAAAAATCCTTTTCTTTTATTTTAACAAATTATTTAATACATACTTTAATTTCACATTTTAATTAATTAAATATTAATCATCTAATTTAATCAATTAAAATCTAACATCAATTAATCACATAAAATTGCCACATAATTATAATTACTCGCTAATTATAATCCATGTAACACTTCATCACATAATTCATCTAATTCAATTATCTCAATTAAATTAGAATTATAATATAACATTAATATATATACATATCAGTTAAATAACATTCATTAAATTAATATGAAACACTCAATTAAATCATTACCATAATTTACTTAATCTATTTATTTACTCAATAAATAATTCACATAAATATTTATTTAATTCAATAAATATTTAAAATTAAATATAAAATCTCAATCGTTACAATCTTCCCTCCTTAAAAGGATTCTGTCCCCAGAATCACACATAAAAAAAAACTCGTCTATTACATTCTTCCCTCCTTAAAAGGATTCTGTCCCCAGAATCAGTATTTAAGGGGTTACACAAAACTAATCAAATAAATGCGGATAAGATTTCATCATAACATCTTCGAGTTCCCACGTAGCTTCTTCAGCACTGTGGTTTCTCCAAATTACCTTAACAGAAGGTATCACTTTATTCCTAAGTACTTGTTCCTTTCTATCAACTATTTGAACAGGCACTTCTTCATACGTTAAGTCTTTATCAAATAGCAAAGGTTCATATTCTATTACATGTTTATAATCGTGCTTGTAAGGTCTTAATACAGAAATATGAAAGACATTATGTATATTCTCGAGCTTCAGAGGTAATGCAATCTCGTAAGCAACCTCGCCCACTTTTCGTAGTACCTCAAAAGGTCCAATGAATCGGGGACTCAGCTTCCCCTTCTTACCGAATCGAATTTTCCCCTTCCAGGGAGATACTTTTAGGAACACAAAACTTCCTGGTAAGAATTCTCGGTTCTGTCGATGTAAATCGGCATACTTCTTCTGTCTGTCTTGAGCAGCAACTAATCTCGTTCTGACCAGCTTCACAATTTCGGCTGTTTGTTGTACCAATTCTGGTCCCAACAATTGACGTTCACCGACTTCATCCCAGCACAAAGGTGTTCTGCATTTTCTGCCGTATAATGCTTCGTAAGGCGGCATGCCAATACTCGCATGATAACTATTGTTGTAGGCGAACTCTACCAATGGTAGATGATCCTCCCAGCTTCCTTTGAAGTCCATCACACAAGCTCTTAGCATATCCTCAAGTGTCTGAATTGTTCTTTCGCTTTGTCCATCAGTCTGAGGATGATACGCTGTACTCATTCGCAATTGCGTTCCCATACCTTCTTGCAAACGCTTCCAGAAATTCGACGTAAAACGCGGATCTCTGTCGGACACAATCGACACCGGAACACCATGTCGAGAAATAATTTCCTTCACGTATAGCTTCGCTAGCTTATCCAGGTTGTACTTAACCCTGATTGGCAAAAAGTGGGCTGACTTCGTCAGTCGATCCACTATAACCCATATCGCATCAAATCCTTTCTGAGTCATTGGAAGACCTACCACGAAATCCATCGTGATATGCTCCCACTTCCACCCTGGAATTTCTAACGGTTGCAGCAGTCCACTTGGTCTCTGGTGTTCTGCTTTGACTTTCTGGCACGTTAAGCACTTCGCAACGCATTCCGCAACGTCCCTCTTCATATTCGGCCACCAGAAATGATCCCTGAGATCCTGGTACATCTTCGTACTCCCAGGGTGAATAGAATATCTAGAACTATGAGCTTCGCTTAGAATCTCCTCTTTGACCTCTGGTACTGGCAGGTACCCGTATTCTACCTTCAAACCGCAACAGTCCTTCGTTACCGATCTTGAATTTGAACTCTTCGCCTTCTGTTATCCTCTTCTGAATCTTTTCACATTCTTCATCATTGAATTGTGCTTCTTTCACCTTATCTACTAGAGTAGAATCATTGGTTACTTGAAACAACAACTCATCCGATTCCTTCGAAAACTTCACTTCCAATTCTAATCTAGCCATTTGTTCTATCAACCGATCCTGATCAGTTAATACGTTCAGCTTCTCCCGACCTTTCCTGCTTAAAGCGTCAGCGACAACGTTAGCTTTACCCGGATGGTAAAGTATCTCGCAATCGTAGTCTTTAATCAGCTCCAACCATCTTCTTTGGAGCATGTTCAAATTCTTCTGGGTAAATATATACTTCAGACTCTTGTGATCTGTGTATATTTCACACTTCTCTCCATATAAGTAGTGCCTCCAAATCTTCAGGGCAAACACTATTGCCGCCAATTCTAGATCATGGGTCGGATACCCCTTCTCGTAATCCTTCAGCTGACGTGATGCATAGGCAATGACTTTGCCGCTCTGCATCAATACACAGCCTAATCCTTTATGTGAGGCATCGCTATATACTACGAAATTTCCGGAACTATCTGGTAAAGACAATACAGGCGTAGTACTCATCCTCTTCTTCAGCTCTTGAAAACTCTCCTCACACTTCTCCGTCCAAACAAACTTAACTGTTTTACGAGTCAAATTCGTCAACGGAGTTGCGATTCTAGAAAAGTCTTAGATAAATCTCCGGTAATAACCTGCCAATCACAAGAAACTCCTCACTTCGGACGGCGTCTTCGGCTGTTCCCAATTTATAACAGCTTCAACCTTCGACAGATCTACCGAAATACCATCCTTGTCGATCACGTGGCCAAGAAATTGCACACGTTCCAACCAAAATTTGCATTTCGAGAATTTAGCGTAAAGCCTCTCTCGTCTCAGGGCTTCTAAGGTTAGTCGTAAGTGTTCAGCATGCTCCTCCTCGGTCTTGGAATAAACCAGGATGTCATCTATGAACACTACCACGAACTTGTCTAGAAATGGCTTGAACACCCTATTCATTAGGTCCATAAATGCAGCTGGGGCATTCGTGAGACCAAATGACATCACCAAGAACTCGTAATGACCATACCGAGTTCTAAAAGCCGTTTTCGGTATATCTTCCTTTCTCACCTTCAATTGATGATACCCGCTTCTCAAATCAATTTTTGAGAAGTACCTCGCACCCTTCAGTTGATCAAACAAGTCATCGATCCTAGGTAAAGGATACCTATTCTTGATCATAACTTTATTCAACTCTCTATAATCAATGCAAAGACGCATCGACCCATCCTTCTTCTTCACGAATAAGATAGGCGCTCCCCACGGCGAAACGCTTGGTTGAATATACTTCTTGTCCAGTAATTCTTGCAGTTGAATCATTAGTTCTTTCATCTCGACTGGAGCCATTCGGTACGGAGCCTTCGAAATCGGAGCAGTTCCCGGCGCTAGATCGATCACAAACTCTGTCTCCCTATCTGGCGGAAGTCCTGGTAAATCGCTAGAAAAAACATCCACAAATTCCTTAACTACCGATATCTCCTCCACTTTCAGGCTTTCCTTATGCGAATCTACTATGTAGGCTAGATATCCTACACAGCCTTGCGTCAGAAGTTTCTTGGCTTGCATAATTGTCAGAAAACTCGCTTGCCTAGGCGATTTGCTACCGTAGAACACCAACTTCAACGGAGTCATAAGGTTCACCGACTTCTTCTGACAGTCGATTATCGCCCCATGGTTGAACAACCAATCCATACCCAGTATAATGTCGAATTCCCCAAGTTTAATCGGAATCAAATCTACTCTAAGTTCCTGACCCTTAATGTCCAATCTACAGTTCTTATAAATGCTCCTAACAGGAATAACCTCCCTATTCGCAATCTCTATGATCAAAGGGTAACCTAATTCCTCTACAGGTAAGTCTAAGGTTTTAGCAAAATCATCAGATATGAATGAACAAGTAGCACCCGAATCAAATAATACATATGCATTTATACTATTGACTGGAATAATACCTGACACCACGTCTTTTGATTGCACAACATCCTGCACCATCATATTGAATGTCCGTGCAGTGGGTCGAACAGCTTGCAATGGTGCAGCGATAGTAACGGTACTGCCGCTTCCATTCCCTCCGCTCCCTGTTGACCCTGCCGTCAGCTTCTTCGGGCAGTTGCGAGCCATGTGATCTTTGGATCCACATGTAAAGCAAGTTCCCTTCTTCGGTTTTGGGCAATTAGGCGCGATGTGGCCTTCCTGACCACAGTTGAAGCACACCCGCTTCCCCTTCATGCACACGCCAGTGTGATTCTTACCGCATGTAGCACATGCTTCGAACTTCCTCTTCTGCTGACTTCCTTGCTGACTCCCAGCAGAGATATTATCAGACCACTTCCTCTTCTGGTTCACAGCGCCGCCTGTGAAACCCCCAGTCTTGGTTTCTACCTCATTCTTCTTCTTCTTATCTTGGTTGAACTTCGTTACCGCTTCGCTTCCTCCTTCAGCAAGTATGGCTTTCTCCAGCACCGCTGCAAATGTGTTCAGCAGGAACATGGAAACCTTGCTGTAGAGCCAGGGCTTTAGTCCCCGCTCAAACCTTCTTGCTTTCCTAGCGTCAGTGCTGACCTGGTATGTAGCGAACCTGGCCAACTCGTTAAACTTAGCGGCATACTCAGACACCGTCATCCCTCCTTGCTTAAGTTCTAGGAACTGGACCTCCATCTGGTCCTGCGAACTCACTGGAAAATACATCTCGTAGAACATTTCCTTGAAACGTTCCCATGTGATGACTCCCTCTCCCTCTCGAGTCTTGTTAGTCTGCCACCAAAAACTTGCATCCGACTTCAACATGAAAGCCGTGAACGTTGTCTTTTGGTCTTCTCCTACTCTAGCCACGTCAAATACCTTCTCCATTTCCATAACCCATGTCTGAGCTTCGATAGGGTTAGTAGATCCTTTGAACTCAGGAGGTCCTAACTGCCTTGAATTCCTTGAAAGTAGTACCCTGCATCTGCGGTTGATTCGCAAGAGCTCCGGTCAACAGGTTCACCAACTGCTGAACCGAATTGGGATTCGTCCCATCGTTATGGTTGTTGTTCGTCGAACCCTCGGGATTTTGACGCGTTACTCTTCTTCTAGGAGGCATTTTCTGTTAAGAAAATATTATTATTGGACCCTTTATTCAATTATTAAGTATCCAAGTTCATACTAAAACGTTTAAATAATTCAATTCACATAGAGCACCAAGCACGTCCATAAACTTCTTTTATTCATCAGTCGTAGTTTTTAAAACATCAACCAGATAGCATTTCTGCCATTTACATCATCCTTCCTGAACTAGAAAAGTTGCAGGATTATATTATTAACTCATCCCATTCTTATCTCAAATTATGGGATTTTCGTTACTTATTACAAAACATGCAATACATAACAAACTCTACCACTACTGTTACTACTACAACTACTACCACTGCCTTGGCATATTAATGCGTCTCACAGCCTCTCTGCGTTCCTCTTCCATTACCCGAAATGCCGTTCTTCGGTCCACCACATACCACGTAAACCTTGGAACTGAGCTGGGTAGTAGAAAATACGATCCTGAGCTCTCTCTATCGCAGTATGAAAAGCATATTCTGTTTCCCTCAGCTCGGCCCTCTTGGCTTCAGCTTCACCTTCAGCTCGATCGGCTCGTTGATTAGCCCTCAAGCTTGACTCTTCAGCTCTGGCACGCTTCCTCGACTCCTCCTGGATGTCTTGCTGCAGCTTTGCCAGTTCAAATCGAGCAGCATCTCTCTCGACCTCCATATGTATCAGGTTCCACTGTGCATCTCCTAGTTCACTATCCATCTCTTCGATAGTCTCGTTCCGCTGCTGAATAGTCTCCTCGAGATCTCCTACTCGTCCCTGAAGCTCCACGTTGCTATCGTAGACTGCCTCGTACATCTTAACACTAGTAGAGTGAGGTGGGAATTCCTCCTCGGGATCCTCTTCCTCCTCTTCAGACTCGTCCTCGTCCTCATCCTCTGGAATAGGTGTCAGCTCACGCTCCCGACTAGCTACGGTGATCACTGGAGATGGCTCTCTCCTAACCAGCTGCTCCCAGACAATATGTATGTCACGGGGCTCTTCCTCTCTAGGCACCTGAGGTACATCCTCTCTAGCCTGACTAGGTTCTCCAACGTTCGACATCCTGACAAAAGAATTTTAAAGTTCATTATTACGTGATAACGAATCGTCACTCTTCGAATACTAAAATGTAAACACATAGACACATAAGGTAGTTTATTATCTTTTACCTATCACATCTATCTTTTCGATCTTACCATAAGGCTACTACCTAAGGTTTTTTCCAACCTAAGGTTTCATAACCTACAGCTCTGATACCAACCTGTGACACCCCCAAATTCGGGTACTTCGTTTCCACATGATTTGGTGTTCACTTTCTAATATTACATTTATCTACCCAATGAATAATGCAAAATAAGCTACAACTTAAATTAAAATAACTAAATCTCCCTTAAAACAAGGGTTACAACCTTCTCAAAATCAATCCCAGGGTTACTCTAACCTTGAAATGAATATAATAAAGTGCGGAAATAAAACATAACATTCAATTATTACAATCATTCTCAATTAAATAAAAACAAGTCTTCACTTGCTTTACTTTCCCTTGCCCTTACTCGTAGACGGAGCATCAGCGTTATCAACCTTAACTGAAATTGTTATTTAATGCAAGAGTGAGCAAACCACAGCTCACTGGAGTTTAACAATAATATATACATGAAAGGAATTCTTTAAAAAGAATCTGAATAACTTAGCTTACTTCAACAATAAAGAATTGAATAATAATTCTCTATCAAAATTAAAATTCGAATATAGAATTTATCTGAGTGTCATAAGACCTTTGAACTCTTGTCCTAGGTTATAAATATTTCTATTTAAACCTTTAATAGTCAATAAGACTATGGACCTTAACTCGTACTTAGGGGGATCAGCCCTTCGTACCATATATTGTGCACAACCATCTTAACGCTATGCGTAGTAACCTCCCCTAGTAAATAGGGTTGTTCAACTCAGTAATTTGAATTCAAGTCCGCACCAATGAAAGTTTGGTTTGGATAAGCTTACAAGGGTAATTTAGAATTCACGTTCATCAACTAAGGATTAGTTGAATCGACTTCCAATAATTCAAAATAAAAGAATTATGAATTAACATATGCTTTAGAAATAAACCTAAAGCATTTAAAATAATAATTGGATCTTACTTAAACAATAAGTTAAGACCATTTCAATTAAATAAACAATTGTCCAATACTGAAATGGAAAGGACATTCTCAACAATGAATATATGAATTGAAGAGATCATATAAAATCATTACAAGATTAGGGTTTAGAAAACTTGCATAAAATTAACGAGTTTAGGGTTTAGAAGACTTGCCTCAAGCGCAAGCTACTTAACACAATTCACGTACTGGATAAGCTTACAAGGGTAATTTAGAATTCACGTTCATCAACTAAGGATTAGTTGAATCGACTTTCAATAATTCATAAATAAAGAATTATGAATTAACATATGCTTTAGAATAAACTTAAAGCATTTAAAATAATAACTGGATTTTACTTGAACAATAAGTTAAGATCATTTTAATTAAATAAACAATTGTCTAATACAGAAATAGAAAAGGACATTCTTAACAAGAATATATGAACTCAAGAAATTATACAAGATTAGGGTTTAGAAAACTTGCATAAAATTAACGAGTTTAAGGTTTAGAAGACTTGCCTCAAGCGCAAGCTACTTAACACAATTCACATACTTTAATACTTTCTACACATATATATTTAATCACAATAACCTAAATTAGTTAACACGTAACTAATTCACATAAGTGGTTAACCCTCATGGTTAACTCACTCTAATAATAATAATCAACTATCACATAGTTAATTAAATCAATTATGTATTTAACTAAATTATAATTATACAATTATAATTCAAACACTTAATCAAATTATAATTATAAACAAATTATAATAATTATAATCAATTAAACCACATCATACATTTAATTACACAAATTATAATTAATCATAAAATTATCAATTTATAATCCATAACTAAACATGCATTTAATAAATTATAATTACATAAATTATAATTTAAATTAACATCTAATTGATTAAAATAAACCAACTTCTATACATTATAATTTCATAAAAATTTAAATTTAAATTAAACATTTACTCTTAATTATAATTAATAAATTATAATTAAGTAACTTATTGTACAATTAAACAATTATAGTTTATAATTTAAATACCATATTAGTTTTTTCAAAACTTTCTTTTTCTCGAATTATGGAATTATCAACTTCATGTTAACACATGTTATAACAGCTAGATACATGCTCATTATCTTAGCAATAATGTAATGTAAACATAACAACACACTGCACACTTGACTAAAATTCACTGCCACTGCACTGTGCACGGCGCAGCTGCGCAGCCACAGGCCTTGGCACCGGCGCAGCTGCGCAGGGTAAGGAACTGGGAAGGACAAGCGGCGCAGCTGCGCTGCTCTTGGCCATTGCTGCCGGCGCAGCTGCGCAGCAACTCGGCCAGACGCAGACAGTCACGTTACTCTGCTTCACCGATTAACCCATACAAGCCAACAAATGGATATTTACAGTAACTTAAACATTGTAAATCATACCTATGCGATTATACATATATATAACATGCTTCGACAACACAAAACCATTTAAATAATGATAATCACAAGTTTTAAAAATCCAATTTGGCCATTTTCATGAAAACTCATATATTTTCCAAAATAAGTCACTGTAATCAAATTCTTAAGCAATTTAACTTATTGTAGGGTTTTCGGCACATAAACGCAGCGAAAATTAAAAATTTTCCGAAACCCTAAAACAGGATCCATGCGAAAACATATTAATTCAGAGGTTAAGATATGTTTTACCGATTATTCAAGCCTGAAAGGAGACGATGGAGATTCTGGAACTGCTTCGAATCCTCAACGCAATCTAACGGAACTGCGCCTCTACGGTATCCACACGAACTTCCCGCGAATCGTCACACGATCTGCAGCAAGGAAATCTGCGGTACTAGTCGCCAAGGATTTGGACTTTTTAAAATTTTTCTCTCTAGTCTCTCTCTAAGAGCGGCTAGGGTTTTGATATCGATGATCCCCTAAACGGCTGATATATCATATATATAGCAGTTAAAGGAATTAACCAAAACCTAATCCAATTAGAAAAATAAAATCTGAATTTATATATATATATATATATATATATTATATCTTAATTAAGTCTTACTTAATTAATATACATATATATATATATATATATATATATATATATATATATATATATATATATATATATATATATATATATACAAATTATCCTATTAATTTAAATTCATAATTTAAATACTATCAATCATATTGATATATTTAAATCCATACAATTTAAATTAATTCCCTTTTAATTACGTTCTAAGTGTGTGACCCTATAGGTTATTATTATGTTGGCAATAATTTTAAAATCATATTATAAAATTATAAACAGTGAGCGGCATCTAATAATGCATCACTGCTACGCAAATAATAATAAGATCGGTGATTCGATACAACCTTTTTGTGACCAATGTTTCAATGTAATTTAATCCTTTTAACCTTGACATCCTAGATTAAACTCGAGGCATGGAATGTGTCATCCTCTTCATAATTTAATCTGAGTTTTCTTGATCGATGAGTAGACTATATGAAACAAATCACTATTTGAGCTTGGCCATGCATTTCATAGTCCTACTCAATCAAGAGGCCTATGGATATCACCCCTAATATATAGGAGGGTTAAATTCCATCTAGATCACTCATATTCCTCACACGATTCATGATGTACCCAATAATCACCTTTATCATCCACCTATTAAAGGTGGCCTTTGATGATATCAAAGTACATAAATTCTCGTGTAGTAATATAGTGATTTCAGGTCGGAGGATCATTACATCATTGTCACTATGAGAATTGCTTATGACACTTTGCATAATGCTCCACGTAGAATTCTCATGGTGGGTCTGCCCAGTACATTGTTCTCTAACATGTACCTATGCATTGACTCAATATTCATATATTTATGACCAATGAGATTTGGCCATCAGTCAATCCACATACTAGTCTCAATGTATCATTGTTGTCCCATTAACAATGACACTCGACTAGGGACATTTAAGAGTAATAATACTAATTGTAACTATATGATCTCATGTTCAAGTCACATACTTGAAGCCATATAATTTGTATCACTATTCTAAGGACTTTTATTATGTTAACATTTATATAACGCAGTAAATAAAACCATAATAAAATAATTCATTTATTCAATCAAATATAATATCAAAAATGTTTAAGCAATTACATCAAAGAATTAGCCTCTAGGGCATAAACTCTAACACTTATAACACATGCTTTATTCTCATGATTCAAGGTAGTATCATAGAAAATTTTTAAACAACATACTAACATATACCAATTTCTCAATGTAAAATCACCCATAATATATAAACTCATGAAATTCCATATGAACTCATATAAACATGAATTTTCTGTTAAAATATATTTCTACAGTAATTTAATTTCTGAAAATCATTGATAACCATATAATTCACCATGAACAACACCACCTATATATATATATCATCCATGTTTATGCTATTACATGAAAACTCAGTTTTCACAGAGAATAAAACATGAAACTTAAATCGAGTTTTGAAAATATGAAAGTAGAGATTATGGATTACCTTTCGGTGATATGAGAAGAAAACAAAGATTCACTCTAGCCTTCACAAGCTTCTTATTCCTTCTCTTCTTCTCCAACTCTTCTCTGCTTTCTCTTTTTCCTCTGCTCTTTTCTTTCTTCTTTGCTCTTAGTTTAGACTTAGGATTAATCTAACGTAGTATAAAACTAACGTAATATAATATAATACGCGTACTAACTAATACTAATTAGCCTAATTAATTTAGCAGTTACATAAGTTTCAAAATTCAAAAAGCCTTAAGGCTTTGTTTGGCCTAAACAACATTATTTTAAAAAATAGGTTATTATTACTAAGGCCATGTTTGGTAGAATAGATTTAAAACAAATGCAAAGTCTTGTTTATTTAAACTCATTTAAAATTCTTTTTCTTTTATTTTAACAAATTATTTAATACATACTTTAATGTCACATTTTAATTAATTAAATATCAATCATCTAATTTAATCAATTAAAATCTAACATCAATTAATCACATAAAATTGTCACATAATTATAATTACTCGCTAATTATAATCCATGTAACACTTCATCACATAATTCATCTAATTCAATTATCTCAATTAAATTAGAACTATAATATAACATTAATATTAATTAAATAAATATTACACATTCATTTAAATAGTATATAACACTTAATTAAATCACTCCATAAATCACATAATTTATTTATTTAACTCAATAAATAAATCACATAAAATATTTATTTATCTCAATAAATATTAAAATTAATTATAAAATCTCAATCGTTACAATCTTCCCTCCTTAAAAGGATTCTGTCCCCAGAATCAGAAAAAAAATCTCGTCTATTACAGATACCTTCTTATTATTTTATTGGTGCATTAAAATTGTCAAAGAAAGAGGTGATTAGGAGTCTTATAACTTCGTTCTAAGTTTGATTAGCATCAAAAGGAGAAATCCCATGACTATCGCGATAAAAACGATGCGTACATCTCACACAAGTTTTCATTTAAGGAGGCCTTCTTATTGTTTCATTGGTTCTCTAAAATTATGAAAGAAGGAGGTGATTAAGAGTCTTATTACTTTGTTGTAATTCGATTAGCATTAAAAGGAGCAATCCCATGACTATCGCGTTAAAAACGATGTGTACATCTCACACAAGTCTTGATTTAGGGAGACATTCATATTGTTTCATTGGTTCTCTCAAATTGTCAAAGAAAGAGGTGATTATGAGTCCTACGAATTCGTTCTAGTTTGATTAGCATCAAAAGGAGCAGCAATCCTATCATTAGTGCCTTCAAAATGATCCGTACAACTCACACAGTCTTCATTTAGGGAGAACTTCTTAATATTTCATTAGTTCTCTCAAATTGTCAAAATATAGGTGAGTCCTATTACTTCATTCTAGTTAAAATTAACATCAAAAGGAGCAATCCCATCACTATCATGTTCAAAACGATGCGTAGATCTCACACAGGTCTTCATTTAGGGAGACCTTCATATTGTTTCATTGGTTGTTTTAAATTTACAAAGAAAGAGGTGATTAAGAGTTGTATTACTTCGTTATAGTTTGATTAGCGTCAAAACGAGAAACCCATGACTATCGCGTTCAAAACCTTGCGTACATATCACACAATTCTTTATTTAGGGATACCTTTTTATTGTTTCATTGGTGCACTAAAATTGTCAAAGAAAGAGGTGATTAGGAGTCCTATAACTTCGTTCTAAGTTTGATTAGCATCAAAAAGAGCAATCCCATGACTATTGCGTTAAAAACGATGCGTACATCTCACACAAGTCTTCATTTAAGGAGACCTTCTTATTGTTTCATTGGTTCTCTAAGATTGTTAAAGAAGGAGGTGATTAGGAGTCTTATTACTTCGTTCTAATTTGTTTAGCATCAAAAGGAGCAATCCCATGACTATCACGTTAAAAACGATGTGTACATATCACACAAGTCTTGATTTAGAAAGACCTTCTTATTGTTTCATTGGTTCTCTCAAATTATCAATGAAAGAGGTGATTATGTGTCCTATGAATTCGTTCTAGTTTGATTAGCGTCAAAAGGAGCAGCAATCCTATCAGTAGCGCCTTCAAAACGATCCGTACATCTCACACAAGTCTTCATTTAGGTAGACCTTCTTAATGTTTCATTAGTTCTCTTAAATTGTCAAAATATAGGTGATTATGAGTCCTATTACTTCGTTCTAGTTGAAATTAGCATCAAAAGGAGCAATCCCATCACTATCGCGTTCAAAACGATGCGTAGATCTCACATAGGTCTTCATTTAGGGAGACCTTCATATTGTTTCATTGGTTGTTTCAAATTTACAAAAAAAGAGGTGATTACGAGTTGTATTACTTCTATCTAGTTTGATTAGCGCCAAAACAAGAAACCCATGACTAACGCGTTCAAAACAATGCGTACATATCACACAATTCTTCATTTAGGGATACTTTCTTATTGTTTCATTGGTGCACTAAAATTGTCAAAGAAAGAGGTGATTAGGAATCTTATAACTTCGTATAAGTTTGATTAGCATCAAAAGGAGCAATCCCATGACTAACGCGTTAAAAACGATGCTTACATCTCACACAAGTCTTCATTTAAGGAGGCCTTCTTATTGTTTCATTGGTTCTCTAAAATTATGAAAGAATGACGTGATTAGGAGTCTTATTACTTCGTTCTAATTTGATTAGTATCAAAAGGAGCAATCCCATGACTATAGCATTAAAAAAGATGTGTACATCTCACACAAGTCTTGATTTAGGGAGACCTTCTTATTATTTCATTTGTTCTCTCAAATTGTCAAAGAAAGAGGTGATTATGAGTCCTATGAATTCGTTCTAGTTTGATTAGCATCAAAAGGAGCAGCAATCCGATCACTAGTGCCTTCAATACGATCCGTACATCTCACACAAGTCTTCTTTTAGGGAGACCTTCTTAATGTTTCATTAGTTCTCTCAAATTGTCAAAATATAGTTGATTATGAGTCCTATTACTTCGTTCTAGTTGAAATTAGCATCAAATCAATCTAATCACTATCGCGTTCAAAACGATGCGTAAATCTCACACAAGTCTTCATTTAGCGAGACCTTCATATTGTTTCGTTGGTTGTTTCAAATTTACAAAGAAAGAGGTGATTAAGAGTTGTATTACTTCGTTCTAGTTTGATTAGCGTCAAAACGAGAAACCCATGACTATCGCGTTCAAAACCATGCGTTCATATCACACAATTCTTCATTTAGGGATATCTTCTTATTGTTTCATTGGTGCATTAAAATTGTCAAAGAAAGAGGTGATTAGGAGTCTTATAACTTCGTTCTAAGTCTGATTAGCATCAAAAGGAGCAATCCGATGACTATCGCGTTAAAAACGATGCGTACATCTGACAAAAATCTTCATTTAAGGAGGCCTTCTTATTGTTTCATTGGTTCTCTAAAATTATGAAAGATGGAGGTGATTAGGAGTCTTATTACTTCGTTCTAATTTGATTAGCATCAAAAGGAGCAATCCCATGACTATCACGTTAAAAACGATGTGTACACCACGCATAAGTCTTGATTTAGGGAGACCTTTTTATTGTTTCAGTGGTTCTCTCAAATTATCAAAGAAATAGGTGATTATGAGTCCTATGAATTCGTTCTAGTTTGATTAGCCTCAAAAAGAGCAGCAATCCTATCACTAGTGCCTTCAAAATGATCCGTACATCTCACACAAGTCTTCATTTAGGGAGACCTTCTTAATGTTTCATTAGTTATCTCAAATTATCAAAATATAGGTGATTATGAGTCCTATTACTTCGTTCTAGTTGAAATTAGCATCAAAAGGAGAAATCCCATCACTATCGCGTTCAAAACGATGCGTAGATCTCACATAGGTCTTCATTTAGGGAGACCTTCATATTGTTTCATTGGTTGTTTCAAATTTACAAAAAAAGAGGTGATTAAGAGTTATATTACTTCGTTCTAGTTAGATTAGCGTCAAAACGAGAAACCCATGACTATCGCGTTCAAAACCATGCGTTCATAACACACAATTCTTCATTTAGGGATATCTTCATATTGTTTCTTTGGTGCATTAAAATTGTCAAAGACAGAGGTGATTAGGAGTCTTAGAACTTCGGTCTAAGTTTGATTAGCATCAAAAGGAATAATCCCATGACTATCGCGTTAAAAACGATGCGTACATCTCACACAAGTCTTCATTTAAGGAGGCCTTCTTATTGTTTCATTGGTTCTCTAAAATTATGAAAGAAGGAGGTGATTAAGAGTCTTATTACTTCGTTCTAATTTTATTAGCGTCAAAAGGAGCAATCCCATGACTATCGCATTAAAAACGATGTGTACATCTCACACAAGTCTTGATTTAGGGAGACCTTCATATTGTTTCATTGGTTCTCTCAAATTGTCAAAGAAAGAGGTGATTATGAGTCCTACGAATTCGTTCTAGTTTGATTAGCATCAAAAGGAGCAGCAATCCTATCACTAGTGCCTTCAAAACGATCCGTACCACTCACACAAGTCTTCATTTAGGGAGAACTTCTTAATGTTTCATTAGTTCTCTCAAATTGTCAAAATATAGTTGATTATGAGTCCTATTACTTCGTTCTAGTTGAAATTAGCATCAAAAGAAGCAATCCCATCACTATCGCGTTCAAAACGAAGCGTAGATCTCACACAGGTCTTCATTTAGGGAGACCTTCATATTGTTTCATTGATTGTTTCAAATTTATAAAGAAAGAGGTGATTAAGAGTTGTATTACTTCGTTATAGTTTGATTAGCGTCAAAACGAGAAACCCATGACTATCGCGTTTAAAACCTTGCGTACATATCACACAATTCTTTATTTAGGGATACCTTTTTATTGTTTCATTGGTGCACTAAAATTGTCAAAGAAAGAGGTGATTAGGAGTCCTATAACTTCGTTCTAAGTTTGATTAGCATCAAAAGGAGCAATCCCATAACTATTGCGTTAAAAACGATGCGTACATCTCACACAAGTCTTCATTTAAGGAGACCTTCTTATTGTTTCATTGGTTCTCTAAGATTGTTAAAGAAGAGGTGATTAGGAGTCTTATTACTTCGTTCTAATTTGATTAGCATCAAAAGGAGCAATCCCATGACTATCGCGTTAAAAACGATGTGTACATCTCACACAAGTCTTGATTTAGAAAGACCTTCTTATTGCTTCATTGTTTCTCTTAAATTGTCAAGGAAAGAGGTGATTATGAGTCCTATGAATTCGTTCTAGTTTGATTAGCGTCAAAAGGAGCAGCAATCCTATCAGTAGAGCCTTCAAAATGATCCGTACATCTCACACAAGTCTTCATTTAGGTAGACCTTCTTAATGTTTCATTAGTTCTCTCAAATTGTCAAAATATAGGTGATTATGAGTCCTATTACTTCGTTCCAGTTGAAATTAGCATCAAAAGGAGCAATCCCATCACTATCGCGTTCAAAACGATGCGTAGATCTCACATAGGTCTTCATTTAGGGAGACCTTCATATTGTTTCATTGGTTGTTTCAAATTTACAAAAAAAGAGGTGATTACGAGTTGTATTACTTCGTTCTAGTTTGATTAGCGTCAAAACGAGAAACCCATGACTAACGCGTTCAAAACCATGCGTACATATCACACAATTCTTCATTTAGGGATACTTTCTTATTGTTTCATTGGTGCACTAAAATTGTCAAAGAAAGAGGTGATTAGGAATCTTATAACTTCGTTATAAATTTGATTAGCATCAAAAGGAGCAATCCCATGACTAACGCGTTAAAAACGATGCTTACATCTCACACAAGTCTTCATTTAAGGAGGCCTTCTTATTGTTTCATTGGTTCTCTAAAATTATGAAAGAATGACGTGATTAGGAGTCTTATTACTTCGTTCTAATTTGATTAGTATCAAAAGGAGCAATCCCATGACTATAGCATTAAAAAAGATGTGTACATCTCACAAAAGTCTTGATTTAGGGAGGCCTTCTTATTATTTCATTTGGTCTCTCAAATTGTCAAAGAAAGAGGTGATTATGAGTCCTATGAATTCGTTCTAGTTTGATTAGCATCAAAAGGAGCAGCAATCCTATCACTAGTGCCTTCAAAATGATCCGTACATCTCACACAAGTCTTCTTTTAGGGAGACCTTCTTAATGTTTCATTAGTTCTCTCAAATTGTCAAAATATAGTTGATTATGAGTCCTATTACTTCGTTCTAGTTGAAATTAGCATCAAATCAATCCAATCACTATCGCGTTCAAAACGATGCATAGATCTCACACAGGTCTTCATTTAGCGAGACCTTCATATTGTTTTGTTGGTTGTTTCAAATTTACAAAGAAAGAGGTGATTAAAAGTTGTATTACTTCGTTCTAGTTTGATTAGCGTCAAAACGAGAAACCCATGACTATCGCGTTCAAAACCATGCGTTCATATCACACAATTCTTCATTTAGGGATATCTTCTTATTGTTTCATTGGTGCATTAAAATTGTCAAAGAAAGAGGTGATTAGGAGCATTTAACTTCGTTCTAAGTTTGATTAGCATCAAAAGGAGCAATCCCATGACTATCGCGTTAAAAACGATGCGTACATCTAACAAAAATCTTCATTTTAGGAGGCCTTCTTATTGTTTCATTGGTTCTCTAAAATTATGAAAGATGGAGGTGATTAGGAGTCTTATTACTTCGTTCTAATTTGATTAGCATCAAAAGGAGCAATCCCATGACTATCACGTTAAAAACGATGTGTACACCACGCATAAGTCTTGATTTAGGGAGACCTTTTTATTGTTTCAGTGGTTCTCTCAAATTATCAAAGAAATAGGTGATTATGAGTCCTATGAATTCGTTCTAGTTTGATTAGCCTCAAAAGGAGCAGCAATCCTATCACTAGTGCCTTCAAAACGATCCGTACATCTCACACAAGTCTTCATTTAGGGAGACCTTCTTAATGTTTCATTAGTTCTCTCAAATTATCAAAATATAGGTGATTCTGAGTCCTATTACTTCGTTCTAGTTGAAATTAGCATCAAAAGGAGAAATCTCATCACTATCGCGTTTAAAACGATGCGTAGATCTCACATAGGTCTTCATTTAGGGAGACCTTCATATTGTTTCATTGGTTGTTTCAAATTTACAAAGAAAGAGGTGATTAAGAGTTATATTACTTCGTTCTAGTTAGATTAGCGTCAAAACGAGAAACCCATGACTATCGCGTTCAAAACCATGCGTTCATAACACACAATTCTTCATTTAGGGATATCTTCATATTGTTTCTTTGGTGCATTAAAATTGTCAAAGACAGAGGTGATTAGGAGTCTTATAACTTCGTTCTAAGTTTGATTAGCATCAAAAGGAGCAATCCCATGACTATCGCGTTAAAAATGATGCGTACATCTCACACAAGTCTTCATTTAAGGAGGCCTTCTTATTGTTTCATTGGTTCTCTAAAATTATGAAAGAAGGAGGTGATTAAGAGTCTTATTACTTCGTTCGAATTTGATTAGCTTCAAAAGGAGCAATCCCATGACTATCGCGTTAAAAACGAAGTGTACATCTCACACAAGTCTTGATTTAGGGAGACCTTCATATTGTTTCATTGGTTCTCTAAAATTGTCAAATGAAAGAGGTGATTATGAGTCCTACGAATTCGTTCTAGTTTGATTAGCATCAAAAGGAGCAGCAATCCTATCACTAGTGCCTTCAAAACGATCCGTACAACTCACACAAGTCTTCATTTAGGGAGAACTTCTTAATGTTTCATTAGTTCTCTCAAATTGTCAAAATATAGGTGATTATGAGTCCTATTACTTCGTTCTAGTTGAAATTAGCATCAAAAGGAGCAATCACATCACTATCGTGTTCAAAACGATTCATAGATCTCACACAGGTCTTCATTTAGGGAGACCTTCATCTTGTTTCATTGGTTGTTTTAAATTTACAAAGAAACTAGGTGATTAAGAGTTGTATTACTTCGTTATAGTTTGATTAGCGTCAAAATGAGAAACCCATGACTATCGCGTTCAAAACCTTGCGTACATATCACACAATTCTTTATTTAGGGATACCTTTTCATTGTTGCATTGGTGCACTAAAATGGTCAAAGAAAGAGGTGATTAGGAGTCCTATAACTTCGTTCTAAGTTTAATTAGCATCAAAAGGAGCAATCCCATGACTATCACGTTAAAAACGATGCGTACATCTCACACATGTCTTCATTTAAGGAGACCTTCTAATTGTTTCATTGGTTCTCTAAGATTGTTAAAGAAGGAGGTGATTAGGAGTCTTATTACTTCGTTCTAATTTGATTAGCATCAAAAGGAGCAATCCCATGACTATCGCGTTAAAAACGATGTGTACATCTCACACAAGTCTTGATTTAGAAAGACCTTCTTTTTGTTTCACTGGTTCTCTCAAATTGTCAATGAAATAGGTGATTATGAGTCCTATGAATTCGTTCTAGTTTGAGTAGCATCAAAAGGAGCAGCAATCCTATCAGTAGTGCCTTCAAAACGATCTGTACATCTCACACAAGTCTTCATTTAGGTTGACCTTCTTAATGTTTCATTAGTTCTCTCAAATTGTCAAAATATAGGTGATTATGAGTCCTATTACTTCGTTCTAGTTGAAATTAGCATCAAAAGGAGCAATCCCATCACTATCGCGTTCAAAACGATGCGTAGATCTCATACAGGTCTTCATTTAGGGAGACCTTCATATTGTTTCATTGGTTGTTTCAAATTTACAAAGAAATATTGTGATTAAGAGTTGTATTACTTCGTTCTAGTTTGATTAGCGTCAAAACGAGAAACCCATGACCATCACATTCAAAACCATGCGTTCATATCACACAGTTCTTCATTTAGGGATACCTTCTTATTGTTTCATTGGTGCACTAAAATTGTCAAAGAAAGATGTGATTAGGAGTCCTATAACTTCGTTCTAAGTTTGATTAGCATCAAAAGGAGCAATCCCATGACTATCGCATTAAAAACGATGAATACATCTCACACAAGTCTTCATTTAAGGAGACCTTCTTACTGTTTCATTGGTTCTCTAAAATTGTGAAAGAAGGAGGTGAGTAGGAGTCTTATTACTTCGTTCTAATGTGATTAGCATCAAAAGGAGCAATCCCATGACTATCGTGTTAAAAACAATGTGTACATCTCACACAAGTCTTGATTTAGGAAGACATTCTTATTGTTTCATTGGTTCTCTCAAATTGTCAAAGAAAGAGGTGATTATGAGTCCTATGAATTCATTCTAGTTTGATTAGCATCAAAAGGAGTAGCAATCCTATCACTAGTGCCGTCAAAAAACAATCCATACATCTCACACAAGTCTTCATTTTTGGAGACCTTCTTCATGTTTCATTAGTTCTCTCAAATTGTCAAAATATAGGTGATTATGAGTCCTATTACATCGTTCTAGTTGAAATTAGCATCAAAAGGAGCAATCACATCACTATCGCATTCAAAA
This sequence comes from Panax stipuleanatus, assembly GCA_020205555.1. Classification (NCBI taxonomy): domain Eukaryota; kingdom Viridiplantae; phylum Streptophyta; class Magnoliopsida; order Apiales; family Araliaceae; genus Panax; species Panax stipuleanatus. The sequence goes on from JAINUT010002195.1 coordinate 198,649, forward strand.
CGATGTGTAGATCTCACACAGGTCTTCATTTAGGGAGACCTTCATATTATTTCATTGATTGTTTTAAATTTACAAAGAAACAGGTGATTAAGAGTTGTATTACTTCGTTCTAGTTTGATTAGCGTCGAAACGAGAAACCCATGACTATAGCGTTCAAAACCATGCGTACTATCACACAATTCTTCATTTAGGGATACCTTCTTATTGTTTCATTGGTGCACTAAAATTGTCAAAGAAAGAGGTGATTAGGAGTCCTATAACTTCGTTCTAAGTTTGATTAGCATCAAAAGGCGCAATCCCATGACTATCGCATTAAAAACGATGTGTACAACTCACACAAGTCTTGATTTAGGGATACCTTTTTATTCCTCCATTAGTGCACTAAAATTGTCAAAGAAAGAGGTGATTAGGAGTCCTATTGCTTCGTTCTAAGTTTGATTAGAATGAAAAGGAGCAATCCCATGACTATCACGTTAAAAACGATGCGTACATCTCACACAAGTCTTCATTTAAGGAGACCTTATTGTTTCATTGGTTCCCTAAAATTGTGAAAGGAGGTGATTAGGTGTCTTGTTACTTCGTTCTAATTTGATTAGCATCAAAAGGAGCAATCCAATGACTATCGCGTTAAAAACAATGTGTACATCTCACACAAGTCTTGATTTAGGGAGACCTTCTTATTGTTTCATTGGTTCTCTCATATTGTCAAAGAAAGGTGATTATGAGTCCTCTAAATTCGTTCTAGTTCGATTAGCATCAAAAGGAGCAATCCTATCACTAGTGCCTTCAAAACAATCCGTACATCTCACACAAGTCTTCATTTAGGGAGACTTTCTTAATTTTTCATAAGTTCTCTCAAATTGTCAAAATATAGGTGATTATGAGTCCTATTACTTCGTTCTAGTTGAAATTAGCATCAAAGGGAGCAATCCCATCACTATCGCGTTCAAAACGATGCGTAGATCCCACACAGGTCTTCATTTAGGGAGACCTTCATATTGTTTCATTGGTTGTTTCAAATTTACAAAGAAAGAGGTGATTAAGAGTTGTATTACTTCGTTCAAGTTTGATTAGCGTCAAAACGAGAAACCCATGACTATCGCGTTCAAAACCATGCGTTCATATCACACAATTCTTCATTTAGGGATACTTTCTTATTATTTCATTGGTGAATTAAAATTGTCAAACAAAGAGGTGATTAGGAGTCTTATAATTTCGTTCTAAGTTTGATTAGCATCAAAAAGAGCAATCCCATGACTATCGCGTTAAAAACGATGCGTATATCTCACACAAGTCTTCATTTAAGGAGGCCTTCTTATTGTTTCATTGGTTCTCTAAAATTATGAAAGAAAGAGGTGATTAAGAGTCTAATTACTTCGTTCTAATTTGATTAGCATCAAAAGGAGCAATCCCATGACTATCGTGTTAAAAACGATGTGTACATCTCACACAAGGCTTGATTTAGGGAGACCTTCTTTTTGTTTCATTTGTTCTCTCAAATTGTCAAAGAAAGAGGTGATTATGAGTCCTACAAATTCGTTCTAGTTTGATTAGCATCAAAAGGAGAAGCAATCCTATCACTAGTGCCTTCAAAACGATCCGTACAACTCACACAAGTCTTCATTTAGGGAGAACTTCTTAATGTTTCATTAGTTCTCTCAAATTGTCAAAATATAGGTGATTATGAGTCCTATTACTTCGTTCTAGTTGAAATTAGCATCAAAAGGAGAAATCCCATCACTATCGTGTTCAAAACGATGCATAGATCTCACACAGGTCTTCATTTAGGGAGACCTTTATCTTGTTTCATTGGTTGTTTTAAATTTACAAAGACACTAGGTGATTAAGAGTTGTATTACTTCGTTATAGTTTGATTAGCGTCAAAACGAGAAACCCATGACTATTGGGTTCAAAACTTTGAGTACATATCACACAATTCTTTATTTAGGGATACCTTTTAATTGTTTCAGTTGGTGCACTAAAATTGTCAAAGAAAGAGGTGATTAGGGGTCCTATAACTTCGTTCTAAGTTTGATTTGCATCAAAAGGAGCAATCCCATGACTATCGCGTTAAAAATAATGTATACATCTCACACAAGTCTTCATTTAAGGAGACCTTCTAATGGTTTCATTGGTTCTCTAAGATTGTTAAAGAAGGAGGTGATTAGGAGTCTTATTACTTCATTCTAATTTGATTAGCATCAAAAAGAGCAATCCCATGACTATCGCGTTAAAAACGATGTACACATCTCACACAAGTCTTGATTTAGAAAGACCTTATTGTTTCATTGGTTTTCTCAAATTGTCAAGGAAATAGGTGATTATGAGTCCTATAAATTCGTTATAGTTTGATTAGCGTCAAAATGAGCAGCAATCCTATCACTAATGCCTCCAAACGATCCGTACATCTCACACAAGTCTTCATTTAGGTTGACCTTCTTAATGTTTCATTAGTTCTCTCAAATTGTCAAAATATAGGTGATTATGAGTCCTATTACTTTGTTCTAGTTGAAATTAGCATCAAAAGGAGCAATCCCATCACTATCGCGTTCAAAACGATGCGTAGATCTCACACAGGTCTTCATTTTGGGAGACCTTCATATTGTTTCATTGGTTGTTTCAAATTTACAGCGAATGAGGTGATTAAGAGTTGTATTACTTCGTTCTAGATTGATTAGCGTCAAAACGAGAAACCCATGACCATCACGTTCAAAACCATGCGTTCATATCACACAATTCTTCATTTAGGGATACCTTCTTAATGTTTCATCGGTGCACTAAAATTGTCAAAGAAATATGTGATTAGGAGTCCTATAACTTTGTTCTAAGTTTGATTAGCATTAAAAGGAGCAATCCCATGGCTATCGCGTTAAAAACGATGAATACATCTCACACAAGTCTTCATTTAAGGAGGACCTTTTACTGTTTCATTGGTTCTCAAAAATTGTGAAAGAAAGAGGTGATTAGGAGTCTTATTACTTCGTTCTAATGTGATTAGCATCAAAAGGAGCAATCCCATGACTATCGCGTTAAAAACGATGTGTACATCTCACACAAGTCTTGATTTAGGAAGACCTTCTAATTGTTTCATTGGTTCTCTCAAATTGTCAAGGAAAGAGGTGATTATGAGTCCTATGAATTCATTCTAGTTTGATTAGCATCAAAAGGAGCAGCAATCCTATCACTAGGGCCTTCAAAACAATCCGTACATCTCACACAAGTCTTCATTTATGGAGACCTTCTTAATGTTTCATTAGTTCTCTCAAATTGTCAAAGTATAGGTGATTATGAGTCCTATTACATCGTTCTAGTTGAAATTAGGATCAAAAGGAGCAATCACATCACTATCGCATTCAAAACGATGTGTAGATCTCACACAGGTCTTCATTTAGGGAGACCTTCGTATTGTTTCATTGATTGTTTTAAATTTACAAAGAAAGAGGTGATTAAGAGTTGTATTACTTCGTTCTAGTTTGATTAGCGTCAAAACGAGAAACCCATGACTATCGCATTCAAAACCGTGCGGTACATATCACACAATTCATCATTTAGGGATACCTTTCTTATTGTTTCATTGGTGCACTCAAAATTGTCAAAGAAAGAGGTGATTAGGAGTCCTATAACTTCGTTCTAAGTTTGATTAGCATCAAAATGAGCAATCCCATGACTATTGCCGTTAAAAACGATGCGTACATCTCACACAAGTCTTCATTTAAGGAGGCCTCTTATTGTTTCATTGGTTCTCTAAAATTATAAAGAAGGAGGTGATTAAGAGTCTTATTACTTCGTTCTAATTTGATTAGCATCAAAAGGAGCAATCCACATGACTATCGCGTTAAAAACGATGTGTACATCTCACACAAGTCTTGATTTAGGGAGACCTTCTTATTGTATCTTTGGTCCTCTCATATTGTCAAAGAAAGAGGTGATTATGAGTCCTCCGAATTCGTTCTAGTTTGATTAGCATCAAAAGGAGCAATCCTATCACTAGTGCCTTCAAAACGATCCGTACATCTTACACAAGTCTTCATTTAGGGAGACCTTCTTATTGTTTCATTAGTTCTCTCAAATTATCAAAATATAGGTGATTATGAGTCCTATTACTTCGTTCTAGTTGAAATTAGCATCAAAAGGAGCAATCCCATTACTATCGCGTTCAAAACGATGCGTAGATCTCAAACAGGTCTTCATTTAGGGAGACCTTCATATTGTTTCATTGGTTGTTTCAAATTTACAAAGAAAGAGGTGATTAAGAGTTGTATTACTTCGTTCTAGTTTGATTAGCGTCAAAACGAGAAATCCATGTCTATCGCGTTCAAAACCATGCGTTCATATCACACAATTCTTCATTTAGGGATACTTTCTTATTGTTTTATTGGTGCATCAAAATTGTCAAAGAAAGAGGTGATTAGGAGTCTTATAACTTCGTTCTAAGTTTGATTAGCATCAAAAGGAGCAATCCCATGACTATTGCGTTAAAAACGATGCGTACATCTCACACAAGTCTTCATTTAAGGAGGCCTTCTTATTGTTTCATTGGTTCTCTAAAATTATAAAAGAAGGAGGTGATTAAGAGTCTTATTACTTCGTTCTAATTTGATTAGCATCAAAAGGAGCAATCCCATGACTATCGCGTTAAAAACGATGTGTACATCTCACACAAGTCTTGATTTAGGGAGACCTTCATATTGTTTCATTGGTTCTCTCAAATTTTCAAAGAAAGAGGTGATTATGAGTCCTATGAATTCGTTCTAGTTTGATTAGCATCAAAAGGAGCAGCAATCCTATCACTAGTATCTTCAAAACGATCCGTACATCTCACACAAGTCTTCATTTAGGGAGACCTTGTTAATGTTTCATTAGTTCTCTCAAATTGTCAAAATATAGGTGATTATGAGTCCTATTACTTCGTTCTAGTTGAAATTAGCATCAAAAGGAGCAATCCCATCACTATCGCGTTCAGAACGATGCGTAGATCTCACACAGGTCTTCATTTAGGGAGACCTTCATATTGTTTCATTGGTTGTTTCAAATTTACAAAGAAAGAGGTGATTAAGAGTTGTATTACTTCGTTCTAGTTAGATTAGCGTCAAAACGAGAAACCCATGACCATCGCGTTCGACACCATGCGTTCATATCACACAATTCTTCATTTAGGGATACCTTCTTATTGTTTAATTGGTGAACTAAAATTGTCGAACAAAGAGGTGATTAGGAGGCCTATAACTTCGTTCTAAGTTTGATTAGCATCAGAAGGAGAAATCACATGACTATCGCGTTAAAAACGATGCGTACATCTCACACAAGTCTTCATTTAAGGAGGCCTTCTTATTGTTTCATTGGTTCTCTAAAATTATGAAAGTAGGAGGTGATTAGGAGTCTTATTACTTCGTTCTAATTTGATTAGCATCAAAAGGAGTAATCCCATGATTATCGCGTTAAAAACGATTTGTACATCTCACAGAAGTCCTGATTTACGGAGACCTTCATATTGTTTCATTGGTTCTCTCAAATTATCAAAGAAAGAGGTGATTATGAGTTCTACGAATTCATTTTAGTTTGATTAGCATCAAAAGGGGCAGCAATCCTATCACTAGTGCCTTCAAAACGATTCGTTCATCTCACACAAGTCTTCATTTAGGGAGAACTTCTTAATATTTCATTAGTTCTCTCAAATTGTCAAAATATAGGTGATTATGAGTCCTATTACTTCGTTCTAGTTGAAATTAGCATCAAAAGAAGCAATCCCATCACTATCGCGTTCAAAACGATGCGTAGATCTCACACAGGTCTTCATTTAGGGAGACCTTCATATTGTTTCATTGATTGTTTCAAATTTACAAAGAAAGAGGTGATTAAGAGTTGTATTACTTCGTTATAGTTTGATTAGCCTCAAAACAAGAAACCCATGACTATCGCGTTCAAAACCTTGCGTACATATCACACAAATCTTTATTTAGGGATACCTTTTTATTTTTTCATTGGTGCACTAAAATTGTCAAAGAAAGAGGTGATTAGGAGTCCTATAACTTCGTTCTAAGTTTGATTAGCATCAAAAGGAGCAATCCCATGACTATTGCGTTAAAAACGATGCGTACATCTCACACAAGTCTTCATTTAAGGAGACCTTCTTATTGTTTCATTGGTTCTCTAAGATTGTTAAAGAAGGAGGTGATTAGGAGTCTTATTACTTCGTTCTAATTTGATTAGCATCAAAAGGAGCAATCCCATGACTATCGCGTTAAAAACGATGTGTACATCTCACACAAGTCTTGATTTAGAAAGACCTTATTATTGCTTCATTGTTTCTCTCAAATTGTCAAGGAAAGAGGTGATTATGAGTCCTATGAATTCGTTCTAGTTTGATTAGCATCAAAAGGAGCAGCAATCCTATCACTAGTGCCTTCAAAACGATCCGTACATCTCACACAATTCTTCATTTAGGTAGACCTTCTTAATGTTTCATTAGTTCTCTCAAATTGTCAAAATATAGGTGATTATGAGTCCTATATACTTCGTTCTAGTTGAAATTAGCATCAAAAGGAGCAATCCCATCACTATTGCGCTCAAAACGATGTGTAGATCACACACAGGTTTTCATTTAGGGAGACCTTCATATTGTTTCATTGGTTGTTTCAAATTTACAAAAAAAGAGGTGATTAAGAGTTGTATTACTTCGTTCTAGTTTGATTAGCCTCAAAACGAGAAACCCATGACTATCGCGTTCAAAACCATGCGCTCATATCACACAATTCTTCATTTAGGGATACCTTCTTATTGTTTCATTGGTGCATTAAAATTGTCAAAGAAAGAGGTGATTAGGAGTCTTATAACTTCGTTCTAAGTTTGATTAGCATCAAAAGGAGCAATCTCATGACTATCGCGTTAAAAACGATGCGTACATCGCACACAAGTCTTCATTTAAGGAGGCCTTCTTATTGTTTCATTGGTTCTCTAAAATTATGAAAGTAGGAGGTGATTAGGAGTCTTATTACTTCATTCTAATTTGATTAGCATCAAAAAGAGCAATCCCATGACAATCGCGTTAAAAACGATGTGTACATCTCACACAAGTCTTGATTTAGGGAGACCTTCATATTGTTTCATTGGTTCTCTCAAATTGTCAAAGAAAGAGGTGATTACTAGTCCTACGAATTCGTTCTAGTTTGATTAGCATCAAAAGGAGCAGCAATCCTATCACTAGTGCCTTCAAAACGATCCGTACAACTCGCACAAGTCTTCATTTTGGGAGAACTTCTTAATGTTTCATTAGTTCTCTCAAATTGTCAAAATATAGGTGAGTCCTATTACTTCGTTCTAGTTAAAATTAGCATCAAAAGGAGCAATCCCATCACTATCGTGTTCAAAACGATGCGTAGATCTCACACAGGTCTTCATTGAGGGAGACCTTCCTATTGTTTCATTGGTTGTTTTAAATTTACAAAGAAAAAGGTGATTAAGAGTTGGATTACTTCGTTATAGTTTGATTAGCGTCAAAACGAGAAACCCATGACTATCGCGTTCAAAACATTACGTACATATCACACAATTCTTTATTTAGGGATACCTTTTTATTGTTTCATTGGTGCACTAAAATTGTCAAAGAAAGAGGTGATTAGGAGTCCTATAATTTCGTTCTAAGTTTGATTAGCATCAAAAGGAGTAATCCCATGACTATCGCGTTAAAAACGATGCATACATCTCACACAAGTCTTCATTTAAGGAGACCTTCTAATTGTTTCATTGGTTCTCTAAGATTGTTAAAGAAGGAGGTGATTAGGAGTCTTATTACTTCGTTCTAATTTGATTAGCATCAAAAGGAGCAATCCCATGACTATCGCGTTAAAAACGATGTCTACATTTCACACAAGTCTTGATTTAGAAAGACCTTCTTATTGTTTCATTGGTTCTCTCAAATTATCAAGGAAAGAGGTGATTATGAGTCTTATAAATTCGTTATAGTTTGATTAGCGTAAAAAGGAGCAGCAATCCTATCACTAGTGCCTTCAAAACGATCCGTACATCTCACATAGTTCTTCATTTAGGTTGACTTTCTTAATATTTCATTAGTTCTCTCAAATTATCAAAATATAGGTGATTATGAGTCCTATTACTTCGTTCTAGTTGAAATTAGCATCAAAAGGAGCAATCCCATCACTATCGCGTTCAAAACGATGCGTAGATCTCACACAGGTCTTTATTTAGGGAGACATTCATATTGTTTCATTGGTTGTTTCAAATTTACAAAGAAAGAGGTGATTAAGAGTTGTATTACTTCGTTCTAGTTAGAGTAGAGTCAAAACGAGAAACCCATGACCATCGCGTTCAAAACCATGCGTTCATATCACACAATTCTTCATTTAGGGATACCTTCTTATTGTTTCATTGGTGCACTAAAATTGTAAAAGGAAGATGTGATTAGGAGTCCTATAACTTCGTTCTAAGTTTGATTAGCATCAAAAGGAGCAATCCCATGACTATCGCGTTAAAAACGATGAATACATCTCACACAAGTCTTTATTTAAGGGGACCTTCTTATTGTTTCATTGGTTCTCTAAAATTGTGAAAGATGGAGGTGATTAGGAGTCTTATTACTTCGTTCTAATGTGATTAGCATCAAAAGGAGCAATGTAACGATTGAGATTTTATATTTAAAATTCAAATATTTATTGAATTAAATAAATATTTTATGTGATTTATTTATTGAGTTAGATAAATAAATTATGTGATTTATGGAGTGATTTAATTAAGTGTACATATTAATTAAATGAATGTGTAATATTTATTTAATTAATGTATATTAATTTTATATTATAATTCTAATTTAATTGAGATAATTAAATTAGATGAGATATGTGATGAAGTGTTACATGAATTATAATTAGCAAGTAATTATAATTATGTGGCAATTTTATGTGATTAATTGATGTTAGATTTTTATTGATTAAATTAGTTGATTAATATTTAATTAATTAAAATGTGACATTAAAGTATGTGTTAAATGATTGGTTAAAATAAAGAAAAGGTTTTTTAAAATTGTTTTGCCAAACAAGACCCTTGTATTTGTTTTAAACCTATTTTTACCAAACATGGCCTTAGTGACTAAAATCTATTTTTAAATTAAAGAGGGTTGGCCAAACAAAGCCTTAAGGCTTTGTTTTGAATTTTGAAACTTATGTAACTGCTAATTATTTAATTTAGACATTATATATTTGTCAGTTATGTTGCATGTTATTATGTCTATTATATACGTATATTATCATATAACGGTTATATTTTCCTAAATTACGTTAGTTTTTCCTAAGTCTAAACTAAGAAAAGAGAAGGAGAGGAAAAGAGAGGAAAAGAGAGGAAACACTGTGAAATTTTTAATAAAGAAGGTGGAGAAGAGTTGGAATTCTGAGAATCAAAGTAGGATTATCGGAGCTATTCTTTCCTCTATCAAAGCTTAATCAAGAATTAAGGTAATAAGTCACATCTTGTTTTTAATTATTGTATTCTTGAGTTTTTGATAAATAATTGGGATTGTAATTGATAAATTGTTTTTACATGTTATATGAATTGAGGGATGTTGTAATCCATTACATGTATGCTATCAATGATTGTTTACAAAATCAAAGTACTGTAAAAAAAACAAGTTTTATATGTGAAAATAGTGTTCTTATGGAAATTCATGTGGTTGGTTGATTTAGAGTAGAAATTTATGAATTATATATGTGAATTGTACAAATTGGTAGTTGTTTACGTTACTTGCTTCTATAACAGAAATAATGTATATATATAAAGTTGAATTGCTTGAGAGAAATAGTTATAGTGGATTATTTTGGAAAATATCTGAGTTTCATGAAAATGGCTAAATTGGATTTTTAAAACTTGTGATTATTGTTAGTTGGATGGTTTTGTGTTTTGGAAGCATGTTATACATATGTATTATAGAATATGTATGAGTTACAGTGTCTATGGTACTGTATTTTTGCATTTGTTGGCTTGTTTGGGTTAATCGGTGAAGCAGAGTATCGTGGCTGTCTGCGTCTGGCCGAGTTGCTGCGCAGCTGCGCCGGAAGCAAGGCCAGGAGCAGCGCAGCTGCGCCACTTATCTTTTCCAGATTCTCACCCTGCGCAGCTGCGACGGTTTCAAGGCAGCTGGCTGCTCAGCTGCGCCAGGCTCTGTTCAGAGGCAGTGAATGCTAGTCATTTGTGCAGTGTTGTTTCTAACCTAGTTTAATTATGCTATGACAGTGAGCATATATCTAGTTGCTACAATATGTTGTTAACATAAATTTGACAAATTTATATTTAGAAAAGAAAAGAGGTTTGAAAACCTTAATGTATGATTTGAATTATTATTTAAATGTGATATATGATTTAAATAATTATAATCAAAAGTAAATGTTTATTTTAAATTATAATTTGGTTAAATTATAATGAATAAAGGTTGATTTATTAAATGTTAATTTAAATTATAATTTAATAAATGCATGTTTAATTGTGGATTAAATTGATAATTACATGATTAATTATAAATTGTGTAATTATAATGCATGTTATAGTTTAATTAATTATTGATTATAATTGATAAATACATGATTAATTATAAATTATAAATGCATGAATGTGGTTTAATTGATTTTAAATTATAAATTGTTTATAATTTAAAAGGTAATGATAATTTAAGTAATTATAATTTGATTAAGTGTTTGAATTATAATTGTTTAATTATAATTGAGTTAAATACATAATTAATTTAATTATGTGAGTATATGTGTGATGTGATTAACTATGTGATAGTTAATTATTATTGTTTATTTAATCAGAATGTGAGTTAACCATGAGGGTTAACCACTTATGTGAATTAGTTACGTGTTAACTAATTTAGGTTATTGTGATTGAATATATATGTGTAGGAAGTATTAAAGTACGTGAATTGAATTAAGTAGCTTGCGCTTGAGGCAAGTCTTCTAAACCCTAAACTCGTTAATTTTACGCAAGTTTTCTAAACCCTAATCTTGTATTGATTTTATATGATCTCTTGAATTCATATATTCATTGTTGAGAATGTCCTTTCCATTTCAGTATTGGACAATTGTTTATTTAATTGAAATGGTCTTAACTTATTGTTCAAGTAAGATCCAATTATTATTTTAAATGCTTTAGGTTTATTTCTAAAGCATATGTTAATTCATAATTCTTTTATTTTGAATTATTGGAAGTCGATTCAACTAATCCTTAGTTGATGAACGTGAATTCTAAATTACCCTTGTAAGCTTATCCAAACCAAACTTTCATTGGTGCGGACTTGAATTCAAATTACTGAGTTGAACAACCCTATTTACTAGGGGAGGTTACTACGCATAGCGTTAAGATGGTTGTGCACAATACATGGTACGAAGGGCTGATCCCCCTAAGTACGAGTTAAGGTCCATAGTCTTATTGACTGTAAAAGGTTTAAATAGAAATATTTATAACCTAGGACAAGGGTTCAAAGATCTTATGACCCTCAGATAAATTCTATATCCAAATTTTAATATTGATAGAGAATTATTATTCAATTCTTTATTATTGAAGCAAGCTAAGTTGTTCAGATTTTCTTAAAGATATTCTTTCATGTCTATATTATTGTTAAACTCCAGTGAGCTGTAGTTTGCTCACTCTTGCATTAAATAACAATTTCAGTTAAGGTTGATAACGCTGATGCTCCGTCTACAAGTAAGGGCAAGGTAAAGCAAAGCAAGTGAAGACTTGTTTTTTTTTTTTTAATTGAGAATGATTGTAATAATTGAATGTTATGTTTTATTTCCGCACTTTATTATATTCATGTCAAGGTTAGAGTAACCCTGGGATTGATTTTGAGAAGGTTGTAACCCTTGTTTTAAGGGAGATTTAGTTATTTTGATTTAAGTTGTAGCTTATTTTGCATTATTCATTGGGTAGATAAATGTTATATTAGAAAGTGAACACCAAATCATGTGGAAACAAAGTACCCGGATTTGGGGGTGTCACAGGCAATCTCATGACTATCGCGTTAAAAACGATGTGTACATCTCACACAAGTCTTGATTTAGGAAGACCTTCTTATTGTTTCATTGGTTCTCTCAAATTGTCAAAGAAAGAGGTGATTATGAGTCCTATGAATTCATTCTAGTTTGATTAGCATCAAAAGGAGCAGTAATCCTATCACTGGTGCCTTCAAAACGATCAGTACATCTCACACAAGTCTTCATTTATGGAGACCTTCTTAATGTTTCATTAGTTCTCTCAAATTGTCAAAATATAGGTGATTATGAGTCCTATTACATCGCTCTAGTTGAAATTAGCATCAAAAGGAGCAATCACATCACTATCGCGTTAAAAACGTTCCGTAGATCTCACACAGGTCTTCATTTAGGAAGACCTTCATATTGTTTCATTGGTTGTTTCAAATTTACAAAAAAAGAGCTGATTAAGAGTAGTATTACTTCGTTCTAGTTTGATTAGCGTCAAAAAGGAGAAACCCATGACTATCGCGTTCAAAACCATGCGTACATATCACACAATTCTTCATTTAGGGATACCTTCTTATTTTTTATTTTTTATTTTGCTAATTCAAGCTGAAATCTTAACATTCTTGCCTTGGGAGTCTTATAATTTCGTTCTTAGTTTGATTAGCATCAAAAAGAGCTATCCCATGACTAACGCGTTAAAAACGATGCGTACATCTCACACAAGTCTTCATTTAAGGAGGCCTTCTTATTGTTTCATTGGTTCACTAAAATTATGAAAGAAGGAGGTGATTAGGAGTCTTAATACTTCGTTCTAATTTGATTAGCATCAAAAGGAGCAATCCCATAACTATAGCATTAAAAACGATGTGTACATCTCACACAAGTCCTGATTTAGGGAGACCTTCTTATTGTTTCATTGGTTCTCTCAAATTGTCAAAGAAAGAGGTGATTATGAGTCCTATGAATTCGTCCTAGTTTGATTAGCGTCAAAAGGAGCAGCAATCCTATCACTAGTGCCTTCAAAACGATCCGTACATCTCACACAAGTTTTCATTTTGGGAGACCTTCTTAATATTTCATTAGTTCTCTCAAATTCTCAAAATATAGTTGATTATGAGTCCTATTACTTCGTTCTAGTTGACATTAGCACCAAATCAGTCCCATCAATATCGCGTTCAAAACGATGCGTAGATCTCACACAGGTCTTCATTTAGGGAGACCTTCATATTGTTTCGTTGGTTGTTTCAAATTTACAAAGAAAGAGGTGATTAAGAGTTGTATTACTTCGTTCTAGTTTGATTAGCGTCAAAATGAGAAACCCATGACTACCACGTTCAAAACCAGGCGTTCATATCACACAATTCTTCATTTAGGGATACCTTCTTATTGTTTCATTGGTGCACTAAAATTGTCAAAGAAAGAGGTGATTAGGAGTCCTATAACTTCGTTCTAAGTTTGATTAGCATCAAAAGGAGCAATCCCATGACAATCACATTAAAAACGATGCATACATCTCACACAAGTCTTCATTTAAGGAGGCCTTCTTATTGTTTCATTGGTTATCTAAAATTATGAAAGAAGGAGGTGATTAGGAGTCTTATTACTTTGTTCTAATTTGATTAGCATCAAAAGGAGCAATCCCATGACTATAGCATTAAAAACGATGTGTACATCTCACACAAGTCTTGATTTAGGGAGACCTTCTTATTGTTTCAATGGGTCTCTCAAATTGTCAAAGACAGAGGTGATTATGAGTCCTATGAATTCGTTCTAGTTTGATTAGCATCAAATGGAGCAGCAATCCTATCACTAGTGCCTTCAAAACGATCCGTACATCTCACACAAGTCTTCATTTAGGGAGACCTTCTTAATGTTTCATTAGTTCTCTCAAATTGTCAAAATATAGGCGATTATGAGTCCTATTACTTCGTTCTAGTTGAAATTAGCATCAAAAGAAGCAATCCCATCACTATCGCGTTCAAAACGATGAGTAGATCTCACACAGGTCTTCATTTACGGAGACCTTCATATTGTTTCGTTGGTTGTTTCAGATGTACAAAGAAAGAGGTGATTAAGAGTTGCATTACTTCGTTCTAGTTTGATTAGCGTCAAAACGAGAAACCTATGACTATCACATTCAAAACTAGGCGTTCATATCACACAATTCTTCATTTAGGGATACCTTCTTATTGTTTCATTGGTGAACTAAAATTGCCAAACAAAGAGGTGATTAGGAATCCTACAACTTTGTTCTAAGTTTGATTAGCAACAAAAGGAGCAATCCCATGACTATCGCGTTAAAAACGATGCGTACATCTCACACAAGTCTTCATTTAAGGAGACCTTTTATTGTTTCATTGGTTCTCTAAAATTGTGAAAGAAAGAGGTGATTAGGAGTCTTATTACTTCGTTCTAATGTGATTAGCATCAAAAGGAGCAATCCCATGACTATTGCGTTAAAAACGATGTGTACATCTCACACAAGTCTTGATTTAGGAAGACCTTCTAATTGTTTCATTGGTTCTCTCAAATTGTCAAGGAAAGAGGTGATTATGAGTCCTATGAATTCATTCTAGTTTGATTAGCATCAAAAGGAGCAGCAATCCTATCACTAGGGCCTTCAAAACAATCCGTACATCTCACACAAGTCTTCATTTAAGGAGAACTTCTTAATGTTTCATTAGTTCTCTAAAATTGTAAAAATATAGGTGATTATGAGTCCTATTACTTCGTTCTAGTTGAAATTAGCATCAAAAGGAGCAATCCCATCACTATCGCGTTCAAAACGATGCGTAGATCTCACACAGGTCTTCATTTAGGGAGACCTTCATATTATTTCGTTTATTGTTTCAAATTTACCAAGAAAGAGGTGATTAAGAGTTGTATTACTTCGTTATAGTTTGATTAGCGTCTAAACGAGAAACCTATGACTATCGCGTTCAAAACCTTGCGTACATATCACATAATTCTTTATTTAGGGATACCTTTTTATTTTTTCATTGGTGCACAAAAATTGTCAAAGAAAGAGGTGATTAGGAGTCCTATAACTTCGTTCTAAGTTTGATTAGCATCAAAAGGAGCAATCCCATGACTATTGCGTTTTAAACGATGCGTACATCTCACACAAGTCTTCATTTTAGGAGACCTTCTTATTGTTTCAGTGGTTCTCTAAGATTGTTAAAGAAGGGGGTGATTAGGAGTCTTATTACTTCGTTCTAATTTGATTAGCATCAAAAGGAGCAATCCCATGACAATTGCCTTAAAAAGATGTGTACATCTCACACAAGTCTTGATTTAGAAAGACCTTCTTATTGTTTCATTGGTTCTCTCAAATTGTCAAGTAAAGATGTGATTATGAGTCCTATGAATTCGTTCTAGTTTGATTAGCATCAAAAGGAGCAGCAATCCTATCACTAGTGCCTTTAAAACGATCCGCACATCTCACACAAGTCTTCATTTAGGTAGACCTTCTTAATGTTTTATTAGTTCTCTGAAATTGTCAAAATATAGGTGATTATGAGTCCTATTACTTCGTTCTAGTTGAAATTAGCATCAAAAGGAGCAATCCCATCACTAACGCGTTCAAAACGATGGGTAGATCTCACACAGGTCTTCATTTAGGGAGACCTTCATATTGTTTCATTGGTTGTTTCTAATTTACAAAAAAAGAGGTGACTAAGAGTTGTATTACATCGTTCTAGTTTAATTAGCGTCAAAACGAGAAACCCATGACTATCGCATTCAAAACAATGCGTACATATCACACAATTCTTCATTTAGGGATACCTTCTTATTGTTTCATTGGTGAACTAAAATTGTGAAAGAAAGAGGTGATTAGGAGTCTTATAACTTCGTTCTAAGTTTGATTAGCATCAAAAGGAGCAATCCCATGACTAACGCGTTAAAAACGATGCGTACATCTCACACAAGTCTTCATTTAAGGAGGCCTTCTTATTGTTTTATTGGTTCTCCAAAATTATGAAAGAAGGAGGTGATTAGGAGTCTTATTACTTCGTTCTAATTTGATTAGCATCAAAAGGAGCAATCCCATGACTATAACATTAAAAACGATGTGTATATCTCACACAAGTCTTGATTTAGGAAGACCTTCTTATTGTTTCATTGGTTCTCTCAAATTGTCAAAGAAAGAGGTGATTATGAGTCCTATGAATTCGTTCTAGTTTGATTAGCATCAAAAGGAGCAGCAATCCTATCACTAGTGCCTTCAAAATGATCCGTACATCTCACACATGTCTTCATTTAGGGAGGCCTTCTTAATGTTTCATTAGTTCTCTCAAATTGTCAAAATATAGGTGATCATGAGTCCTATTACTTCGTTCAAGTTGAAATTAGTATCAAAAGGAGCAATCCCATCACTATCGCGTTCAAAACGATGCGTAGATCTCACACAGGTCTTCATTTAAGGAGACCTTCATATTGTTTCGTTGGTTGTTTTAAATTTACAAAGAAAGAGGTGATTAAGAGTTGCATTACTTCGTTCTAGTTTGATTAGCGTCAAAACGAGAAAGCCATGACTATCGCGTTCAAAACCATGCGTACATATCACACAATTCTTCATTTAGGGATACCTTCTTATTGTTTCATTGGTGCACTAAAATTATCAAAGAAAGAGGTGATTAGGAGTCCTATAACTTCGTTCTAAGTTTGATTAGCATCAAAAGGAGCAATCCCATGATTATCGCGCTAAAAACGATGCGTACATCTCATACAAGTCTTCATTTAAGGAGACCTTCTTATTGTTTCATTGGTTCTCTAAGATTGTTAAAGAAGGAGGTTATTAGGAGTCTTATTACTTCGTTCTCATTTGATTAGCATCCAAAGGAGCAATCCCATGACTATCGCGTTAAAAATGATGCGTACATCTCTCACAAGTATTCATTTAAGGAGAACTTCTTATTGTTTCATTGGTTCTCTAAGATTGTTAAAGAAGGAGGTGATTAGGAGTCTTATTACTTCGTTCTAATTTGATTAGCATCAAAAGGAGCAATCCCATGACTATCGCGTTAAAAACGATGTGTACATCTCACACAAGTTTTGATTTAGAAAAGACCTTCTTATTGTTTCATTTGTTCTCTCAAATTGTCAAAGAAAGAGGTGATTATTAGTCCTACGAATTCGTTCTAGTTTGATTAGCGTCAAAAGGAACCGCAATCCTATCACTAGTGCCTTCAAAATGATCCGTACATCTCACACAAGTCTTCATTTAGGGAGAACTTCTTAATGTTTCATTAGTTCTCCCAAATTGTCAAAATATAGGTGAGTCCTATTACTTCGTTCTAGTTAAAATTAGCATCAAAAGGAGTAATCCCATCACTATCGTGTTCAAAACGATGCGTAGATCTCACACAGGTCTTCATTTAGGGAGACCTTCATATTGTTTCGTTGATTGTTTCAAATTTACAAAGAAAGAGGTGATTAAGAGTTGTATTACTTCGTTATAGTTTGATTAGCGTCAAAACGAGAAAACTATGACTATCGCGTTCAAAACTTTGCGTACATATCACACAATTCTTTATTTAGGGATACCTTTTTATTGTTTCATTGGCGCACTAAAATTGTCAAAGAAAGAGGGGATTAGGAGTCCTATAACTTCATTCTAAGTTTGATTAGGATGAAAAGGAGCAATCCCATGACTATTATGTTAAAAACGTTGCGTACATCTCACACAAGTCTTCATTTAAGGAGACCTTCTTATTGTTTCATTGGTTCTCTAAAATTGTGAAAGAAGGAGGTGATTAGGAGTCTTATTACTTCGTTCTAATGTGATTAGCATCAAAAGGAGCAATCCCATGACTATCGCGTTAAAAACGATGTGTACATATCACACAAGTCTTGATTTAGGAAGACCTTTTTATTGTTTCATTGGTTCTCTCAAATTATCAAAGAAAGAGGTGATTATGAGTCCTATGAATTCATTCTAGTTTGATTAGCATCAAAAGAAGAAGCAATCCTATCACTAATGCCTTCAAAACGATCCGTACATCTCACACAAGTCTTCATTTACGGAGACCTTCTTAATGTTTCATTAGTTCTCTCAAATTGTCAAAATATAGGTGATTATGAGTCCTATTACATCGTTCTAGCTGAAATTAGCATCAAAAGGAGCAATCGCATCACTATCGCGTTCAAAACGATGTGTAGATCTCACACAAGTCTTCATTTAGGGAGACCTTCATATTGTTTTATTGATTGTTTTAAATTTACAAAGAAACAGGTGATTAAGAGTTGTATTACTTCGTTCTAGTTTGATTAGCGTTAAAAGGAGAAACCCATGACTATCGCGTTCAAAACCGTGTGGTACATATCACACAATTCTTCATTTAGGGATACCTTTTTATTCTTCCATTGGTGCACTAAAATTTTCAAAGAAAGAGGTTATTAGGAGTCCTATAGCTTCGTTCTAAGTTTGATTAGAATTAAAAGGAGCAATCCCATGACTATCGCGTTAAAAACGATGCGTACATCTCACACAAGTCTTCATTTAAGGAGACCTTATTGTTTCATTGGTTCTCTAAAATTTAGAAAGAAGGAAGTGATTAGGTGTCTTGTTACTTCGTTCTAATTTGATTAGCATCAAAAGGAGCAATCCAATGACTATCGCATTAAAAACGATGTGTACATATCACACAAGTCTTGATTTAGGGAGACCTTCTTATTGTTTCATTGGTTCTCTCATATTATCAAAGAATGAGGTGATTATGAGTCCTATGCATTCGTTCTAGTTTGATTATCATCAAAAGGAGCAATCCTAACACTAGTGCCTTCAAAACGATCCGTACATCACACACAAGTCTTCATTTAGGGAGACCATCTTAATGTTTCATTAGTTCTCTCAAATTATCAAAATATAGGTGATTATGAGTCCTATTACTTCGTTCTAGTTGAAATTAGCATCAAAAGGAGCAATCCCATCACTATCGCGTTCAAAACGATGCGTAGATCTCACACAGGTCTTCATTTAGGGACACCTTCATATTGTTTTGTTGGTTGTTTCAAATTTACAAAGAAAGAGGTGATTAAGGGTTGTATTACTTCGTTCTAGTTTGATTAGCGTCAAAACGAGAAACCCATGACTATCGCATTCAAAACCAGGCATTCATATCACACAATTCTTCATTTAGGGAAACCTTCTTATTGTTTCATTGGTGAACTAAAATTGTCAACCAAAGAGGTGATTAGGAGTCCTATAACTTCGTTCTAAGTTTGATTAGCATCAAAAGGAGCAATCCCATGACTATCGCGTTAAAAATGATGCTTACATCTCACACAAGTCTTCATTTGAGG
This sequence comes from Panax stipuleanatus, assembly GCA_020205555.1. Lineage (NCBI taxonomy): Eukaryota > Viridiplantae > Streptophyta > Magnoliopsida > Apiales > Araliaceae > Panax > Panax stipuleanatus. Next base: position 217,935 of record JAINUT010002195.1, read on the forward strand.
AGGTCTTCTTATTGTTTGATTGGTTCTCTAAAATTATAAAAGTAGGAGGTGATTTGGAGTCTTATTACTTCTTTCTAATTTGATTAGCATCAAAAAGAGCAATCCCATGACTATCGCGTTAAAAACGATTTGTACATCTCACACAAGTCTTGATTTACGGAGACCTTCATATTGTTTCATTGGTTCTCTCAAATTGTCAAAGAAAGAGGTGATTATGAGTCCTACGAATTCGTTTTAGTTTAATTAGAATCAAAAGGAGCAGCAATCCTATCACTAGTGCCTTCAAAACGATCCGTACATCTCACACAAGTCTTTATTTAGGGAGAACTTCTTAATATTTCATTAGTTCTCTCAAATTGTCAAAATATAGGTGATTATGAGTCTTATTACTTCGTTCTAGTTGAAATTAGCATCAAAAGAAGCAATCCCATCACTATCGCGTTCAAAACGATGCGTAGATCACACACAGGTCTTCATTTAGGGAGACCTTCATATTGTTTCATTGATTGTTTCAAATTTACAAAGAAAGAGGTGATTAAGAGTTGTATTACTTTGTTATAGTTTTATTAGCGTCAAAACGAGAAACCCATGACTATCGCGTTCAAAACCTTGCGTACATATCACACAATTCTTTCTTTAGGGATACCTTTTTATTGTTTCATTGGTGCACTAAAATTGTCAAAGAAAGAGGGGATTAGGAGTCCTATAACTTCGTTCTAAGTTTGATTAGCATCAAAAGGAGCAATCCCATGACTATTGCGTTAAAAACAATGAGTACATCTCACACAAGTCTTCATTTAAGGAGACCATCTTATTGTTTCATTGGTTCTCTAATATTGTTAAAGAAGGAGGTGATTAGGAGTTTTATTGCTTCGTTCTAATTTGATTAGCATCAAAAGGAGCAATCCCATGACTATCGCGTTAAAAACGATGTGTACATCTCACACAAGTCTTGTTTTAGGGAGACCTTCATATTGTTTCATTGGTTCTCTCAAATTGTCAAAGAAAGAGGTGATTATTAGTCATACGAATTCGTTCTAGTTTGATTAGCATCAAAAGGAGCAGCAATCCTATCACTAGTGCCTTCAAAACGATCCGTACAACTCGCACAAGTCTTCATTTAGGGAGAACTTCTTAATGTTTCATTAGTTTTCCCAAATTGTCAAAATATAGGTGAGTCCTATTACTTCGTTCTAGTTAAAATTAGCATCAAAAGAAGCAATCCCATCACTATCGTGTTCAAAACGATGCGTAGATCTCACACAGGTCTTCATTTAGGGAGACCTTCATATTGTTTCGTTGATTGTTTCAAATTTACAAAGAAAGTGGTGATTAAGAGTTGTATTACTTCGTTATAGTTTGATTAGCGTCAAAACGAGAAACCTATGACTATCGCGTTCAAAACTTTGCGTACATATCACACAATTCTTTATTTAGGGATACCTTTTTATTGTTTCATTGGCGCACTAAAATTGTCAAAGAAAGAGGGGATTAGGAGTCCTATAACTTCATTCTAAGTTTGATTAGCATGAAAAGGAGCAATCCCATGACTATTATGTTAAAAACGTTGCGTACATCTCACACAAGTCTTCATTTAAGGAGACCTTCTTATTGTTTCATTGGTTCTCTAAAATTGTGAAAGAAGGAGGTGATTAGGAGTCTTATTACTTCGTTCTAATGTGATTAGCATCAAAAGGAGCAATCCCATGACTATCGCGTTAAAAACGATGTGTACATATCACACAAGTCTTGATTTAGGAAGACCTTTTTATTGTTTCATTGGTTCTCTCAAATTATCAAAGAAAGAGGTGATTATGAGTCCTATGAATTTATTCTAGTTTGATTAGCATCAAAAGAAGAAGCAATCCTATCACTAGTGCCTTCAAAACGATCCGTACATCTCACACAAGTCTTCATTTATGGAGACCTTCTTAATGTTTCATTAGTTCTCTCAAATTGTCAAAATATAGGTGATTATGAGTCCTATTACATCGTTCTAGTTGAAATTAGCATCAAAAGGAGCAATCGCATCACTATCGCGTTCAAAACGATGTGTAGATCTCACACAGGTCTTCATTTAGGGAGATCTTCATATTGTTTTATTGATTGTTTTAAATTTACAAAGAAACAGGTGATTAAGAGTTGTATTACTTCGTTCTAGTTTGATTAGCGTTAAAAGGAGAAACCCATGACTATCGCGTTCAAAACCGTGTGGTACATATCACACAATTCTTCATTTAGGGATACCTTTTTATTCTTCCATTGGTGCACTAAAATTTTCAAAGAAAGAGGTGATTAGGAGTCCTATAGCTTCGTTCTAAGTTTGATTAGAATTAAAAGGAGCAATCCCATGACTATCGCGTTAAAAACGATGCGTACATCTCACACAAGTCTTCATTTAAGGAGACCTTATTGTTTCATTGGTTCTCTAAAATTTTGAAAGAAGGAAGTGATTAGGTGTCTTGTTACTTCGTTCTAATTTGATTAGCATCAAAAGGAGCAATCCAATGACTATCGCATTAAAAACGATGTGTACATCTCACACAAGTCTTGATTTAGGGAGACCTTCTTATTGTTTCATTGGTTCACTCATATTGTCAAAGAATGAGGTGATTATGAGTCCTATGCATTCGTTCTAGTTTGATTATCATCAAAAGGAGCAATCCTAACACTAGTGCCTTCAAAACGATCCGTACATCACACACAAGTCTTCATTTAGGGATACCATCTTAATGTTTCATTAGTTCTCTCAAATTATCAAAATATAGGTGATTATGAGTCCTATTACTTCGTTCTAGTTGAAATTAGCATCAAAAGGAGCAATCCCATCACTATCGCGTTCAAAACGATGCGTAGATCTCACACAGGTCTTCATTTAGGGACACCTTCATATTGTTTTGTTGGTTGTTTCAAATTTACAAAGAAAGAGGTGATTAAGGGTTGTATTACTTCGTTCTAGTTTGATTAGCGTCAAAACGAGAAACCCATGACTATCGCATTCAAAACCAGGCATTCATATCACACAATTCTTCATTTAGGGAAACCTTCTTATTGTTTCATTAGTGAACTAAAATTGTCAACCAAAGAGGTGATTAGGAGTCCTATAACTTCGTTCTAAGTTTGATTAGCATCAAAAGGAGCAATCCCATGACTATCGCGTTAAAAATGATGCTTACATCTCACACAAGTCTTCATTTGAGGAGGTCTTCTTATTGTTTGATTGGTTCTCTAAAATTATAAAAGTAGGAGGTGATTTGGAGTCTTATTACTTCTTTCTAATTTGATTAGCATCAAAAAGAGCAATCCCATGACTATCGCGTTAAAAACGATTTGTACATCTCACACAAGTCTTGATTTACGGAGACCTTCATATTGTTTCATTGGTTCTCTCAAATTGTCAAAGAAAGAGGTGATTATGAGTCCTACGAATTCGTTTTAGTTTAATTAGAATCAAAAGGAGCAGCAATCCTATCACTAGTGCCTTCAAAACGATCCGTACATCTCACACAAGTCTTTATTTAGGGAGAACTTCTTAATATTTCATTAGTTCTCTCAAATTGTCAAAATATAGGTGATTATGAGTCCTATTACTTCGTTCTAGTTGAAATTAGCATCAAAAGAAGCAATCCCATCACTATCGCGTTCAAAACGATGCGTAGATCACACACAGGTCTTCATTTAGGGAGACCTTCATATTGTTTCATTGATTCTTTCAAATTTACAAAGAAAGAGGTGATTAAGAGTTGTATTACTTTGTTATAGTTTTATTAGAGTCAAAACGAGAAACCCATGACTATCGCGTTCAAAACCTTGCGTACATATCACACAATTCTTTCTTTAGGGATACCTTTTTATTGTTTCATTGGTGCACTAAAATTGTCAAAGAAAGAGGGGATTAGGAGTCCTATAACTTCGTTCTAAGTTTGATTAGCATCAAAAGGAGCAATCCCATGACTATTGCGTTAAAAACAATGAGTACATCTCACACAAGTCTTCATTTAAGGAGACCATCTTATTGTTTCATTGGTTCTCTAATATTGTTAAAGAAGGAGGTGATTAGGAGTTTTATTGCTTCGTTCTAATTTGATTAGCATCAAAAGGAGCAATCCCATGACTATCGCGTTAAAAACGATGTGTACATCTCACACAAGTCTTGATTTAGAAAGACCTTCTTATTGTTTCATTGGTTCTCTCAAATTGTCAAGGAAAGAGGTGATTATGATCCTATGAGTTCGTTCTAGTTTGATTAGCGTCAAAAGGAGCAGCAATCCTATCACTAGTGCCTTTCTAATGTTTCATTAGTTCTCTCAAATTGTCAAAATATAGGTGATTATGAGTCCTATTACTTCGTTCTAGTTGAAATTAGCATCAAAAGGAGCAATCCCATCTCTATCGCGTTCAAAACGATGCGTAGATCTCACACAGGTCTTCATTTAGGGAGACCTTCATATTGTTTCATTGGTTGTTTCAAAGTTACAAAGAAAGAGGTGATTAAGAGTTGCATTACTTCGTTCTAGTTTGATTAGCGTCAAAATGAGAAACCCATGCCTATCACATTCAAAATCATGCGTACATATCACACAATTCTTCATTTAGGGATACCTTCTTATTGTTTCATTGGTGCACTAAAATTGTCAAAGAAAGAGGTGATTAGGAGTCTTATAACTTCGTTCTAAGTTTGATTAGCATCAAAAGTAGCAATCCCATGACTATCGCGTTAAAAACGATGCATACATCTCACACAAGTCTTCATTTCAGGAGGCCTTCTTATTGTTTCATTGGTTCTCTAAAATTATGAAAGAAGGAGGTGATTAGGAGTCTTATTACTTCGTTCTAATTTGATTAGTATCAAAAGGAGCAATCCCATGACTATAGCATTGAAAACGATGTGTACATCTCACACAAGTCTTGATTTAGGGAGACCTTCTTATTGTTTCATTGGTTCTCTCAACATGTCAAAGAAAGAGGTGATTATGAGTCCTATGAATTCGTTCTAGTTTGATTAGCATCAAAAGGAGCAGCAATCCTATCACTAGTGCTTTCAAAACGATCCGTACATCTCACACAAGTCTTCATTTAGGGGGACCTTCTTAATGTTTCATTAGTTCTTTCAAATTCTCAAAATATAGTTGATTATGAGTCCTATTACTTCGTTCTAGCTGAAATTAGCATCAAATCAATCCCATCACTATCGCGTTCAAAACGATGCGTATATCTCACACGGGACTTCATTTAGGGAGACCTTCATATTGTTTCGTTGGTTGTTTCAAATTTACGAAGAAAGTGGTGATTAAGAGTTGTATTACTTTGTTCTAGTTTAATTAGCGTCAAAACGAGAAACCCATGACTATCGCGTTCAATACCAGGCGTTCATATCACACAATTCTTCATTTAGGGATACCTTCTTATTGTTTCATTGGTGCACTAAAATTGTCAAATAAAGTGGTGATTAGGAGTCGTATAACTTCGTTCTAAGTTTGATTAGCATTAATAGGAGCAATCTCATGAATATCGCGTTAAAAACGATGCGTACATCTCACACATGTCTTCATTTAAGGAGGCCTTCTTATTGTTTCATTGGTTCTCTAAAATTATGAAAGTAGGAGGGGATTAGGAGTCTTATTACTTCGTTCTAATTTGATTAGCATCAAAAGGAGCAATCCCATGACTATCGCGTTAAAAACGATGTGTACATCTCACACAAGTCTTGATTTACGGAGACCTTCATATTGTTTCATTGGTTCTCTCAAATTGTCAAAGAAAGAGGTGATTATGAGTCCTACGAATTCGTTTTAGTTTGATTAGCATCAAAATCCTATCACTAGTGCCTTCAAAACAATCCGTACATCTCACACAAGTCTTCATTTAGGGAGAACTTCGTAATGTTTCATTAGTTCTGTCAAATTATCAAAATATAGGTGATTATGTGTCCTATTACTTCGTTCTAGTTGAAATTAGCATCAAAAGGAGCAATCTCATCACTACCGCGTTCAAAACATTGCGTAGATCGCACACAGGTCTTCATTTAGGGAGACCTTCATATTGTTTCATTGATTGTTTCAAATTTACAAAGAAAGAGGTGATTAAGAGTTGTATTACTTCGTTATAGTTTGATTAGCGTCAAAACGAGAAACCCATGACTATCGAGTTCAAAACCATGCGTACATATCACACAATTCTTCATTTAGGGATACCTTCTTATTTTTTATTTTTTATTTTGCTAATTCAAGCTGAAATCTTAACAGTCTTGCCTTGGGAGTCTTATAACTTCGTTCTAAGTTTGATTAGCATCAAAAAGAGCAATCCCATGACTAACGCGTTAAAAAAGATGCGTACATCTCACACAAGTCTTATTTAAGGTGGCCTTCTTATTGTTTCATTGGTTCACTAAAATTATGAAAGAAGGAGGTGATTAGGAGTCTTAATACTTCGTTCTAATTTGATTAGCATCAAAAGGAGCAATCCCATAACTATAGCATTAAAAACGATGTGTACATCTCACACAAAGTCTTGATTTAGGGAGACCTTCTTATTGTTTCATTGGTTCTCTCAAATTGTCAAAGAAAGAGGTGATTATGAGTCCTATGAATTCGTTCTAGTTTGATTAGCATCGAAAGGAGCATCAATTCTATCACTAGTGCCTTCAAAACGATCCGTACATCTCACACAAGTCTTCATTTAGGGAGACCTTCTTAATGTTTCATTAGTTCTCTCAAATTCTCAAAATATAGTTGATTATGAGTCCTATTATTTCGTTCTAGTTGAAATTAGCATGAAATCAATCCCATCAATATCGCGTTCAAAACGATGCGTAGATCTCACAGGGAGACCTTCATATTGTTTCGTTGGTTGTTTCAAATTTACAAAGAAAGAGGTGATTAAGAGTTGTATTACTTCGTTCTTGTTTGATTAGCATCAAAACGAGAAACCCATGACTATCACGTTCAAAACCAGGCGTTCATATCACACAATTCTTCATTTAGGGATACCTTCTTATTGTTTCATTGGTGTACTAAAATTGTCAAACAAAGACGTGATTAGGAGTCCTATAACTTCGTTATATGTTTGATTAGCATCAAAAGGAGCAATCCCATGACTATCACGTTAAAAACGATGCGTACATCTCACACAAGTCTTCATTTAAGGAGGCCTTCCTATTATTTCATTGGTTCTCTAAAATTATGAAAGAAGGGGGCGATTAGGAGTCTTATTACTTCGTTCTAATTTGATTAGCATCAAAAGGAGCAATCCCATGACTATAACATTAAAAACGATGTGTACATCTCACACAAGTCTTGATTTAGGGAGACCTTCTTATTGTTTCATTGGGTCTCTCAAATTATCAAAGAAATAGGTGATTATGAGTCCTATGAATTCGTTCTAGTTTGGTTAGCATCAAAAGGAGCAGCAATCCTATCACTAGTGCCTTCAAAACAATCCGTACATCTCACACAAGTCTTCATTTAGGGAGAACTTGTAATACCCGAGAATTTCCATATATTATTAAATAAATATATTAATGAAAATGAGAATTTATTTGAATATAAACGATTTTGTGTTATGAGATGAATTAATTCAATTATATATAATTGAATAATTATAATAATTGAGAAATTGGTGGAGTTTGTGATAAACTCGTTGATTGCCTTGTGTGGCACAGTGACGTAATATAAGAATGATTATATTAATTTAAGCGAACAATTAATCTATATTAATTGTTAATCGAAGAATATTAATTAACTGTTATAAAATACTAATGAGGATTGATTAATAATATGTGATTATTATTATTGCAAGAAACATAATAATAATGAGCAACGTGTTTATAAATATAATAAGATTTATATCAAAGTGATAGTTAATCATATAAAGGTTAATTAAATTGTTATGGAGGTTAACAATTATATTGATTGATGTAGGATATGTGTATATTATTAATTAATATTCAATTTATAAGATGAGAAATTATATGTGCAAGCATGCGAATTAAATGTATAGTAACTATATGTTATGATATGTGTAGGTGACAAATGATGTGTGGATATACATTAAAATAATGTATCATGGATCTATTATAAATAATTGTTGAGTAATACAATTTAATAATATATGATATAGTGTAATGTGGTAGTATCCGATTGTATTATATCGGTAAGATAAAATGTACATAGATTATATGTATTCAAATTGCATTTATTACATTATGGGGAGAACATTGTAATTATAACCTAAGAGTACATATAATATATAACATAAGTGTAGCATATAGTCCATTTGTAAGAATGCTGAGATTTGCTTGGCTTGTCCCAATATAATAGTCACTCTCTTTTCCCTCATTCACGTGCACAGCCATTATGGCCTAAGCCTATTGCTTCTCCTTAAACTCAGTAAATTTCCATAGCCTTGTAGCAATGATGAGCAAGGGAGTGGTTTTAATGATGGATTCTAACAACTAAATACCTACCATGCTATAACCTTCATGCAATTTGTCAATCCGTTAGTTTGATTTGGGAGTTAGAAGCTTGGACTGTGTATTCATTCTTCTATATAAAGGAACTCCCTGCACCTTCATTTCATTGCTGAAATATTTCTAAGAGAAGAGACTATACTGTGATTGTCTATTTAGTTCAGAAGGAATTTCTATAGTAGCATCAGCAAGCTTACTCCATAACAGAGGTATAAATCCCCTTCGTGTCTTCATTTTCATTTTCTGTCAAAAGAACTCCTTTGTTGTTCTTTGAGTTTTGTTGAAATTCTTGATTATGCCAAATTGGTTCATGATTGGGTTGTAGAACCCTTATATTGTTGTTATATGAACATACACACATGATGGAACCACTGAATAGTCTTTCATTTCCATTGTTCCTCTTCAATTTCTGTAAATACATGAAATTCGTAAATTAGTTAGAGTTCATGAAATTGGGAATTGATAATTGCTATTGGCTGTTATATAAGCATATATGTATGTGTTAGTAAGTTAAACAAGTCTAATATCTGGGTATGGTATGTTGAAATCGATGAAATGGGAGGTTTTGGGTCATTTTTCGCTGCCGTCTGAACCGGAAAACTGCCTCGACGCCGCAGCGCCGCAGCGCCACATGCGCCGCAGCCCGCGCCGCAGCGCCGCACGCAGCGCCACTCGCGCCGCAGCGCCAGTAGTGCCGCGCCGCAGCGCCAGCCTCTGTGTTCAGTTTTCTGCATTCTGCAACAAAACTGTTATGTACCAATTGTTTGATTTTTGTTTAAACAAGCATGGAAGCATGATTAATACATATATATAAACCTAATGAGGCAATGTGAGCATGTTTTAGTATATTAGCATGCATGATTAACCAAACGACATATAGTTTGAAAACGAACTTAAAGTTTCATAAACGATGTTAACATATATGAAGCATGTTTACATACTGACCTTGCAAGCACGTTAGTACCACCTAGAGACACATGAAGTGCATGTTAGCTTATCTATATTGGTTCCGTAATAAAATATGAACATGTGAACCTAACTAGTGCTCATTCCTAACAAGAATAGAAGTTTGAAGGTGGATATGATCATGTAAATGCTATATAGTCATTTTGATGATATGAGCATGTTTAGATAACTTTGAAATATATGAATGAAGCCTTAACTTACATATGTAGGTTTCATAAGGAAGCATGAACATGATAGACCTTATTGATGAACTATACTAACAAAGTATAAGCTTTGAACGTGAACGTTGGTATGTTATGACGAGAATTAGAATTTGACATTTATGGACACATGTGATAGTACTCTTAGACTCATTCATGTGTCATGCATGTATATATACCATGATTAGTTGCCGTGATTAAAGTTTAGCATGAACAAAGCATGTTTTCAAGATAATAACGGTGCTAGCTACATATATGCAATACGAGTACTCATGAGCATGACTAATACAAGTTATATGAATATCTTATGTGTTTAAAAGCAATCATGTTAGACCATATGAGTTCGTGTCCTTGAATGGCTTTAAGTATTAACTTAAGAACCTATACCATGTATGATTGGATTTGGAAAAGTTATACAAGCATGAAAGTATCCTTTAAATATGAATACATGCTACGCGATATTATATGATGTTACTTGAACCCGATTTTGACGGTTAACTTAAGGAGATGACGTAACTTGCTAAAATGAAATATATTTAGTATTGATTGTGGTCTTATGTGATATTAATAATATGCAAGCATGTTTGCAAATTGTTGAGATCTTATATAATATGAGAATGCGTTTAAACTCTAAAGAAGGAACGTTAAGGATAGAAATTATATTCTATATAACTGTGTAGCTAGGTAAAACTTAGCTTATGTGTTGATCGTATATTCAAAGAGAAAATGAGAAGTTAAATTATATGACTAATGAATATCATATATATACGTAACTGTATTACGATAGGAATTCAAAAGTGTTGATTGCTTTTCGTGGATAAACTACGCTAAAGGCAAGTTCTCTTACTTACACTCTTTTAAAGTGCAAGTATCCTAACCGACGCATTTACTTTATGCAAGGAAATCTATAATTGTGAAAGTTTCCTAACTTATACTCTTTTACTATGCAAGTATCCTATCTTGTGTATTGCGAACTAGTTTCCTATTTAATCGGTTGAATCGAATTAGCATACTTGAACTCTTATTTCATTAAAGCTATTATTCATGTTGAACTTAGTATTGTTCTTGAATATTGTGAAAGTGTCTATGCCATTTGATTCGGCTGGACTTATGTTATTGAAAAGCAACCCAAACTAATTGATTGGTGCGGGATCTTGTATTTGACTGAGAAGAACAACCTTCTTTGAAGGGAATATATAATTGTCGGAGAACCGACGTGCACACTTGAGTATGGTTGATTGTTATGCATAACGAGGGTACTTTAGGCTGATCACCTGCTGTATCTGTTTTTGTTGGATTTTCAGTTTATTACTGTCAATTCTAGTAGAAGTTCATAGTCCTTAGTGACTGCTCAGTATTCAATTATTTAAAATCTTGAATTGACGTATTATTGAATCATATTGATATTATTCTGTCCTTAGCGACTGATATTGAGAACTGTTGATATTCTTGTTATTCTTGAACTATCAAATCTTGTTATACCCTTTCGAGAATTGAGAATCTTATTACTCACCCTTATTGTATATTACTTGCTGGGCAATTTGTGCTCATTCTTGCTTTCCCTAAAACATTTCAGTTAAGGCAGAGCATGGTGAACCTTCGGGCGTTGATAAGGGCAAGGGCAAAGCTACCAACTAGCTTATGTCTGTTATGTTTTAAATATATTAATATTGTGTGAAGATGATGTAGTAAGACTGGTTTTGATTATGTTTAAGCTTAAGTTAGATTATGTAATAAGTCGTTAACTGATATTATTATGTAATCTATTAAGTACTGTAGGTTGCGAGACTTGGGGAAATAATTATAATAAATCATTGTAAATTATTCTAGAATAGATTTTCCGCTGTGATCTAGTGATATTTAATTATTATTATTGTGATGTATTACCATGAGCACGTGATGAACCAAATTCGAGAGACCAAGTGGCGGTCCTGGAATTTGGGGGCGTCACAAAACTTCTTAATGTTTCATTAGTTCTCTCAAATTGTCAAAATATAGGTGATTATGAGTCCTATTACTTCGTTCTAGTTGAAATTAGCATCAAAAGGAGTAATCCCATTACTATCGCGTTCAAAACGATGCGTAGATCTCACACAGGTCTTCATTTAGGGAGACATTCATATTGTTTCATTGGTTGATTCAAATTTACAAAGAAAGAGGTGATTAAGAGTTGTATTACTTCGTTATAGTTTGATTAGCGTCAAAATGAGAAACCTATGACTATCGCGTTCAAAACCTTGCTTACATATCACACAATTCTTTATTTGGGGATACCTTTTTATTGTTTCATTGGTGCACTAAAATTGTCAAAGAAAGAGGTGATTAGGAGTCCTATAACTTCGTTCTAAGTTTGATTAGCATCAAAAGGAGCAATCCCATGACTATTACGTTAAAAACGATGTGTACATCTCACACAAGTCTTCATTTAAGGAGACCTTCTTATTGTTTCATTGGATCTCTAAGATTGTTAAAGAAGGAGGTGATTAGGAGTCTTATTACTTCGTTCTAATTTGATTAGCATTAAAAGGAGCAATCCCATGACTATCGCGTTAAAAACGATGTGAACATCTCACACAAGTCTTGATTTAGAAAGACCTTCTTATTGTTTCATTGGTTCTCTCAAACTGTCAAGGAAAGAGGTGATTATGAGTCCTATGAATTCGTTCTAGTTTGATTAGCGTCAAAAGGAGCAGCAATCCTATCACTAGTGCCTTCAAAACGATCCGTACATCTCACACAAGTCTTTATTTAGGTAGACCTTCTTAATGTTTCATTAGTTCTCTCAAATTATCAAAATATAGGTGATTATGAGTCCTATTACTTCGTTCTAGTTGAAATTAGCATCAAAAGGAGCAATCTCATCACTATCGAGTTCAAAACGATGCGTAGATCTCACACAGGTCTTCATTTAGGAAGACCTTCATATTGTTTCATTGGTTGTTTAAAATTTACAAAAAAAGAGCTGATTAAGAGTAGTATTACTTCGTTCTAGTTTGATTAGCGTCAAAACGACAAACCCATGACTATCGCGTTCAAAACCATGCGTACATATCACACAATTCTTCATTTAGGGATACCTTCTTATTTTTTATTTTTTATTTTGCTAATTCTAGCTGAAATCTTAACAGTCTTTCCTTGGGAGTCTTATAACTTTGTTCTAAGTTTGATTAGCATCAAAAAGAGCAATCCCATGACTAACGCGTTAAAAACGATGCGTACATCTCACACAAGTCTTCTTTTAAGGAGGCCTTCTTCTTGTTTCATTGGTTCACTAAAATTATGAAAGAAGGAGGTGATTAGGAGTCTTAATACTTCGTTCTAATTTGATTAGCATCAAAAGGAGCAATCCCATAACTATAGCATTAAAAACGATGTGTACATCTCACACAAGTCTTGATTTAGGGAGACCTTCTTATTGTTTCATTGGTTCTCTCAAATTGTCAAAGAAAGAGGTGATTATGAGTCCTATGAATTCGTTCTAGTTTGATTACCATCAAAAGGAGAAGCAATCCTATCATTAGTGCCTTCAAAACGATCCATACATCTCACACAAGTCTTCATTTAGGGAGAACTTCTTAATGTTTCATTAGTTCTCTCAAATTGTCAAAATATAGGTGATTATGTGTCCTATTACTTCGTTCTAGTTGAAATTAGCATCAAAAAGAGCAATCCCATCACTATTGCATTCAAAACGATGCGTAGATCTCACACATGTCTTCATTTAGGGAGACCTTCATATTGTTTCGTTGGTTGTTTCAAATTAACAAAGAAAGAGGTGATTAAGAATTGCATTACTTCGTTCTAGATTGATTAGCGTCAAAAAGAGAAACCCATGACTATCGCGTTCAAACCAGACGTTCTTATCACACAATTCTTCATTTAGGGATACCTTCTTATTGTTTCATTGGTGAACTAAAATTGTCAAACAAAGAGGTGATTAGGAGTCCTACAACTTCGTTCTAAGTTTGATTAGCAACAAAAGGAGCAATCCCATAACTATCGCGTTAAAAACGATGCGTACATCTCACACAAGTCTTAATTTAAGGAGGCCTTTTTATTGTTTTATTGGTTCTCTAAAATTATGAAAGTAGGAGGTGATTAGGAGTCATATTACTTCGTTCTAATTTGATTAGCATCAAAAGGAGCAATCCCATGACTATAGCATTTAAAACGATGTGTACATCTCACACAAGTCTTGATTTAGGGAGACCTTCTTATTGTTTCATTGGTTCTCTCAATATGTCAAAGAAAGAGGTGATTATGAGTCCTACGAATTCGTTCTAGTTTGATTAGCATCAAAAGGAGCAGCAATCCTATCACTAGTGCCTTCAAAACGATCCGTACCACTCACACAAGTCTTTATTTAGGGAGAACTTCTTAATGTTTCATTAGTTCTCTCAAATTGTCAAAATATAGTTGATTATGAGTCCTATTACTTCGTTCTAGTTGAAATTAGCATCAAAAGAAGCAATCCCATCACTATCGCGTTCAAAACGATGCGTAGATCTCACACAGGTCTTCATTTAGGGAGACCTTCATATTGTTTCGTTGATTGTTTCAAATTTACTAAGAAAGAGGTGATTAAGAGTTGTATTACTTCGTTATAGTTTGATTAGCGTCAAAACGAGAAACCTATGACTATCGCGTTCAAAACCTTGCGTACATATCACACAATTCTTTATTTAGGGATACCTTTTTATTGTTTCATTTTATGCACTAAAATTGTCAAAGAAAGAGGTGATTAGAAGTCCTATAACTTCGTTCTAAGTTTGATTAGCATCAAAAGGAGCAATCCCATGACTATTGCGTTTTAAACGATGTGTACATCTCACACAAGTCTTCATTTATGGAGACCTTCTTATTGTTTCATTGGTTCTCTAAGATTGTTAAAGAAGGAGGTGATTAGGAGTCTTATTACATCGTTCTAATTTGATTAGCATCAAAAGGAGCAATCCCATGACTATCGCGTTAAAAACGATGTGTACATCTCACACAAGTCTTGATTTAGAAAGACCTTCTTATTGTTTCATTGGTTCTCTCAAATTGTCAAGGAAAGAGGTGATTATGAGTCCTATGAATTCGATCTAGTTTGATTAGAGACAAAAGGAGCAGCAATCCTATCACTAGTGCCTTCAAAACGATCCGTACATCTCACACAAGTCTTCATTTAGGGAGACCTTCTTTAATATTTTATTAGTTCTCTCAAATTGTCAAAATATAGGTGATTATGAGTCCTATTACTTCGTTCTAGTTGAAATTAGCATCAAAAGGAGCAATCCCATCACTATCGCGTTCAAAACGATGCGTAGATCTCACACATGTCTTCATTTAGGGAGACGTTCATATTGTTTCGTTGGTTGTTTCAAATTTACAAAGAAAGAGGTGATTAAGAGTTGCATTACTTCGTTCTAGTTTGATTAGCGTCAAAACGAGAAACCCATGACTATCGCGTTCAAAACCAGGCGTTCATACCACACAATTCTTCATTTAGGGATACCATCTTATTGTTTCATTGGTGCACTAAAATTGTCAAAGAAAGAGGTGATTAGGAGTCTTATAACTTCGTTCTAAGTTTGATTAGCATCAAAAGGAGCAATCCCATGACTAACGCGTTAAAAACGATGCGTACATCTCACAAAAGTCTTCATTTAAGGAGGCTTTCTTATTGTTTTATTTGTTCTCTAAAATTATGAAAGAAGGAGGTGATTAGGAGTCTTATTACTTCGTTCTAATTTGATTAGCATCAAAAGGAGCAATCCCATGACTATAACATTAAAAACGATGTGTACATCTCACACAAGTCTTGATTTAGGGAGACCTTCTTATTGTTTCATTGGTCCTCACAAATTGTCAAAGAAAGAGGTGATTATGATTCTTATGAATTCGTTATAGTTTGATTAGCATTAAAAGGAGCAGCAATCTTATCACTAGTGCCTTCAAAACGATCCGTACATCTCACACATGTCTTCATTTAGGGAGACCTTCTTAATGTTTCATTAGTTCTCTCAAATTGTCAAAATATAGGTGATTATGAGTCCTATTACTTCGTTCTAGTTGAAATTAGCATCAAAAGGAGCAATCCCATCACTATCGCGTTCAAAACGATGCGTAAATCTCGCACAGGTTTTCATTTAGGGAGACCTTCATATTGTTTCGTTGGTTGTTTCAAATTTACAAAGAAAGAGGTGATTAAGAGTTGCATTACTTCGTTCTAGTTTAATTAGAGTTAAAACGAGAAACCCATGACTATCGCGTTCAAAACCAGGCGTTCATATCACACAATTCTTCATTTAGGGATACCTTCTTATTATTTCATTGGTGAACTAAAATTGTCAAACAAAGAGGTGATTAGGAGTCCTATAACTTCGTTCTAAGTTTGATTAGCATCAAAAGGAGCAATCCCATGACTATCGCGTTAAAAATGATGCGTACATCTCACACAAGTATTCATTTAAGGAGACCTTCTTATTGTTTCATTGGTTCTCTAAGATTGTTAAAGAAGGAGGTGATTAGGAGTCTTATTACTTCGTTCTAATTTGAGTAGCATCAAAAGGAGCAATCCCATGACTATCGCGTTAAAAACGATGTGTACATCTCACACAAGTCTTGATTTAAAAAAGACCTTCTTATTGTTTCATTGGTTCTCTAAGATTGTTAAAGAAGGAGGTGATTAGGAGTCTTATTACTTCGTTCTAATTTGAGTATCATCAAAAGGAGCAATCCCATGACTATCGCATTAAAAACGATGTGTACATCTCACACAAGTCTTGATTTAGAGAAGACCATCATATTATTTCATTGGTTTTCTCAAATTGTCAAGGAAAGAGATGATTATGAGTCCTATGAATTCGTTCTAGTTTGATTAGCGTCAAAAGGAGCCGCAATCCTATCACTAGTGCCTTCAAATCGATCCGTACATCTCACACAAGTCTTCATTTAGGTAGACCTTCTAAATGTTTCATTAGTTCTCTCAAATTGTCAAAATATAGGCGATTACGAGTCCTATTACTTCGTTCTTGTTGAAATTAGCATCAAAATGAGCAATCCCATCACTATCGCGTTCAAAACGATGCGTAGATCTCACACAGGTCTTCATTTAGGGAGACCTTCATATTGTTTCATTGGTTGTTTCTATTTTACAAAAAAAAGGTGATTAAGAGTTGTATTACATCGTTCTAGTTTGATTAGCGTCAAAATGAGAAACCAATGACTATCGCATTCAAAACCATGCGTACATATCACACAATTCTTCATTTAGGGATACCTTCTTATTGTTTCATTGGTGGACTAAAATTGTCAAAGAAAGAGGTGATTAGGAGTCTTATAACTTCGTTCTAAGTTTGATTAGCATCAAAAGGAGCAATCCCATGACTAACGCGTTAAAAACGATGCGTACATCTCACACAAGTCTTCATTTAAGGAGGCCTTCTTATTATTTTATTGGTTCTCTAAAATTATGAAAGAAGGAGGTGATTAGGAGTCTTATTACTTCGTTCTAATTTGATTAGCATCAAAAGGAGCAATCCCATGACTATAACATTAAAAACGATGTGTACATCTCATACAAGTCTAGATTTAGGGAGACCTTCTTAATGTTTCATTAGTTCTCTCAAATTGTCAAAATATAGGTGATTATGAGTCCTATTACTTCGTTCTAGTTGAAATTAGCATCAAAAGGAGCAATCCCATCATTATTGCGTTCAAAACGATTCGTAGATCTCACACAGGTCTTCATTTAGGGAGACCTTCATATTGTTTCGTTGGTTGTTTCAAATTTACAAGGAAAGAGGTGATTAAGAGTTGCATTACTTCGTTCTAGTTTGATTAGCGTCAAAACGAGAAACCCATGACTATCGCGTTCAAAATCAGGCGTTCATATCACACAATTCTTCATTTAGGGTTACCTTCTTATTATTTCATTGGTGAACTAAAATTGTCAAACAAAGAGGTGATTAGGAGTCCTATAACTTCGTTCTATGTTTGATTAGCATTAAAAGGAGCAATTCCATGACTATCTCATTAAAAACGATGTGTACATCTCACACAAGTCTTCATTTAAGGAGACCTCATTGTTTCATTGGTTCTCTAAGATTGTTAAAGAGGGAGGTGATTAGGAGTCTTATTATTTCGTTCTAATTTGATTAGCATCAAAAGGAGCAATCCCATGACTATAACATTAAAAACGATGTGTACATCTCACACAAGTCTTGATTTAGGGAGACCTTCTTATTGTTTCATTGGTTCTCTCAAATTGTCAAAGAAAGAGGTGATTATGAGTCCTATGAATTCGTTCTAGTTTGATTAGCATCAAAAGGAGCAGCAATCCTATTAGTAGTGCCTTCAAAACGATCAGTACATCTCACACAAGTCTTCATTTAGGGAGACCTTCTTAATGTTTCATTAGTTCTCTCAAATTGTCAAAATATAGGTGATTATGAGTCCTATTACTTCGTTCTAGTTGAAATTAGCATCAAAAGGAGCAATCCCATCACTATCGCGTTCAAAACGATGCGTAGATCTCACACAGGTCTTCATTTAGGGAGACCTTCATATTGTTCCGTTGGTTGTTTCAAATTTAAAAAGAAAAAGGTGATTAAGAGTTGCATTACTTCGTTCTAGTTTGATTAGCGTCAAAACGAGAAACCCATGACTATCGCGTTCAAAACCAGGCGTTCATATCACACAATTCTTCATTTAGGGATACCTTCTTATTATTTCATTGGTGAACTAAAATTGTCAAACAAAGAGGTGATTAGGAGTCCTATAACTTTGTTCTATGTTTGATTAGCATTAAAAGGAGCAATCCCATGACTATCTCGTTAAAAACGATGTGTACATCTCACACAAGTCTTCATTTAAAGAGACCTTCTTATTATTTCATTGGTTCTCTAAGATTGTTAAAGAAGGAGGTGATTAGGAGTCTTATTACTTCGTTCTAATTTGATTAGCATCAAAAGGAGCAATCCCATGACTATCGCGTTAAAAACGATGTGTACATCTCACACAAGTCTTGATTTAGAGAATACCTTCTTATTGTTTCATTGGTTCTCTCAAATTGTCAGGGAAAGAAGTGATTATGAGTCCTATGAATTCGTTCTAGTTTGATTAGCGTCAAAAGGAGCCGCAATCCTATCACTAGTGCCTTCAAAACGATCCGTACATCTCACACAAGTCTTCATTTAGGTAGACCTTCTTAATGTTTCATTAGTTCTCTCAAATTGTCAAAATATAGGTGATTATGAGTCCTATTACTTCGTTCTAGTTGAAATTAGCATCAAAAGGAGCAATCCCATCACTATCGCGTTCAAAACGA
Source organism: Panax stipuleanatus (assembly GCA_020205555.1). NCBI lineage: Eukaryota > Viridiplantae > Streptophyta > Magnoliopsida > Apiales > Araliaceae > Panax > Panax stipuleanatus. Next base: position 236,881 of record JAINUT010002195.1, read on the forward strand.
TGCGTAGATCTCACACAGGTCTTCATTTAGGGAGACCTTCATATTGTTTCATTGGTTGTTTCTATTTTACAAAGAAAGAGGTGATTAAGAGTTTTATTACATCGTTCTAGTTTGATTAGCGTCAAAATGAGAAACCCATGACTATCGCATTCAAAACCATGCGTACATATCACACAATTCTTCATTTAGGGATACCTTCTTATTGTTTCATTGGTGGACTAAAATTGTCAAAGAAAGAGGTGATTAGGGGCCTTATAACTTCGTTCTAAGTTTGATTAGCATCAAAAGGAGCAATCCTATGACTAACGCGTTAAAAACGATGCGTACATCTCACACAAGTCTTCATTTAAGGAGGCCTTCTTATTGTTTTATTGGTTCTCTAAAATTATGAAAGAAGGAGGTGATTAGGAGTCTTATTACTTCGTTCTAATTTGATTAGCATCAAAAGGAGCAATCCCATGACTATAACATTAAAAACGATGTGTACATCTCATACAAGTCTAGTTTTAGGGAGACCTTCTTATTGTTTCATTGGTTCTCTCAAATTGTCAAAGAAAGAGGTGATTATGAGTCCTATGAATTCGTGCTAGTTTGATTAGCATCAAAAGGAGCAGCAATCCTATCACTAATGCCTTCAAAACGATCCGTACATCTCACACAAGTCTTCATTTAGGGAGACCTTCTTAATGTTTCATTAGTTCTCTCAAATTGTCAAAATATAGGTGATTATGAGTCCTATTAATTCGTTCTAGTTGAAATTAGCATCAAAAGGAGCAATCCCATCAATATCGCGTTCAAAACGATGCGTAGATCTCACACAGGTCTTCATTTAGGGAGACCTTCATATTGTTTCGTTGGTTGTTTCAAATTTACAAAGAAATAGGTGATTAAGAGTTGCATTACTTCGTTCTAGTTTGATTCGCGTCAAAACGAGAAACCCATGACTATCGCGTTCAAAACCAGGAGTTCATATCACACAATTCTTTATTTAGGGATACCTTCTTATTATTTCATTGGTGAACTAAAATTGTCAAACAAAGAGGTGATTAGGAGTCCTATAACTTCGTTCTATGTTTGATTAGCATTAAAATAAGCAATCCCATGACTATCTCGTTAAAAACGATGTGTACATCTCACACAAGTCTTCATTTAAGGAGACCTTATTGTTTCATTGGTTCTCTAAGATTGTTAAAGAAGGAGGTGATTAGGAGTCTTATTACTTCGTTCTAATTTGATTAGCATCAAAAGGAGCAATCCCATGACTATAACATTAAAAACGATGTGTACATCTCACACAAGTCTTGATTTAGGGAGACCTTCTTATTGTTTCATTGGTTCTCTCAAATTGTCAAAGAAAGAGGTGATTATGAGTCCTATGAATTCGTTCTAGTTTGATTAGCATCAAAAGGAGCAGCAATCCTATCAGTAGTGCCTTCAAAACTGATTCGTACATCTCACACAAGTCTTCATTTAGGGAGACCTTCTTAATGTTTCATTAGTTCTCTCAAATTGTCAAAATATAGGTGATTATGAGTCCTATAACTTCGTTCTAGTTGAAATTAGCATCAAAAGGAGCAATCACATCACTATCGCGTTCAAAACGATGCGTAGATCTCACACAGGTCTTCATTTAGGGAGACCTTCATATTGTTTCGTTGGTTGTTTCAAATTTACAAAGAAAGAGGTGATTAAGAGTTGCATTACTTCGTTCTAGTTTGATTAGCTTCAAAACGAGAAACCCATGACTATCGCGTTCAAAACCAGGCGTTCATATCACACAATTCTTCATTTGGGGATACCTTCTTATTATTTCATTGGTGAACTAAAATAGTTAAACAAATAGGTGATTAGGAGTCCTATAACTTCGTTCTATGTTTGATTAGCTTTACAAGGAGCAATCCCATGACTATCTCGTTAAAAACGATGTGTACATCTCACACAAGTCTTCATTTAAGGAGACCTTCTTATTGTTTCATTGGTTCTCTAAGATTGTTAAAGAAGGAGGTGATTAGGAGTCTTATTACTTCGTTCTAATTTGATTAGCATCAAAAGGAGCAATCCCATGACTATCGCGTTAAAAACGATGCGTACATCACACACAAGTCTTCATTTAAGGAGACCTTCTTATTGTTTCATTGGTTCTCTAAGATTGTTAAAGAAGGAGGTGATTAGGAGTCTTATTACTTCGTTCTAATTTGATTAGCATCAAAAGGAGCAATCCCATGACTATCGCGTTAAAAACGATGTGTACATCTCACACAAGTCTTGCTTTAGAAAAGACCTTCTTATTGTTTCATTGGTTCTCTCAAATTGTCAAGGAAAGAGGTGATTATGAGTCCTATGAATTCGTTCTAGTTTGATTAGCGTCAAAAGGAGCCGCAATCCTATCACTAGTGCCTTCAAAACGATCCGTACATCTCACACAAGTCTTCATTTAGGTAGACCTTCTTAATGTTTCATTAGTTCTCTCAAATTGTCAAAATATAGGTGATTATGAGTCCTATTACTTCGTTCTAGTTGAAATTAGCATCAAAAGGAGCAATCCCATCACTATCGCGTCAAAACGATGCGTAGATCTCACACAGGTCTTTATTTAGGGAGACCTTCATATTGTTTCAATGGTTGTTTCTAATTTACAAAAAAAGAGGTGATTAAGAGTTGTATTACATCGTTCTAGTTTGATTAGCGTCGAAACGAGAAACCCATGACTATCGCATTCAAAACCATGCGTACATATCACACAATTCTTCATTTAGGGATACCTTCTTATTGTTTCATTGTTGCACTAAAATTGTCAAAGAAAGAGGTGATTAGAAGTCTTATAACTTCGTTCTAAGTTTGATTAGCATCAAACGGAGCAATCCCATGACTAACGCGTTAAAAACGATGCGTACATCTCACACAAGTCTTCATTTAAGGAGGCCTTCTTATTGTTTTATTAGTTCTCTAAAATTATGAAAGAAGGATGTGATTAGGAGTCTTATTACTTCGTTCTAATTTGATTAGCATCAAAAGGAGCAACCCCATGACTATAACATTAAAAACGATGTGTAGATCTCACACAAGTCTTGATTTAGGGAGACCTTCTTATTGTTTCATTGGTTCTCTCAAATTGTCAAAGAAAGAGGTGATTATGAGTCCTATGAATTCGTTCTAGTTTGATTAGCATCAAAAGGAGCAGCAATCCTATCACTAGTGCCTTCAAAACGATCCGTACATCTCACACAAGTCTTCATTTTAGGAGACCTTCTTAATGTTTCATTAGTTCTCTCAAATTGTCAAAATATAGGTGATTATGAGTCCTATTACTTCGTTCTAGTTGAAATTAGCATCAAAAGGAGCAATCCCATCACTATCGCGTTCAAAACGATGCGTAGATCTCACACAGGTCTTCATTTAGGGACACCTTCATATTGTTTCGTTGGTTGTTTCAAATTTACAAAGAAAGAGGTGATTAAGAGTTGCATTACTTTGTATTAGTTTGATTAGCATCAAAACGAGAAACCCATGACTATCGCGTTCAAAACCAGGCGTTCATATCACACAATTCTTCATTTAGGGATACCTTCTTATTATTTCATTGGTGAACTAAAATTGTCAAACAAAGAGGTGATTAGGAGTCCTACAACTTCGCATTAAAAATGATGCGTACATCTCACACAAGTCTTCATTTAACGAGGCCTTTTTATTGTTTCATTGGTTCTCTAAAATTATGAAAGTAGGAGGTGATTAGGAGTCTTATTACTTCGTTCTAACTTGATTAGCATCAAAAGGAGCAATCCCATGACTATCGCGTTAAAAAAGATGTGTACATCTCACACAAGTCTTAATTTACGGAGACCTTCATATTATTTCATTGGTTCTCTCAAATTGTCAAAGAAAGAGGTGATTATGAGTCCTACGAATTCGTTGTAGTTTGATTAGCATCAAAAGGAGCAGCAATCCTATCACTAGTGCCTTCAAAACGATCCGTACATCTCACACAAGTCTTCATTTAGGGAGAACTTCTTAATGTTTCATTAGTTCTCTAAAATTGTCAAAATATAGGTGATTATGAGTTCTATTACTTCGTTCTAGATGAAATTAGCATCAAAAGGAGCAATTCCATCACTATCGCGTTCAAAACGATGCGTAGATCTCACACACGTCTTCATTTAGGTAGACCTTCATATTTTTTCGTTGATTGTTTCAAATTTACAAAGAAAGAGGTGATTAAGAGTTGTATTACTTCGTTATAGTTTGATTAGCGTCAAAACGAGAAACCTATGACGATCGCGTTCAAAACCTTGCGTACATATCACACAATTCTTTATTTAGGGATACCTTTTTATTGTTTCATTGGTGCACTAAAATTGTCAAAGAAAAAGGTGATTAGGAGTCCTATAACTTCGTTCTAGGTTTGATTAGCATCAAAACGAGCAATCCCATGACTATTGCATTTTAAACGATGCGTACATCTCACACAAGTCTTCATTTAAGGAGACCTTCTTATTGTTTCATTGGTTCTCTAAGATTGTTAAAGAAGGAGGTGATTAGGAGTCTTATTACTTCGTTCTAATTTGATTAGCATCAAAAGGAGCAATCCCATGACTATCGCGTTAAAAACGATGTGTACATCTCACACAAGTCTTGATTTAGAAAGACCTTCTTATTGTTTCATTGGTTCTCTCAAATTGTCAAGGAAAGAGGTGATTATGAGTCCTATGAATTCTTTCTAGTTTGATTAGCGTCAAAAGGAGCTGCAATCCTATCACTAGTACCTTCAAAACGATCCGTACATCTCACACAAGTCTTCATTTAGGTAGACCTTCTTAAGTTTTATTAGTTCTCTCAAATTGTTAAAATATAGGTGATTATGAGTCCTATTACTTCGTTCTAGTTGAAATTAGCATCAAAAGGAGCAATCCCATCACTATCGCGTTCAAAACGATGCGTAGATCTCACACAGGTCTTCATTTAGGGAGACCTTCATATTGTTTCATTGGTTGTTTCTAATTTACAAAAAAAGAGGTGATTAAGAGTTGTATTACATCGTTCTAGTTTGATTAGCGTCGAAACGAGAAACCCATGACTATCGCATTCAAAACCATGCGTACATATCACACAATTCTTCATTTAGGGATGCCTTTTTAATGTTTCATTGTTGCACTAAAATTGTCAAAGAAAGAGGTGATTAGGAGTCTTATAACTTCGTTCTAAGTTTGATTAGCATCAAAAGGAGCAATCCCATCACTATCGCGTTCAAAACGATGCGTAGATCTCACACAGGTCTTCATTTAGGGAGACCTTCATATTGTTTCGTTGGTTGTTTCAAATTTACAAAGAAATAGGTGATTAAGAGTTGCATTACTTCGTTCTAGTTTGGTTCGCGTCAAAACGAGAAACCCATGACTATCGCGTTCAAAACTAGGAGTTCATATCACACAATTCTTTATTTAGGGATACCTTCTTATTATTTCATTGGTGAACTAAAATTGTAAACAAAGAGGTGATTAGGAGTCCTTTAACTTCGTTCTATGTTTGATTAGCATTAAAAGGAGCAATCCCATGACTATCTCGTTAAAAACGATGTGTACATCTCACACAAGTCTTCATTTAAGGAGACCTTATTGTTTCATTGGTTCTCTAAGATTGTTAAAAAGGAGGTGATTTGGAGTCTTATTACTTCGTTCTAATTTGATTAGCATCAAAAGGAGCAATCCCATGACTATAACATTAAAAACGATGTGTACATCTCACACAAGTCTTTATTTAGGGAGACCTTCTTATTGTTTCATTGGTTCTCTCAAATTGTCAAAGAAAGAGGTGATTATGAGACCTATGAATTCGTTCTAGTTTGATTAGCATCAAAAGGAGCAGCAATCCTATCAGTAGTGCCTTCAAAACGATTCGTACATCTCACACAAGTCTTCATTTAGGGAGACCTTCTTAATGTTTCATTAGTTCTCTCAACTTGTCAAAATATAGGTGATTATGAGTCCTATAACTTCGTTCTAGTTGAAATTAGCATCAAAAGGAGCAATCCCATCACTATCGCGTTCAAAACGATGCGTAGATCTCACACAGGTCTTCATTTAGGGAGACCTTCATATTGTTTCGTTGGTTGTTTCAAATTTACAAAGAAAGAGGTGATTAAGAGTTGCATTACTTCGTTCTAGTTTGATTAGCGTCAAAATGAGAAACCCATGACTATCGCGTTCAAAACTAGGCGTTCATATCACACAATTCTTCATTTAGGGATACCTTCTTATTATTTCATTGGTGAACTAAAATTGTCAAACAAAGAGGTGATTAGGAGTCCTATAACTTCGTTCTAAGTCTGATTTGCATCAAAAGGAGCAATCCCATTACTATCGCGTTAAAAACGATGCGTACATCTCACACAAGTCTTCATTTCAGGAGGCCTTCTTATTATTTATTTGGTTCTCTAAAATTATAAAAGTAGGAGGTGATTAGGAGTCTTATTACTTCGTTCTAATGTGATTAGCATCAAAAGGAGCAATCCCATGACTAACGCGTTAAAAACGATGCGTACATCTCACACAAGTCTTCATTTAAAGAGGCCTTCTTATTGTTTTATTGGTTCTCTAAAATTATGAAAGAAGGAGGTGATTAGGAGTCTTATTACTTCGTTTTAATTTGATTAGCATCAAAAGGAGCAATCCTATGACTATAACATTAAAAACGATGTGTACATCTCACACAAGTTTTGATTTAGGGAGACCTTCTTATTGTTTCATTGGTTCTCTCAAATTGTCAAAGCAAGAGGTGATTATGAGTCCTATGAATTCGTTCTAGTTTGATTAGCATCAAAAGGAGCAGCAATCCTATCACTAGTGCCTTCAAAACGATTCGAACATCTCACACAAGTCTTCATTTAGGGAGACCTTCTTAATGTTTCATTAGTTCTCTCAAATTTTCAAAATATAGGTGATTATGAGTCCTATTACTTCGTTCTAGTTGAAATTAGCATCAAAAGGAGCAATCCAATCACTATTGCTTTCAAAACGATGCGTAGATCTCACACAGGTCTTCATTTAGGGATACCTTCATATTGTTTCGTTGGTTGTTTCAAATTTACAAAGAAAGAGGTGATTAAGAGTTGCATTACTTCGTTCTAGTTTGATTAGCATCAAAACGAGAAACCCATGACTATCGCGTTCAAAACCAGGCGTTCATATCACACAATTCTTCATTTAGGGATACCTTCTTATTGTTTCGTTGGTGAACTAAAATTGTCAAACAAAGAGGTGATTAGGAGTCCTACAACTTCGTTCTAAGTTTGATTAGCAACAAAAGGAGCAATCCCATGACTATCGCTTTAAAAACGATGCGTACATCTGACACAAGTCTTCATTTAAGGAGGCCTTTTTATTGTTTCATTGGTTCTCTAAAATTATGAAAGTAGGAGGTGATTAGGAGTCTTATTTCGTTCTAATTTGATTAGCATCAAAAGGAGCAATCCCATGACTATCGCGTTAAAAAAGATGTGTACATCTCACACAAGTTTTAATTTACGGAGACCTTCATATTATTTCATTGGTTCTCTCAAATTGTCAAAGAAAGAGGTGATTATGAGTCCTATGAATTCGTTTTAGTTTGATTAGCATCAAAAGGAGCAGCAATCCTATCACTAGTGCCTTTAAAACGATCCGTACATCTCACACAAGTCTTCATTTAGGGAGAACTTCTTAATGTTTCATTAGTTCTCTAAATTGTCAAAATATAGGTGATTATGAGTCCTATTACTTCGTTCTAGTTAAAATTAGCATCAAAATGAGCAATTTCATCACTATCGCGTTCAAAACGATGCGTAGATCTCACACACATCTTCATTTAGGGAGACCTTCATATTTTTTCGTTGATTGTTTCAAATTTACAAAGAAAGAGGTGATTAAGAGTTGTATTACTTCGTTATAGTTTGATTAGCGTCAAAACGAGAAACCTATGACTATCGCGTTCAAAACTTTGCGTACATATCACACAATTCTTTATTTAGGGATACCTTTTTATTGTTTCATTGGTGCACTAAAATTGTCAAAGAAAGAGGTGATTAGGAGTCCTATAACTTCGTTCTAGGTTTGATTAGCATCAAAAGGAGCAATCCCATGACTATTGCATTTTAAACGATGCGTACATCTCACACAAGTCTTCATTTAAGGAGAACTTCTTATTGTTTCATTGGTTCTCTAAGATTGTTAAAGAAGGAGGTGATTAGGAGTCTTATTACTTCGTTCTAATTTGATTAGCATCAAAAGGAGCAATCCCATGACTATCGCGTTAAAAACGATGTGTACATCTCACACAAGTCTTGATTTAAAAAGACCTTCTTATTGTTTCATTGGTTCTCTCAAATTGTCAAGGAAAGAGGTGATTATGAGTCCTATGAATTCGTTCTAGTTTGATTAGCGTCAAAAGGAGCAGCAATCCTATCACTAGTGCCATCAAAACGATCCGTACATCTCACACAATTCTTCATTTAGGTAGACCTTCTTAATGTTTTATTAGTTCTCTCAAATTGTCAAAATATAGGTGATTATGAGTCCTATTACTTCGTTCTAGTTGAAATTAGCATCAAAAGGAGCAATCCCATCACTATCGCGTTCAAAACGATGGGTATATCTCACACAGGTCTTCATTTAGGGAGACCTTCATATTGTTTCATTGGTTGTTTCTAATTTACAAAAAAAGAGGTGATTAAGAGTTGTATTACATCGTTCTAGTTTGATTAGCGTCGAAACGAGAAACCCATGACTATCGCATTCAAAACCATGCGTACATATCACACAATTCTTCATTAAGGGATACCTTCTTATTGTTTCACTGTTGCACTAAAATTGTCAAAGAAAGAGGTGATTAGGAGTCTTATAACTTCGTTCTAAGTCTGATTAGCATCAAAAGGAGCAATCCCATGACTAACGCGTTAAAAACGATGCGTACATCTCACACAAGTCTTTATTTAAGGAGGCCTTCTTATTGTTTTATTGGTTCTCTAAAATTATGAAAGAAGGAGGTGATTAGGAGTCTTATTACTTCGTTCTAATTTGATTAGCATCAAAAGGAGCAATCCCATGACTATAACATTAAAAACGATGTGTACATCTCACACAAGTCTTGATTTAGGGAGACCTTCTTATTGTTTCATTGGTTCTCTCAAATTATCAAAGAAAGAGGTGATTATGAGTCCTATGAATTCGTTCTAGTTTGATTAGCATCAAAAGGAGCAGCAATCCTATCACTAGTGCCTTCAAAATGATCCGTACATCTCACACAAGTCTTCATTTAGGGAGACCTTCTTAATATTTCATTAGTTCTCTCAAATTGTCAAAATATAGGTTATTATGAGTCCTATTACTTCGTTCTAGTTGAAATTAGCATCAAAAGGAGCAATCCCATCACTATCGCGTTCAAAACGATGGGTAGATCTCACACAGGTCTTCATTTAGGGAGACCTTCATATTGTTTCATTGGTTGTTTCTAATTTACAAAAAAAGAGGTGATTAAGAGTTGTATTACATCGTTCTAGTTTGATTAGCGTCGAAACGAGAAACCCATGACTATCGCATTCAAAACCATGCGTACATATCACACAATTCTTCATTTTGGGATACCTTCTTATTGTTTCATTGTTGCACTAAAATTGTCAAAGAAATAGGTGATTAGGAGTCTTATAACTTCGTTCTAAGTCTGATTAGCATCAAAAGGAGCAATCCCATGACTAACGCGTTAAAAATGATGCGTACATCTCACACAAGTCTTCATTTAAGGAGGCCTTCTTATTGTTTTATTGGTTCTCTAAAATTATGAAAGAAGGAGGTGATTAGGAGTCCTATTACTTCGTTCTAATTTGATTAGCATAAAAAGGAGCAATCCCATGACTATAACATTAAAAACGATGTGTACATCTCACACAAGTCTTGATTTAGGGAGACCTTCTTATTGTTTCATTGGTTCTCTCAAATTGTCAGAGAAAGAGGTGATTATGAGTCCTATGAATTCGTTCTAGTTTGATTAGCATCAAAAGGAGCAGCAATCTTATCACTAGTGCCTTCAAAACGATCCGTACATCTCACACAAGTCTTCATTTAGGGAGACCTTCTTAATGTTTCATTAGTTCTCTCAAATTGTCAAAATATAGGTGATTATGAGTGCTATTACTTCGTTCTAGTTGAAATTAGCATCAAAAGGAGCAATCCCATCACTATCGCGTTCAAAACGATTGGTAGACCTCACACAGGTCTTCATTTAGGGAGACCTTCATATTGTTTCGTTGGTTGTTTCAAATTTACAAAGAAAGAGGTGATTAAGAGTTGCATTACTTCGTTCTAGTTTGATTAGCGTCAAAACGAGAAACCCATGACTATCGCGTTAAAAACCAGGCGTTCATATCACACAATTCTTTATTTAGGGATACCTTCTTATTATTTCATTGGTGAACTAAAATTGTCAAACAAAGAGGTGATTAGGAGTCCTATAACGTCGTTCTAAGTTTGATTTGCATCAAAAGGAGCAATCCCATTACTATCGCGTTAAAAACGATGCGTACATCTCACACAAGTCTTCATTTAAGGAGGCCTTCTTATTATTTATTTGGTTCTCTAAAATTATAAAAGTAGGAGGTGATTAGGAGTCTTATTACTTCGTTCTAATGTGATTAGCATCAAAAGGAGCAATCCCATGACTAACGCGCTAAAAACGATGCGTACATCTCACACAAGTCTTCATTTAAGGAGGCCTTCTTATTGTTTTATTGGTTCTCTAAAATTATGAAAGAAGGAGGTGATTAGGAGTCTTATTACTTCGTTTTAATTTGATTAGCATCAAAAGGAGCAATCCCATGACTAGAACATTAAAAACAATGTGTACATCTAACACAAGTCTTGATTTAGGGAGACTTTCTTATTGTTTCATTGGTTCTCTCAAATTGTCAAAGAAAGAGGAGATTATGAGTCCTATGAATTCGTTCTAGTTTGATTAGCATCAAAAGGAGCAGCAATCCTATCACTAGTGCCTTCAAAAATATCCGTATATCTCACACAAGTCTTCATTTAGGGAGACCTTTTTAATGTTTCAATAGTTCTCTCAAATTGTCAAAATATGGGTGATTATGAGTCCTATTACTTCGTTCTAGTTGAAATTAGCATCAAAAGGAGCAATCCCATCACTATCGCGTTCAAAACGACGCGTAGATCTCACACAGGTCTTCATTTAGGGACACCTTCATATTGTTTCGTTGGTTGTTTCAAATTTACAAAGAAAGAGGTGATTAAGAGTTGCATTACTTCGTTCTAGTTTGATTAGCATCAAAACGAGAAACCCATTACTATCGCGTTCAAAACCAGGGGTTCATATCACACAATTCTTCATTTAGGGATACCTTCTTATTGTTTCATTGGTGAACTAAAATTGTCAAACAAAGAGGTGATTAAGAGTCCTACAACTTCGTTCTAAGTTTGATTAGCAACAAAAGGAGCAATCCCATGACTATCGCGTTAAAAACGATGCGTACATCTCACACAAGTCTTCATTTAAGGAGGCCTTTTTATTGTTTCATTGGTTCTCTAAAATTATGAAAGTAAGAGGTGATTAGGAGTCTTATTACTTCATTCTAATTTGATTAGCATCAAAAGGAACAATCCCATGACTATCGCGTTAAAAAAGATGTGTATATCTCACACAAGTCTTGATTTACGGAGACCTTCATATTATTTCATTGGTTCTCTCAAATTGTCAAAGAAAGAGGTGATTATGAGTCCTATGAATTCGTTCTAGTTTGATTAGCATCAAAAGGAGCAGCAATCCTATCACTAGTGACTTCAAAACGATCCGTACATCTCACACAAGTCTTCATTTAGTTAGAACTTCTTAATGTTTCATTAGTTCTCTAAAATTGTCAAAATATAGGTGATTATGAGTCCTATTACTTCGTTCTAGTTGAAATTAGCATCAAAAGCAGCAATTCCATCACTATCGCGTTCAAAACGATGCGTAGATCTCACACACGTCTTCATTTAGGGAGACCTTCATATTTTTTCGTTGGTTGTTTCAAATTTACAAAGAAAGAGGTGATTAAGAGTTGTATTACTTCGTTATAGTTTGATTAGCGTCAAAACGAGAAACCTATGACTATCGCGTTCAAAACCTTGCGTACATATCACACAATTTTTTATTTAGGGATACCTTCTTATTGTTTCATTGGTGCACTAAAATTGTCAAAGAAAGATGTGATTAGGAGTCCTATAACTTCGTTCTAAGTTTGATTAGCATCAAAAAGAGCAATCCCATGACTATTGCATTTTAAACGATGCGTACATCTCACACAAGTCTTCATTTAAGGAGACCTTCTTATTGTTTCATTGGTTCTCAAAGATTGTTAAAGAAGGAGGTGATTAGGAGTCTTATTACTTCGTTCTAATTTGATTATCATCAAAAGGAGCAATCCCATGACTATCGCGTTAAAAACCATGTGTACATCTCACACAAGTCTTGATTTAAACAGACCTTCTTATTGTTTCATTGGTTCTCTCAAATTGTCAAGGAAAGAGGTGATTATGAGTCCTATGAATTCGTTCTAGTTTGATTAGCGTCAAAAGGAGCTGCAATCCTATCACTAGTGCCTTCAAAACGATCCGTACATCTCACACAAGTCTTCATTTAGGTAGACCTTCTTAATGTTTTATTAGTTCTCTCAAATTGTCAAAATATAGGTGATTATGAGCCCTATTACTTCGTTCTAGTTGAAATTAGCATCAAAAGGAGCAATCCCATCACTATCGCGTTCAAACCGATTGGTAGATCTCACACAGGTCTTCATTTAGGGAGACCTTCATATTATTTCATTGGTTGTTTCTAATTTACAAAAAAAGAGGTGATTAAGAGTTGTATTACATCATTCTAGTTTGATTAGCGTCGAAAAGAGAAACCCAAGACTATCGCATTCAAAACCATGCGTACATATCATACAATTCTTCATTTAGGGATACCTTCTTATTGTTTCATTGTTGCACTAAAATTGTCAAAGAAAGAGGTGATTAGGAGTCTTATAACTTCGTTCTAAGTTTGATTAGCATCAAAAGGAGCAATCCCATGACTAACGCGTTAAAAACTATGCGTACATCTCACACAAGTCATCATTTAAGGAGGCCTTCTTATTGTTTTATTGGTTCTCTAAAATTATGAAAGAAGGAGGTGATTAGGAGTCTTATTACTTCGTTCTAATTTGATTAGTATCAAAAGGAGCAATCCCATTACTATAACATTAAAAACGATGTGTACATCTCACACAAGTCTTGATTTAGGTAGACCTTCTTATTGTTTCATTGGTTCTCTCAAATTGTCAAAGAAAGAGGTGATTATGAGTCCTATGAATTCGTTCTAGTTTGATTAGCATCAAAAGGAGCAGCAATCCTATCACTAGTGCCTTCAAAACGATCCGTACATCTCACACAAGTCTTCATTGAGGGAGACCTTCTTAATGTTTCATTAGTTCTCTCAAATTGTCAAAATATAGGTGATTATGAGTCCTATTACTTCGTTCTAGTTGAAATTAGCATCAAAAGGAGCAATCCCATCATTATCGCGCGTAGATCTCACACAAGTCTTCATTTAGGGACACCTTCATATTGTTTCGTTGGTTGTTTCAAATTTACAAAGAAAGAGGTGATTAAGAGTTGCATTACTTCGTTCTAGTTTGATTAGCGTTCAAAACCAGGCGTTCATATCACACAATTCTTCATTTAGGGATACCTTCTTATTGTTTCATTGGTGAACTAAAATTGTCAAACAAAGAGGTGATTAGGAGTCCTATAACTTCGTTCTAAGTTTGATTTGCATCAAAAGGAGCAATCCGATGACTATCGCGTTAAAAATGATGTGTACATCTCATACAAGTCTTGTTTTAGGGAGACCTTCATATTGTTTCATTGGTTCTCTCAAATTATCAAAGAAAGAGGTGATTATGAGTCCTATGAATTCGTTCTAGTTTAATTAGCATCAAAAGGAGCAGCAATCCTATCACTAGTGCCTTCAAAATGATCCGTACATCTCACACAAGTCTTCATTTAGGGAGACCTTCTTAATGTTTCATTAGTTCTCTCAAATTGTCAAAATATAGGTGATTATGAGTCCTATTACTTCGTTCTAGTGGAAATTAGCATCAAAAGGAGCAATCCCATCACTATCGCGTTCAAAACGATGCGTAGATCTCACATAGGTCTTCATTTAGGGAGACCTTCATATTGTTTCGTTGGTTGTTTCAAATTTACAAAGAAAGAGGTGATTAAGAGTTGCATTACTTCGTTCTAGTTTGATTAGCGTCAAAACGAGAAACCCATGACTATCGCGTTCAAAACCAGGCGTTCATATCACACAATTCTTCATTTAGGGATACCTTCTTATTATTTCATTGGTGTACTAAAATTGTCAAACAAAGAGGTGATTAGGAGTCCTATAACTTCGTTCTAAGTTTGATTTGCATCAAAAGGAGCAATCCCATTACTATCGCGTTAAAAACGATGGGTACATCTCACACAAGTCTTCATTTCAGGAGGCCTTCTTATTATTTATTTGGTTCTCTAAAATTATAAAAGTAGGAGGTGATTAGGAGTCTTATTACTTCGTTCTAATGTGATTAGCATCAAAAGGAGCAATCCCATGACTAACGCGTTAAAAACGATGCGTACATCTCACACAAGTCTTCATTTAAGGAGGCCTTCTTATTGTTTTATTGGTTCTCTAAAATTATGAAAGAAGGAGGTGATTAGGAGTCTTATTACTTCGTTTTAATTTGATTAGCATCAAAAGGAGCAATCCCATGACTATAACATTAAAAACGATGTATACATCTCACACAAGTCTTGATTTAGGGAGTCCTTCTTATTGTTTCATTGGTTCTCTCAAATTGTCAAAGAAAGAGGTGATTATGAGTCCTATGAATTCGTTCTAGTTTGATTAGCATCAAAAGGAGCAGCAATCCTATCACTAGTGCCTTCAAAACGATCCGTACATCTCACACAAGTCTTCATTTAGGGAGACCTTCTTAATGTTTCATTAGTTCTCTCAAATTGTCAAAATATAGGTGATTATGAGTCCTATTACTTCATTCTAGTTGAAATTAGCATCAAAAGGAGCAATCCCATCACTATCGTGTTCAAAACGATGCCTAGATCTCACACTGGTCTTCATTTAGGGACACCTTCATATTGTTTCGTTGGTTGTTTCAAATTTACAAAGAAAGAGGTGATTAAGAGTTGCATTACTTTGTTCTAGTTTGATTAGCATCAAAACGAGAAACCCATGACTATCGCGTTCAAAACCAGGCGTTCATATCACACAATTCTTCATTTAGGGATACCTTCTTATTGTTTCATTGGTGAACTAAAATTGTCAAACAAAGAGGTGATTAGGAGTCCTACAACTTCGTTCTAAGTTTGATTAGCAACAAAAAGAGCAATCCCATGACTATCGCGTTAAAAACGATGCGAACATCTCACATAAGTCTTCATTTAAGGAGACCTTCTTATTGTTTCATTGGTTCTCTAAGATTGTTAAAGAAGGAGGTGATTAGGAGTCTTATTACTTTGTTCTAATTGGATTAGCATCAAAGGAGCAATCCCATGACTATCGCATTAAAATCGATGTGTACATCTCACTCAAGTCTTGATTTAAGGAGACCTTCTTATTGTTTCATTGGTTCTCTCAAATTATAAAGGAAAGAGGTGATTATGAGTCCTATGAATTAGTTCTAGTTTGATTAGCGTCAAAAGGAGCCGCAATCCTATCACTAGTGCCTTCAAAACGATCCGTACATCTCACACAAGTCTTCATTTAGGGAGACCTTCTTAATGTTTCATTAGTTCTCTCAAATTGTCAAAATATAGGTGATTATGAGTCCTATTACTTCGTTCTAGTTGAAATTAGCATCAAAAGGAGCAATCCCATCACTATCGCGTTCAAAACGATTTGTAGACCTCACACAGGTCTTCATTTAGGGAGACCTTCATATTGTTTCGTTGGTTGTTTCAAATTTACAAAGAAAGAGGTGATTAAGAGTTCCATTACTTCGTTCTAGTTTGATTAGCGTCAAAACGAGAAACCCATGACTATCGCGTTCAAAACCAGGCGTTCATATCACACAATTCTTCATTTAGGGATACCTTTTTATTATTTCATTGGTGAACTAAAATTGTCAAACAAAGAGGTGATTAGGAGTCCTATAACGTCGTTCTAAGTTTGATTTGCATCAAAAGGAGCAATCCCATTACTATCGCGTTAAAAACGATGCGTACATCTCACACAAGTCTTCATTTAAGGAGGCCTTCTTATTATTTATTTGGTTCTCTAAAATTATAAAAGTAGGAGGTGATTAGGAGTCTTATTACTTCGTTCTAATGTGATTAGCATCAAAAGGAGCAATCCCATGACTAACGCGCTAAAAACGATGCGTACATCTCACACAAGTCTTCATTTAAGGAGGCCTTCTTATTGTTTTATTGGTTCTCTAAAATTATGAAAGAAGGAGGTGATTAGGAGTCTTATTACTTCGTTTTAATTTGATTAGCATCAAAAGGAGCAATCCCATGACTAGAACATTAAAAACGATGTGTACATCTAACACAAGTCTTGATTTAGAGAGGCTTTCTTATTGTTTCATTGGTTCTCTCAAATTGTCAAAGAAAGAGGTGATTATGAGTCCTATGAATTCGTTCTAGTTTGATTAGCATCAAAAGGAGCAGCAATCCTATCACTAGTGCCTTCAAAACGATCCGTACATCTCACACAAGTCTTCATTTAGGGAGACCTTCTTAATGTTTCAATAGTTCTCTCAAATTGTCAAAATATGGGTGATTATGAGTCCTATTACTTCGTTCTAGTTGAAATTAGCATCAAAAGGAGCAATCCCATCACTATCGCGTTCAAAACGACGCTTAGATCTCACACAGGTCTTCATTTAGGGACACCTTCATATTGTTTCGTTGGTTGTTTCAAATTTACAAAGAAAGAGGTGATTAAGAGTTGCATTACTTCGTTCTAGTTTGATTAGCATCAAAACGAGAAACCCATTACTATCGCGTTCAAAACCAGGGGTTCATATCACACAATTCTTCATTTAGGGATACCTTCTTATTGTTTCATTGGTGAACTAAAATTGTCAAACAAAGAGGTGATTAGGAGTCCTATAACTTCGTTCTAAGTTTGATTTGCATCAAAAGGAGCAATCCGATGACTATCGCGTTAAAAATGATGTGTACATCTCATACAAGTCTTGTTTTAGGGAGACCTTCATATTGTTTCATTGGTTCTCTCAAATTATCAAAGAAAGAGGTGATTATGAGTCCTATGAATTCGTTCTAGTTTAATTAGCATCAAAAGGAGCAGCAATCCTATCACTAGTGCCTTCAAAATGATCCGTACATCTCACACAAGTCTTCATTTAGGGAGACCTTCTTAATGTTTCATTAGTTCTCTCAAATTGTCAAAATATAGGTGATTATGAGTCCTATTACTTCGTTCTAGTGGAAATTAGCATCAAAAGGAGCAATCCCATCACTATCGCGTTCAAAACGATGCGTAGATCTCACATAGGTCTTCATTTAGGGAGACCTTCATATTATTTCGTTGGTTGTTTCAAATTTACAAAGAAAGAGGTGATTAAGAGTTGCATTACTTCGTTCTAGTTTGATTAGCGTCAAAACGAGAAACCCATGACTATCGCGTTCAAAACCAGGCGTTCATATCACACAATTCTTCATTTAGGGATACCTTCTTATTATTTCATTGGTGTACTAAAATTGTCAAACAAAGAGGTGATTAGGAGTCCTATAACTTCGTTCTAAGTTTGATTTGCATCAAAAGGAGCAATCCCATTACTATCGCGTTAAAAACGATGGGTACATCTCACACAAGTCTTCATTTCAGGAGGCCTTCTTATTATTTATTTGGTTCTCTAAAATTATAAAAGTAGGAGGTGATTAGGAGTCTTATTACTTCGTTCTAATGTGATTAGCATCAAAAGGAGCAATCCCATGACTAACGCGTTAAAAACGATGCGTACATCTCACACAAGTCTTCATTTAAGGAGGCCTTCTTATTGTTTTATTGGTTCTCTAAAATTATGAAAGAAGGAGGTGATTAGGAGTCTTATTACTTCGTTTTAATTTGATTAGCATCAAAAGGAGCAATCCCATGACTATAACATTAAAAACGATGTATACATCTCACACAAGTCTTGATTTAGGGAGTCCTTCTTATTGTTTCATTGGTTCTCTCAAATTATCAAAGAAAGAGGTGATTATGAGTCCTATGAATTCGTTCTAGTTTGATTAGCATCAAAAGGAGCAACAATCCTATCACTAGTGCCTTCAAAACGATCCGTACATCTCACACAAGTCTTCATTTAGGGAGACCTTCTTAATGTTTCATTAGTTCTCTCAAATTGTCAAAATATAGGTGATTATGAGTCCTATTACTTCATTCTAGTTGAAATTAGCATCAAAAGGAGCAATCCCATCACTATCGTGTTCAAAAAGATGCCTAGATCTCACACTGGTCTTCATTTAGGGACACCTTCATATTGTTTCGTTGGTTGTTTCAAATTTACAAAGAAAGAGGTGATTAAGAGTTGCATTACTTTGTTCTAGTTTGATTAGCATCAAAACGAGAAACCCATGACTATCACGTTCAAAACCAGGCGTTCATATCACACAATTCTTCATTTAGGGATACCTTCTTATTGTTTCATTGGTGAACTAAAATTGTCAAACAAAGAGGTGATTAGGAGTCCTACAACTTCGTTCTAAGTTTGATTAGCAACAAAAAGAGCAATCCCATGACTATCGCGTTAAAAACGATGCGAACATCTCACATAAGTCTTCATTTAAGGAGACCTTCTTATTGTTTCATTGGTTCTCTAAGATTGTTAAAGTAGGAGGTGATTAGGAGTCTTATTACTTTGTTCTAATTGGATTAGCATCAAAAGGAGCAATCCCATGACTATCGCATTAAAATCGATGTGTACATCTCACTCAAGTCTTGATTTAAGGAGACCTTCTTATTGTTTCATTGGTTCTCTCAAATTATAAAGGAAAGAGGTGATTTTGAGTCCTATGAATTAGTTCTAGTTTGATTAGCGTCAAAAGGAGCCGCAATCCTATCACTAGTGCCTTCAAAACGATCCGTACATCTCACACAAGTCTTCATTTAGGGAGACCTTCTTAATGTTTCATTAGTTCTCTCAAATTGTCAAAATATAGGTGATTATGAGTCCTATTACTTCGTTCTAGTTGAAATTAGCATCAAAAGGAGCAATCCCATCACTATCGCGTTCAAAACGATTTGTAGACCTCACACAGGTCTTCATTTAGGGAGACCTTCATATTGTTTCGTTGGTTGTTTCAAATTTACAAAGAAAGAGGTGATTAAGAGTTCCATTACTTCGTTCTAGTTTGATTAGCGTCAAAACGAGAAACCCATGACTATCGCGTTCAAAACCAGGCGTTCATATCACACAATTCTTCATTTAGGGATACCTTTTTATTATTTCATTGGTGAACTAAAATTGTCAAACAAAGAGGTGATTAGGAGTCCTATAACGTCGTTCTAAGTTTGATTTGCATCAAAAGGAGCAATCCCATTACTATCGCGTTAAAAACGATGCGTACATCTCACACAAGTCTTCATTTAAGGAGGCCTTCTTATTATTTATTTGGTTCTCTAAAATTATAAAAGTAGGAGGTGATTAGGAGTCTTATTACTTCGTTCTAATGTGATTAGCATCAAAAGGAGCAATCCCATGACTAACGCGCTAAAAACGATGCGTACATCTCACACAAGTCTTCATTTAAGGAGGCCTTCTTATTGTTTTATTGGTTCTCTAAAATTATGAAAGAAGGAGGTGATTAGGAGTCTTATTACTTCGTTTTAATTTGATTAGCATCAAAAGGAGCAATCCCATGACTAGAACATTAAAAACAATGTGTACATCTAACACAAGTCTTGATTTAGGGAGACTTTCTTATTGTTTCATTGGTTCTCTCAAATTGTCAAAGAAAGAGGTGATTATGAGTCCTATGAATTCGTTCTAGTTTGATTAGCATCAAAAGGAGCAGCAATCATATCACTAGTGCCTTCAAAACGATCCGTACATCTCACACAAGTCTTCATTTAGGGAGACCTTCTTACTGTTTCAATAGTTCTCTCAAATTGTCAAAATATGGGTGATTATGAGTCCTATTACTTCGTTCTAGTTGAAATTAGCATCAAAAGGAGCAATCCAATCACTATCGCGTTCAAAACGACGCGTAGATCTCACACAGGTCTTCATTTAGGGACACCTTCATATTGTTTCGTTGGTTGTTTCAAATTTACAAAGAAAGAGGTGATTAAGAGTTGCATTACTTCGTTCTAGTTTGATTAGCATCAAAACGAGAAACCCATTACTATCGCGTTCAAAACCAGGGGTTCATATCACACAATTCTTCATTTAGGGATACCTTCTTATTGTTTCATTGGTGAACTAAAATTGTCAAACAAAAAGGTGATTAGGAGTCCTACAACTTCGTTCTAAGTTTGATTTGCATCAAAAGGAGCAATCCGATGACTATCGCGTTAAAAACGATGCGTACATCTCACACAAGTCTTGTTTTAGGGAGACCTTTTTATTGTTTCATTGGTTCTCTAAAATTATGAAAGTAAGAGGTGATTAGGAGTCTTATTACTTCGTTCTAATTTGATTAGCATCAAAAGGAACAATCCCATGACTATCGCGTTAAAAAAGATGTGTATATCTCACACAAGTCTTGATTTACGGAGACCTTCATATTATTTCATTGGTTCTCTCAAATTGTCAAAGAAAGAGGTGATTATGAGTCCTATGAATTCGTTCTAGTTTGATTAGCATCAAAAGGAGCTGCAATCCTATCACTAGTGCCTTCAAAACGATCCGTACATCTCACACAAGTCTTCATTTAGTTAGAACTTCTTAATGTTTCATTAGTTCTCTAAAATTGTCAAAATATAGGTGATTATGAGTCCTATTACTTCGTTCTAGTTGAAATTAGCATCAAAAGCAGCAATTCCATCACTATCGCGTTCAAAACGATGCGTAGATCTCACACACGTCTTCATTTAGGGAGACCTTCATATTTTTTCGTTGGTTGTTTCAAATTTACAAAGAAAGAGGTGATTAAGAGTTGTATTACTTCGTTATAGTTTGATTAGCGTCAAAACGAGAAACCTATGACTATCGCGTTCAAAACCTTGCGTACATATCACACAATTCTTTATTTAGGGATACCTTTTTATTGTTTCATTGGTGCACTAAAATTGTCAAAGAAAGATGTGATTAGGAGTCCTATAACTTCGTTCTAAGTTTGATTAGCATCAAAAGGAGCAATCCCATGACTATTGCATTTTAAACGATGCGTACATCTCACACAAGTCTTCATTTAAGGAGACCTTCTTATTGTTTCATTGGTTCTCTAAGATTGTTAAAGAAGGAGGTGATTAGGAGTCTTATTACTTCGTTCTAATTTGATTATCATCAAAAGGAGCAATCCCATGACTATCGCGTTAAAAACCATGTGTACATCTCACACAAGTCTTGATTTAAACAGACCTTCTTATTGTTTCATTGGTTCTCTCAAATTGTCAAGGAAAGAGGTGATTATGAGTCCTATGAATTCGTTCTAGTTTGATTAGCGTCAAAAGGAGCTGCAATCCTATCACTAGTGCCTTCAAAACGATCCGTACATCTCACACAAGTCTTCATTTAGGTAGACCTTCTTAATGTTTTATTAGTTCTCTCAAATTGTCAAAATATAGGTGATTATGAGTCCTATTACTTCGTTCTAGTTGAAATTAGCATCAAAAGGAGCAATCCCATCACTATCGCGTTCAAACCGATTGGTAGATCTCACACAGGTCTTCATTTAGGGAGACCTTCATATTGTTTCATTGGTTGTTTCTAATTTACAAAAAAAGAGGTGATTAAGAGTTATATTACATCGTTCTAGTTTGATTAGCGTCGAAAAGAGAAACCCAAGACTATCGCATTCAAAACCATGCGTACATATCACACAATTCTTCATTTAGGGATACCTTCTTATTGTTTCATTGTTGCACTAAAATTGTCAAAGAAAGAGGTGATTAGGAGTCTTATAACTTCGTTCTAAGTTTGATTAGCATCAAAAGGAGCAATCCCACGACTAACGTGTTAAAAACGATGCGTACATCTCACACAAGTCTTCATTTAAGGAGGCCTTCTTATTGTTTTATTGCTTCTCTAAAATTATGAAAGAAGGAGGTGATTAGGAGTCTTATTACTTCGTTCTAATTTGATTATTATCAAAAGGAGCAATCCCATGACTATAACATTAAAAACGATGTGTACATCTCAAACAAGTCTTGATTTAGGTAGACCTTCTTATTGTTTCATTGGTTCTCTCAAATTGTCAAAGAAAGAGGTGATTATGAGTCCTATGAATTCGTTCTAGTTTGATTAGCATCAAAAGGAGCAGCAATCCTATCACTAGTGCCTTCAAAACGATCCGTACATCTCACACAAGTCTTCATTTAGGGAGACCTTCTTAATGTTTCATTAGTTCTCTCAAATTGTCAAAATATAGGTGATTATGAGTCCTATTACTTCGTTCTAGTTGAAATTAGCATCAAAAGGAGCAATCCCATCACTATCGCGTTCAAAACGATGCGTAGATCTCACACAAGTCTTCATTTAGGGACACCTTCATATTGTTTCGTTGGTTGTTTTAAATTTACAAAGAAAGAGGTGATTAAGAGTTGTATTACTTCGTTTTAGTTTGATTAGCGTCAAAACGAGAAACCCATGACTATCGCGTTCAAAACCAGGCGTTCATATCACACAATTCTTCATTTAGGGATACCTTCTTATTATTTCATTGGTGAACTAAAATTATCAAACAAAGAGGTGATTAGGAGTCCTATAACTTCGTTCTAAGTTTAATTTGCATCAAAAGGAGCAATCTGATGACTATCGCGTTAAAAACGATGTGTACATCTCACAAAAGTCTTGTTTTAGGGAGACCTTCATATTGTTTCATTGGTTCTCTCAAATTATCAAAGAAAGAGGTGATTATGAGTCCTATGAATTCGTTCTAGTTTGATTAGCATCAAAAGGAGCAGCAATCCTATCACTAGTGCCTTCAAAACGATCCGTACATCTCACACAAGTCTTCATTTAGGGAGACCTTCTTAATGTTTCATTAGTTCTCTCAAATTGTCAAAATATAGGTGATTATGAGTCCTATTACTTCGTTCTAGTTGAAATTAGCATCAAAAGGAGCAATCCCATCACTATCGCGTTCAAAACGATTGGTAGACCTCACACAGGTCTTCATTTAGGGAGACCTTCATATTGTTTCGTTGGTTGTTTCAAATTTACAAAGAAAGAGGTGATTAAGAGTTGTATTACTTCGTTCTAGATTGATTAGCGTCAAAACGAGAAACCTTTGACAATCGCGTTCAAAACCATGCGTTCATATCACACAATTCTTCATTTAGGGATACCTTCTTATTGTTTCATTGGTGCATTAAAATTGTCAAAGAAAGAGGTGATTAGGAGTCTTATAACTTCGTTCTAAGTTTGATTAGCATCAAAAGGAGCAATCCCATGACTATCGCTTTAAAAACGATGCATACATCTCTCACAAGTCTTCATTTAAGGAGGCCTTCTTATTGTTTTATTGGTTCTCTAAAATTATGAAAGAAGTAGGTGATTACGAGTATTATTACTTCGTTCTAATTTGATTAGCATCAAAAGGAGCAATCCCATGACTATCGCGTTAAAAACGATGTGTACATCTCACATAAGTCTTGATTTACGGAGACCTTCAAATCGTTTCATTGGTTTTCTCAAATTAT
The DNA here is from genome assembly GCA_020205555.1 of Panax stipuleanatus. Lineage (NCBI taxonomy): Eukaryota > Viridiplantae > Streptophyta > Magnoliopsida > Apiales > Araliaceae > Panax > Panax stipuleanatus. The sequence continues at coordinate 260,776 of JAINUT010002195.1, forward strand.
CAAAGAAAGAGGTGATTATGAGTACTACAAATTTGTTTTAGTTTGATTAGCACCAAAAGGAGCAGCAATCCTATCACTAGTGCTTTCAAAACGGTCCGTACATCTCACACAAGTCTTCATTTAGGGAGAACTTCTTAATGTTTCATTAGTTCTCTGAAATTGTCAAAATATAGGTGATTATGAGTCCTATTACTTTGTTCTAGTTGAAATTAGCATCAAAAGGAGCAATCCCATCACTATCGCGTTCAAAACGATGCGTAGATCTCACACAGGTCTTCATTTAGGGAGACCTTCATATTGTTTCGTTGATTGTTTCAAATTTTCAAAAAAAGAGGTGATTAAGAGCTGTATTACTTCGTTATAGTTTGATTAGCGTCAAAACGAGAAACCCACGACTATCGCGTGCAAAACCTTGCGTACATATCACACAATTCTTTATTTAGGGATACCTTTTTATTGTTTCATTGGTGGACTAAAATTGTAAAAGAAAGAGGTGATTAGGAGTCCTATAACTTCGTTCTAAGTTTAGTTAACATCAAAAGGAGCAATCCCATGACTATTGCGTGAAAAACGATGCGTACATCTCACACAAGTCTTCATTTAAGGAGAACTTCTTATTGTTTCATTGGTTCTCTAAGATTGTTAAAGAAGGAGGTGATTAGGAGTCGTATTACTTGGTTCTAATTTGATTAGCATCAAAAGGAGCAATCCCATGACTATCGCGTTAAAAACGATGTGTACATCTCACACAAGTCTTGATTTAGAAAGACCTTCTTATTGTTTCATTGGTTCTCTCAAATTGTCAAGGAAATAGGTGATTATGAGTCCTATGAATTCGTTCTAGTTTGATTAGCGTCAAAAGGAGCAGCAATCCTATCACTAGTGCCTTCAAAACAATCCGTACATCTCACACAAGTCTTCATTTAGGTAGACCTTTCTAATGTTTCATTAGTTCTCTCAAATTGTCAAAATATAGGTGATTATGGGTCCTATTACTTTGTTCTAGTTGAAATTAGCATCAAAAGGAGCAATCCCATCACTATCACGTTCAAAACGATGCGTAGATCTCACACAAGTCTTCATTTAGGGAGACCTTCATATTGTTTAATTGGTTGTTTCAAATTTAGAAAAAAAGTGGTGATTAAGAATTGTATTACTTTGTTCTAGTTTGATTAGCGTCAAAACGTGAAACCCATGACTATCGAGTTCAAAAACATGCGTACATATCACACAATTCTTCATTTAGGGATACCTTCTTATTATTTCATTGGTGCACTAAAATTGTCAAAGAAAGAGGTGATTAGGAGTCTTATAACTTCGTTCTAAGTTTGATTAGCATCAAAAGGAGCAATCCCATGACTATCGCGTTAAAAACGATGCGTACATCTCACACAAGTCTTCATTTAAGGAGGCCTTATTAATGTTTCATTGGTTCTCTATAATTATGAAAAAATGAGGTGATTAGGAGCCTTATTACTTCGTTCAAATTTGATTAGCATCAAAAGGAGCAATCTCATGACTATAGCATTAAAAACGATGTGTACATCTCACAAAAGTCTTGATTTAGGGAGACCTTCTTATTGTTTCATTGGTTCTCTCAAATTGTTAAAGAAAGAGTTGATTATGAGTCCTATGAATTCGTTCTAGTTTGATTAGCATCAAAAGGAGTAACAATCCTATCATTAATGCCTTCAAAACGATCCGTACATCTCACACAAGTCTTTATTTAGGGAGACCTTCTTAATATTTAATTAGTTCTCTCAAATTGTCAAAATATAGGTGATTATGAGTCCTATTACTTTGTTCTAGTTGAAATTAGCATCAAAAGGAGCAATCCAATCACTATCGCGTTCAAAACGATGCGTAGATCTCACACAGGTCTTCATTTAGGGAGACCTTCATATTGTTTCATTGGTTGTTTTAAATTTACAAAGAAAGAGGTGATTAAGAGTTGTATTACTTCGTTCTAGTTTTATTAGCGTCAAAACGAGAAACCCATGACTATCGCGTTCAAAACCATGAGTTCATATCTCACAATTCTTCATTTAGGAATACCTTTTTATTGTTTCATTGGTGCACTAAAATTGTCAAACAAAGATGTGATTAGGAGTCCTATAACTTCGCTCTAAGTTTTATTAGCATGAAAAGGAGCAATCCCATGACTATCGCGTTAAAAACGATGCGTAAATCGCACACAAGTCTTCATTTAAGGAGACCTTCTTATTGTTTCATTGGTTCTCTAAGATTGTTAAAGAAGGAGGTGATTAGGAGTCTTATTACTTCGTTCTAATTTGAGTAGCATCAAAAGGAGCAATCCCATGACTATCGCGTTAAAAACGTTGTGTAAATCTCGCACAAGCATTGATTTAGGAAGATCTTCTTATTGTTTCATTGGTTCTCTCAAATTGTCAAAGAAAGAGGTGATTATGAGTCCTATGAATTCGTTCTAGTTTGATTACCCTCAAAAGGAGCAGCAATCCCATCACTAGTGCCTTCAAAACGATACGTACATCTCACACAAGTCTTCATTTAGGTAGACCTTTCTAATGTTTCATTAGTTCTATCAAATTGTGAAAATATAGGTGATTATGGGTCCTATTACTTTGTTCTAGTTGAAATTAGCATCAAAAGGAGCAATCCCATCACTATCGCGTTCAAAACGATGCGTAGATCTCACACAAATCTTCATTTAGGGAGACCTTCATATTGTTTCATTGGCTGTTTCAAATTTAGAAAAAAAGAGGTGATTAAGAGTTGTATTACTTCGTTCTAGTTTGATTAGCGTCAAAACGTGAAACCCATGACTATCGAATTCAAAACCATGCGTACATATCACACAATTCTTCATTTAGGGATACCTTCTTATTATTTCATTGGTGCACTAAAATTGTCAAAGAAGGAGGTGATTAGGAGTCTTATAACATTGTTCTAAGTTTGATTAGCATCAAAAGGAGCAATCCCATGACTAACGCATTAAAAACGATGCCTACATCTCACACAAGTCTTTATTTATGGAGGCCTTCTTATTGTTTCATTGGTTCTCTAAAATTATGAAAGAAGGAGGTGATTAGGAGTCTTATTACGTCGTTCTAATTTGATTAGCATCAAAAGGAGCAATCCCATGACTATAGCATTAAAAACGATGTGTACATCTCAAACAAGTCTTGATTTAGGGAGACCTTCTTATTGTTTCGTTGGTTCTCTCAAATTGTCAAAGAAAGAGGTGATTATGAGTCCTATGAATTCGTTTTAATTTGATTAGCATCAAAAGGAGCAACAATCCTATCACTAGTGCCTCCAAAACGATCCGTACATCTCACACAAGTCTTCATTTAGGGAGACCTTCTTTAATGTTTCATTAGTTCTCTCAAATTGTCAAAATATAGCTGATTATGAGTCCTATTACTTCGTTCTAGTTGAAATTAGCATCAAATCAATCCTATCACTATCGCGTTCAAAATGATGCGTAGATCTCACACAGGTCTTCATATAGGGAGACCTTCATCTTTTTTCGTTGGTTGTTTCAAATTTACAAAGAAAGAGGTGATTAAGAGTTGTATTACTTCGTTCTAGTTTGATTAGCGTCAAAACGAGAAACCCATGACTATCGCTTACAAAACCATGCGTTCATATCACACAATTCTTCATTTAGAGATACCTTCTTATTGTTTCATTGGTGCATTAAAATTGTCAAAGAAAGAGGTGATTAGGAGTCTTATAACTTCGTTCTAAGTTTGATTAGCATCAAAAGGAGCAATCCCATCACTACCGCGTTCAAAACGATGCGTTGATCGCACATAGGTTTTCATTTAGGGAGCCCTTCATATTGTTTCATTGATTGTTTCAAATTTACAAAGAAAGAGGTGATTAAGAGTTGTATTACTTCGTTATAGTTTGAATAGCGTCAAAACGAGAAACCCATGACTATCGCGTTCAAAACCTTGCGTACATATCACACAATTCTTTATTTAGGGATACTTTATTATTGTTTCATTGGTGCAGTAAAATTGTAAAAGAAAGAGGTGATTAGGAGTCCTATAACTTCGTTCTAAATTTTATTAACATCAAAAGGAGCAATCCCATGACTATTGCGTGAAAAACGATGCGTACATCTCACACAAGTGTTCATTTAAGGAGAACTTCTTATTGTTTCATTGGTTCTCTATGATTGTTAAAGGAGGTGATTAGGAGTCGTATTACTTCGTTCTAATTTGATTAGCATCAAAAGGACCAATCCCATGACTATCGCCTTAAAAACGATGTGTACATCTCACACAAGTCTTGATTTAGAAAGACCTTCTTATTGTTTCATTGGTTCTCTCAAATTGTCAAGGAAATAGGTGATTATCAGTCCTACGAATTCGTTCTAGTTTGATTAGCGTCAAAAGGAGCAGCAATCCTATCACTAGTGCCTTCAAAACGATCCGTACATCTCACACAAGTCTTCATTTAGGGAGACCTTCTTAATGTTTCATTAGTTCTCTCAAATTGTCAAAATATAGGTGATTATGAGTCCTATTACTTCGTTCTAGTTGAAATTAGAATCAAAAGGAGCAATCCCATCACTATCGCGTTCAAAACGATGCGTAGATCTCACACAGATCTTCATTTAGGGACACCTTCATATTGTTTAATTGGTTGCATCAAATTTAGAAAAAAAGTGGTGATTAAGAGTTGTATAACTTCGTTCTAGTTTGATTAGCTTCAAAACGTGAAACCCATGACTATCGAGTTCAAAACCATGCGTACATATCACACAATTCTTCATTTAGGGATACCTTCTTATTATTTCATTGGTGCACTAAAATTGTCAAAGAAAGAGGTGATTAGGAGTCTTATAACTTCGTTCTAAGTTTGATTAGCATCAAAAGGAGCAATTCCATGACTAACGCGTTAAAAACGATGCGTAAATCTCACACAAGTCTTCATTTATGGAGGCCTTCCTATTGTTTCATTGGTTCTCTAAAATTATGGAAGAAGGAGGTGATTAGGAGTCTTATTACTTCGTTCTAATTTGATTAGCATCAAAAGGAGCAATCCCATGACTATAGCATTAAAAACGATGTGTACATCTTAAACAAGTCTTGATTTAGGGAGACCTTCTTATTGTTTCATTGGTTCTCTCAAATTGTCAAAGAAATAGGTGATTATGAGTCCTATGAATTCGTTCTAGTTTGATTAGCGTCAAAAGGAGCAGCAATCCTATCACTAGTGCCTTCAAAACGATCCGTACATCTCACACAAGTCTTCATTTAGGGAGACCTTCTTAATGTTTCATTAGTTCTCTCAAATTGTCAAAATATAGGTGATTATGAGTCCTATTACTTCGTTCTAGTTGAAATTAGCATCAAAAGGAGCAATCCCATCACTATTGCGTTCAAAACGATGCGTAGATCTCACACAGATCTTCATTTAGGGACACCTTCATATTGTTTCATTGGTTGCTTCAAATTTACAAAAAAAGAGGTGATTAAGAGTTGTATTACTTCGTTCTAGTTTGATTAGCGTCAAAACGTGAAACCCATGACTATCGAGTTCAAAACCATGCGTACATATCACACAATTCTTCATTTAGGGATACCTTCTTATTATTTCATTGGTGCACTAAAATTGTCAAAGAAAGAGGTGATTAGGAGTCTTATAACTTCGTTCTAAGTTTGATTAGCATCAAAAGGAGCAATTCCATGACTAACGCGTTAAAAACGATGCGTAAATCTCACACAAGTCTTCATTTATGGAGGCCTTCCTATTGTTTCATTGGTTCTCTAAAATTATGAAAGAAGGAGGTGATTAGGAGTCTTATTACTTCGTTCTAATTTGATTAGCATCAAAAGGAGCAATCCCATGACTATAGCATTAAAAACGATGTGTACATCTTAAACAAGTCTTGATTTAGGGAGACCTTCTTATTGTTTCATTGGTTCTCTCAAATTGTCAAAGAAAGAGGTGATTATGAGTCCTATGAATTCGTTCTAGTTTGATTAGCGTCAAAAGGAGCAGCAATCCTATCACTAGTGCCTTCAAAACGATCCGTACATCTCACACAAGTCTTCATTTAGGGAGACCTTCTTAATGTTTCATTAGTTCTCTCAAATTGTCAAAATATAGGTGATTATGAGTCCTATTACTTCGTTCTAGTTGAAATTAGCATCAAAAGGAGCAATCCCATCACTATCGCGTTCAAAACGATTGGTAGACCTCACACAGGTCTTCATTTAGGGAGACCTTCATATTGTTTCGTTGGTTGTTTCAAATTTACAAAGAAAGAGGTGATTAAGAGTTGTATTACTTCGTTCTAGATTGATTAGCGTCAAAACGAGAAACCTTTGACAATCGCGTTCAAAACCATGCGTTCATATCACACAATTCTTCATTTAGGGATACCTTCTTATTGTTTCATTGGTGCATTAAAATTGTCAAAGAAAGAGGTGATTAGGAGTCTTATAACTTCGTTCTAAGTTTGATTAGCATCAAAAGGAGCAATCCCATGACTATCGCGTTAAAAACGATGCATACATCTCTCACAAGTCTTCATTTAAGGAGGCCTTCTTATTGTTTTATTGGTTCTCTAAAATTATGAAAGAAGTAGGTGATTACGAGTATTATTACTTCGTTCTAATTTGATTAGCATCAAAAGGAGCAATCCCATGACTATCGCGTTAAAAACGATGTGTACATCTCACATAAGTCTTGATTTACGGAGACCTTCAAATCGTTTCATTGGTTTTCTCAAATTATCAAAGAAAGAGGTGATTATGAGTACTACAAATTTGTTTTAGTTTGATTAGCACCAAAAGGAGCAGCAATCCTATCACTAGTGCTTTCAAAACGGTCCGTACATCTCACACAAGTCTTCATTTAGGGAGACCTTCTTAATGTTTCATTAGTTCTCTGAAATTGTCAAAATATAGGTGATTATGAGTCCTATTACTTTGTTCTAGTTGAAATTAGCATCAAAAGGAGCAATCCCATGACTATCGCGTTCAAAAAGATGCGTAGATCTCACACAAGTCTTCATTTAGGGACACCTTCATATTGTTTCATTGGTTGTTTCAAATTTACAAAAAAAGAGGTGATTAAGAGTTGTATTACTTCGTTCTAGTTTGATTAGCATCAAAACGTGAAACCCATGACTATCGAGTTCAAAATATCACACAATTCTTCATTTAGGGATACCTTCTTATTATTTCATTGGTGCACTAAAATTGTCAAAGAAAGAGGTGATTAGGAGTCTTATAACTTCGTTCTAAGTTTGATTAGCATCAAAAGGAGCAATCCCATGACTAACGCGTTAAAAACGATGCCTACATCTCACACAAGTCTTCATTTATGGAGGCCTTCTTATTGTTTCATTGGTTCTCTAAAATTATGAAAGAAGGAGATGATTAGGAGTCTTATTACTTCGTTCGAATTTGATTAGCATCAAAAGGAGCAATCCCATGACTATAACATTAAAAACGATGTGTACATCTAAAACAAGTCTTGATTTAGGGAGACCTTCTTATTGTTTCATTGGTTCTCTCAAATTGTCAAAGAAAGAGGTGATTATGAGTCCTATGAATTCGTTCTAATTTGATTAGCATCAAAAGGAGCAGCAATCCTATCACTAGTGCCTCCAAAACGATCCGGACATCTCACACAAGTCTTCATTTAGGGAGACCTTCTTTAATGTTTCATTAGTTCTCTCAAATTGTCAAAATATAGTTGATTATGAGTCCTATTACTTCGTTCTAGTTGAAATTAGCATCAAATCAATCCCATCACTATCGCGTTCAAAACGATGCGTAGATCTCACACAGGTCTTCATTTAGGGAGACCTTCATATTGTTTCGGTTGTTGTTTTAAATTTACAAAGAAAGAGGTGATTAAGAGTTGTATTACTTCGTTCTAGTTTGATTAGCGTCAAAAAGAGAACCCCATGACTATCGCGTTCAAAACCATGCGTTCATATCACACAATTCTTCATTTAGTGATACCTTCTTATTGTTTCATTGGTGCATTAAAATTGTCAAAGAATGAGGTGATTAGGAGTCTTATAACTTCGTTCTAAGTTTGATTAGCATCAAAAGGAGCAATCCCATGACTATCGCGTTAAAAACGATGCGTACATCTCACACAAGTCTTCATTTAAGGAGGCCTTCTTATTGTTTTATTGGATCTCTAAAATTATGAAAGAAGGAGGTGATTAGGAGTCTTATTACTTCGTTCAAATTTGATTAGCATCAAAAGGAGCAATCCCATGACTATAGCATTAAAAACGATGTGTACATCTCACACAAGTCTTGATTTAGGGAGACCTTCTTATTGTTTCATTGGTTCTCTCAAATTGTCAAAGAAAGAGTTGATTATGAGTCCTATGAATTCGTTCTAGTTTGATTAGCATCAAAAGGAGTAGCAATCCTATCATTAATGCCTTCAAAACGATCCGTACATCTCATACAAGTCTTCATTTAGGGAGACCTGCTTAATGTTTGGTTAGTTCTCTTAAATTGTCAAAATATAGGTGATTATGAGTCTTATTATATCGTTCTAGTTGAAATTAGCATCAAATGGAGCAATCCCATCACTATCGCGTTCAAAACGATGCGTAGATCTCACACAGGCCTTCATTTAGGGAGACCTTCATATTGTTTCATTGGTTGTTTCAAATTTACAAAGAAAGAGGTGATTAAGAGTTGTATTACTTCGTTCTAGTTTGATTAGCGTTAAAACGAGAAACCCATGACTATCGCGTTCAAAACAATGCGTTCATATCACACAATTCTTCATTTAGGGATACCTTCTTATTGTTTCTTTGGTGCACTAAAATTGTCAAAGAAAGATGTGATTAGGAGTCCTATAACTTCGTTCTAAGTTTGTTTATCATCAAAAGGAGCAATCCCATGACTATCGCGTTAAAAACGATGCGTACATCTCACACAAGTCTTCATTTAAGGAGACTTTCTTATTGTTTCGTTGGTTCTCTAAAATTGTGAAAGAAGGAGGTGATTAGGAGTCTTATTACTTCGTTCTAATGTGATTAGCATCAAAAGGGGCAATCTCATGACTATCGCGTTAAAAACAATGTGTACATCTCACACAAGTCTTGATTTAAAAAGATCTTCTTATTGTTTCATTGGTTCTCTCAAATTGTCAAAGAAAGAGGAGATTATGAGTCCTATGAATTCGTTCTAGTTTGATTAGCCTCAAAAGGAGCAGCAATCCTATCACTAGTGCCTTCAAAACGATCCGTACATCTCACACAAGTCTTCATTTAGGGAGACCTTCTTTAATGTTTCATTAGTTCTCTCAAATTGTAAAAATATAGGTGATTATGAGTCCTATTACTTCGTTCTAAGTTTGATTAGCATCAAAAAGAGCAATCCCATGACTATCGCGTTAAAAACGATGCGTACATCTCACCCAAGTTTTCATTTAAGGAGACCTTCTTATTGTTTCGTTGGTTCTATAAAATTATGAAAGAAGGAGGTGATAAGGAGTCTTATTACCTCGTTCTAATTTGATTAGCATCAAAAGGAGCAATCCAATGACTATCGCATTAAAAACGATGTGTACATCTCACACAAGTCTTTATTTAGGAAGACCTTCTTAGTGTTTCATTGGTTCTCTCAAATTGTCAAAGAAAGAGGTGATTATGAGTCCTATGAATTTGTTCTAGTTTAATTAGCATCAAAAGGAGCAATTATATCACTAGTGCCTTCAAAACGATCCGTACTTTTCACACAAGTCTTCATTTAGGGAAACCTTCTTAATGTTTCATTAGTTCTCTCAAATTGACAAAATATAGTTTATTATGAGTCCTATTACTTCGTTCTAGTTGAAATTAGCATCAAAAGGAGCAATCCATCACAATCGCGTTCAAAACGATGCGTAGATCTCACACAGGTCTTCATTTAGGGAGACCTTCATATTGTTTCGTTAGTTGTTACAAATTTACAAAGAAAGAGGTGATTAAGAGTTGTATTACTTCGTTCTAGTTTGATTAGCGTCAAAACGAGAAACCCATGACTATCGCATTCAAAACCATGCGTACTATCACATAATTCTTGATTTAGGGATACCTTCTAATTGTTTCCTTGGTGCACTAAAATAGTCAAAGAAAGAGGTGATTAGGAGTCCTATAACTTCGTTCTAAGTTTGATTACAATCAAAAGGTGCAATCCCATGACTATCGCGTTAAAAATGATTCGTATATCTCACACAAGTCTTCATATAAGGAGACCTTCTTATTGTTTCATTGGTTCTCTAAAATTATGAAAGAATCAGGTGATTGGGATTCTTATTACTTCATTCTAATGTGATTAGCAACAAAAGGAGCAATCCCATGACTATCGTGTTAAAAACGATGTATACATGTCACACAAGTCTTGATTTGGGAAGATCTTCTTATTGTTTCATTGGTTCTCTCAAATTGTCAAAGAAATAGGTGATTATGAGTCCTATGAATTCGTTCTAGTTTGATTAGCCTCAAAAGGAGCAGCAATCCCATCACCAGTGCCTTCAAAATGATCCGTACATCTCACACAAGTCTTCATTTAGGGAGACCTTCTTAAGGTTTCATTAGTTCTCTCAAATTGTCAAAATATAGGTGATTATGAGTCTTATTACTTCGTTCTAGTTGAAATTGGCATCAAAAGGAGCAATCCCACCACTATCGCGTTCAAAACGATGCGTAGATCTCACACAGGTCTTCATTTAGGGAGACCTTCATATTGTTTTATTGGTTGTTTCAAATTTACAAAAAAAGAGATGATTAAGAGTTGTATTACTTCGTTCTAGTTTGATTAGCGTCAAAACGAGAAACCCATGACTATCGCGTTCAAAACCAGGCGTACTATCACACAATTCTTTATTTAGGGATACCTTCTTATTGTTTCATTGGTGCACTAAAATTGTCAAAGAAAGAGGTGATTAAGAGTCCTATAACTTCGTTCTAAGTTTGATTAGCATCAAAAGGTGCAATCCCATGACTATCGCGTTAAAAACGATGTGTACATCTCACACAAGTCTTAATTTAGAAAGACCTTCTTATTGTTTCATTGGTTCTCTCAAATTGTCAAAGACAGAGGTGATTATGAGTCCTATGAATTCGTTCTAGTTTGATTAGCATCAAAAGGAGCAGCAATCCTATCACTAGTGCCTTCAAAATGATCCGTACATCTCACATAAGTCCTCATTTAGGGAGACCTTCTTAATGTGTCATTAGTTCTCTCAAATTTTCAAAATATAGTTGATTATGAGTCCTATTAAATCGTTCTAATTGAAATTAGCATCAAAAGGAGCAATCTCATCGCTATCGCGTTCAAAACGATTTGTAGATCTCACACAAGTCTTCATTTAGGGAGACCTTCATATTGTTTCATTGGTTGCTTCAAATTTGCAAAGAAAGAGGTGATTAAGAGTTGTATTACTTCGTTCTAGCTTCATTAGCGTCAAAATGAGAAACCCATGACTATCGCGTTCAAAACCATGCGTTCATATCACACAATTCTTCATTTAGGGATACCTTCTTATGGTTTCATTGGTGCACTAAAATTGTCAAAGAAAGATATGATTAGGAGTCCTATAACTTCGTTCTAAGTTTGATTAGCATCAAAAGGAGCAATCCCATGACTATCGCGTTAAAAACGAGGCGTACATCTCACATAAGTCTTCATTTAAGGAGACCTTCTTATTGTTTCGTTGGTTCTCTAAAATTGTGAAAGAAGGAGGTGATTAGAAGTCTTATTACTTCGTTCTAATGTGATTAGCATCAAAAGGAGCAATCCCATGACTATCGCGTTAAAAACGATGTGTACATCCCACACAAGTCTTGATTTGGGGAGACCTTCTTATTGTTTCAGTGGTTCTCTTTAATTGTCAAAGAAAGAGGTGATTATGAGTCCTATGAATTCGTTCTAGTTTGATTAGCATCAAAAGGAGCAATCCTATCACTAGTGCCTTCAAAACGATCCGTACATCTCACACAAGTCTTCATTTAGGGAGACCTTCTTAATGTTTCATTAGTTCTCTCAAATTGTCAAAATATAGTTGATTATGAGTTCTATTAATTCGTTCTAGTTGAAATTAGCATCAAAAAGAGCAATCCATCACAATCGCGTTCAAAACGATGCGTAGATCTCACACAGGCCTTCATTTAGGGAGACCTTCATACTGTTTCGTTGGTTGTTTCAAATTTACAAAGAAAGGATGATTAAGAGTTGTATTACTTCGTTCTAGTTTGATTAGCGTCAAAACGAGAAACCCATGACTATCGCGTTCAAAACCGTGCGTACTATCACATAATTTTTCATTTAGGGATACCTTCTTATTGTTTCATTGGTGCACTAAAATTGTCAAAGAAAGGGGTGATTAGGAGTCCTATAACTTCGTTCTAAGTTTGATTAGCATCAAAAGGTGCAATCCCATGACTATCGCGTTAAAAATGATGCGTATATCTCACACAAGTCTTCATTTAAGGAGACCTTCTTATTGTTTCATTGGTTTTCTAAAATTGTGAAAAAGGAAGTGATTAGGAGTCTTATTACTTCGTTCTAATGTGATTAGCATCAAAAGGAACAATCCCATGACTATCGCTTTAAAAACGATGTGTACATCTCACACAAGTCTTGATTTAGGAAGACCTTATTGTTTCATTGGTTTCTCAAATTGTCAAAGAAAGAGGTGATTATGAGTCCTATGAATTCGTTCTAGTTTGATTAGCCTCAAAAGGAGCAGTAATCCTAACACTAGTGCCTTCAAAACGATCCGTACATCTCACGCAAGTCTTCATTTAGATAGACCATCTTAATGTTTCATTAGTTCTCTCAAATTGTCAAAATATAGGTGATTATGAGTCCTATTACTTCGTTCTAGTTGAAATTAGCATCAAAAGGAGCAATCCTACCACTATCACGTTCAAAACGATGCGTAGATCTCACAAAGGTCTTCATTTAGGGAGACCTTCATATTATTTCATTGTTTGTTTCAAATTTACAAAAAAAGAGGTGATTAAGAGTTGTATTACTTCGTTCTAGTTTAATTAGCGTCAAAACGAGAAACCCATGACTATCGCGTTCAAAACCTTGCCGTACATATCACACAATTCTTCATTTAGGGATACCTTTATATTGTTCCATTGGTGCACAAAAATTGTCAAAGAAAGAGGTGATTTGGAGTCCTATAGCTTCGTTCTAAGTTTGATTAGCATGACAAAGAGCAATCCCATGACTATCGCGTTAAAAACGATGCGTAGATCTCCCACAAGTCTTCATTTAAGGAGACCTTCTTATTGTTTCATTGGTTCTCTAAAATTGTGAAAGAAGGAGGTGATTAGGAGTCTTATTACTTCGTTCTAATTTGATTAGCATCAAAAGGAACAATCCCATGACAATCGCGTTAAAAACGATGTGTACATCTCACACAAGTCTTGATTTAGAAAGACCTTCTTATTGTTTCATTGGTTCTCTCAAATTGTGAAAGAAAGAGGTGATTATGAGTCCTACGAATTCGTTCTAGTTTGATTAGCATCAAAAGGAGCAGCAATCCTATCACTAGTGCCTTCAAAACGATCTGTTCATCTCACACAAGTCTTTATTTATGGAGACATTTTGAATGTTTCATTAGTTCTCTCTAATTGTCAAAATATAGGTGATTATGAGTCCTATTACTTCGTTCTAGTTGAAATTAGCATCAAAAGGAGCAATCCCATCACTATCGCGTTCAAAACGATGCGTAGATCTCACACAGGTCTTCATTTAGAGAGACCTTCATATTGTTTCATTGGTTGTTTCAAATTTATAAAAAAAGAGGTGATTAAGAGTTGTATTACTTCGTTCTAGTTTAATTTGCGTCAAAACGAGAAACCCATGACTATCGCGTTCAAAACCATGCGTACATATCACACAATTCTTCATTTAGGGATACCTTCTTATTGTTTCAATTGTGCACTAAAATTATCAAAGAAAGGGGTGATTAGGAGTCTTAAAACTTCGTTCTAAGTTTGATTAGCATCAAAAGGAGCAATCCCATGACTATCGCGTTAAAAACGATGCGTACATCTCACACAAGTCTTCATTTAAGGAGGCCTTCTTATTGTTTCATTGGTTCTCTAAAATTATGAAAGAAGGAGGTGATTAGGAGTCTTATTACTTCGTTCTAATTTGATTAGCATCAAAAGGAGCAATCCCATGACTATCGCGTTAAAAATGATGTGTACATCTCACACAAGTCTTGTTTTAGGGAGACCTCTTATTGTTTCATTGGTTCTCTCAAATTGTCAAAGACGGAGGTGATTATGAGTCCTATGAATTCGTTCTAGTTTGATTAGCATCAAAAGGAGCAGCAATCCTATCACTAGTTCCTTCAAAACGATCCGTACATCTCACACAAGTCTTCATTTAGGGAGACCTTCTTAATGTTTCATTAGTTCTCTCAAATTGTCAAAATATAGGTGATTATGAGTCCTATTACTTCGTTCTAGTTGAAATTAGCATCAAAAGGAGCAATCCCATCACTATCGCGTTCAAAACGATGCGTAGATCTCACACAGGTCTTCATTTAGGGAGACCTTTATATTGTTTCATTGGTTGTTTTAAATTTACAAAGAAAGAGGTGATTAAGAGTTGTATTACTTCGTTCTAGTTTGATTAGCGTCAAAATGAGAAACCTATGTCTATCGCATTCAAAACCATGCGTTCATATCACACAATTCTTTATTTAGGGATACCTTCTTATTGTTTCATTGGTGCACTAAAATTGTCAAACAAAGAGGTGATTAAGAGTCCGATAACTTCGTTCTATGTTTGATTAGCATCAAAAGGAGCAATCCCATGACTATCGCGTTAAAAATGATGCGTACATCTCACACAAGTCTTCATGTAAGAAGACCTTCTTATAGTTTCATTGGTTCTCTAAAATTGTGAAGAAGGAGGTGATTAGGAGTCTTATTACTTCGTTCTAATGTGATTAGCATCAAAAGGAGCAATCCCCTGACTATAGCGTTAAAAACGATGTGTACATCTCTCACAAGTCTTAATTTAGAAAGTCATTCTTATGGTTTCATTGGTTCTCTCAAATTGTCAAAGAAAGAGGTGATTATGAGTCCTATGAATTCGTTCTAGTTTGATTAGCATCAAAAGGAGCAGCAATCCTATCACTAGTGCCTTCAAAATGATCCGTACATCACACACAAGTCTTCATTTAGGGAGACCTTGTTAATGTTTCATTAGTTCTCTCAAATTGTCAAAATATAGGTGATTATGAGTCCTATTACTTCGTTCTAGTTTAAATTTGCATCAAAAGGAGCAATCCCATCACTATCGCGTTCAAAACGATGCGTAGATCTCACACAGGTCTTCATTTAGGGAGACCTTTATAGTGTTTCATTGGTTGTTTTAAATTTAAAAAGGAAGAGGTGATTAAGAGTTGTATTACTTCGTTCTAGTTTGATTAGCGTCAAAATGAGAAACCCATGACTATCGCGTTCAAAACCATGCGTACTATCACACAATTCTTCATTTCGATACCTTCTTATTGTTCCATTGGTGCACTAAAATTGTCAAACAAAGAGGTGATTAGGAATCCGATAACTCCGTTCTAAGTTTGATTAGCATCAAAAGGAGCAATCCCATGACTATCGCGTTAAAAAAGATGCGTACATCTCACACAAGTCTTCATTTAAGGAGACCTTCTTATTGTTTCATGGGTTTTCTAAAATTGTGAAAGAAGGAGGTGATTAGGAGTCTTATTACTTCGTTCTAATTTGATTAACATCAAAAGGAACAATCCCATGACTATCGCGTTAAAAACGATGTGTACATCTCACACAAGTCTTGATTTAGAAAGACCTTCTTATTGTTTCATTGGTTCTCTCAAATTGTCAAAGAAAGAGGTGATTATGAGTCCTATGAATTCGTTCTAGTTTGATTAGCATCAAAAGGAGCAGCAATCCTATCACTAGTGCCTTCAAAACGATCCGTACATCTCACACAAGTCTTCATTTAGGGAGACCTTGTTAATGTTTCATTAGTTCTCTCAAATTGTCAAAATATAGGTGATTATGAGTCCTATTACTTCGTTCTAGTTTAAATTTGCATCAAAAGGAGCAATCCCATCACTATCGCGTTCAAAACGATGCGTAGATCTCACACAGGTCTTCATTTAGGGAGACCTTTATAGTGTTTCATTGGTTGTTTTAAATTTAAAAAGGAAGAGGTGATTAAGAGTTGTATTACTTCGTTCTAGTTTGATTAGCGTCAAAATGAGAAACCCATGACTATCGCGTTCAAAACCATGCGTACTATCACACAATTCTTCATTTAGATACCTTCTTATTGTTCCATTGGTGCACTAAAATTGTCAAACAAAGAGGTGATTAGGAATCCGATAACTTCGTTCTAAGTTTGATTAGCATCAAAAGGAGCAATCCCATGACTATCGCGTTAAAAAAGATGCGTACATCTCACACAAGTCTTCATTTAAGGAGACCTTCTTATTGTTTCATTGGTTTTCTAAAATTGTGAAAGAAGGAGGTGATTAGGAGTCTTATTACTTCGTTCTAATTTGATTAACATCAAAAGGAACAATCCCATAACTATCGCGTTAAAAACGATGTGTACATCTCACACAAGTCTTGATTTAGAAAGACCTTCTTATTGTTTCATTGGTTCTCTCAAATTGTCAAAGAAAGAGGTGATTATGAGTCCTATGAATTCGTTCTAGTTTGATTAGCATCAAAAGGAGCAGCAATCCTATCACTAGTGCCTTCAAAATGATCCGTACATCACACACAAGTCTTCATTTAGGGAGACCTTCTTAATGTTTCATTAGTTCTCTCAAATTGTCAAAATATAGGTGATTATGAGTCCTATTACTTCGTTCTAAGTTTGATTAACATCAAAAGAAGCAATCCCATGACTATCGCGTTAAAAACGATGCGTAGATCTCACACAGGTCTTCATTTAGGGAGACCTTTATATTGTTTTATTGGTTGTTTTAAATTTACAAAGGAAGAGGTGATTAAGAGTTGTATTACTTCGTTCTAGTTTGATTAGCGTCAAAATGAGAAACCCATAACTATCGCGTTCAAAACCATGCGTACTATCACACAATTCTTCATTTAGATACCTTCTTATTGTTCCATTGGTGCACTAAAATTGTCAAACAAAGAGGTGATTAGGAGTCCGATAACTTCGTTCTAAGTTTGATTAGCATCAAAAGGAGCAATCCCATGACTATCGCGTTAAAAAAGATGCGTACATCTCACACAAGTCTTCATTTAAGGAGACCTTCTTATTGTTTCATTGGTTCTCTAAAATTGTGAAAGAAAGAGGTGATTAGGAGTCGTATTACTTCGTTCTAATTTGATTAGCATCAAAAGGAACAATTCCATGACTATCGCGTTAAAAATGATGTGTACATCTCACACAAGTCTTGTTTTAGGGAGACCTCTTATTGTTTCATTGGTTCTCTCAAATTGTCAAAGACGGAGGTGATTATGAGTCCTATGAATTCGTTCTAGTTTGATTAGCATCAAAAGGAGCAGCAATCCTATCACTAGTGCCTTCAAAACGATCTGTTCATCTCACATAAGTCTTCATTTATGGAGACATTCTTAATGTTTCATTAGTTCTCTCTAATTGTCAAAATATAGGTGATTATGAGTCCTATTACTTCTTTCTAGTTGAAATTAGCATCAAAAGGAGCAATCCCATCACTATCGCGTTCAAAACGATGCGTAGATCTCACACAGGTCTTTATTTAGAGAGACCTTCATATTGTTTCATTGGTTGTTTCAAATTTACAAAAAAAGAGGTGATTAAGAGTTGTATTACATCGTTCTAGTTTAATTAGCGTCGAAACGAGAAACCCATGACTATCGCGTTCAAAACCATGCGTACATATCACACAATTCTTCATTTAGGGTTACCTTCTTATTGTTTCATTGGTGCACTAAAATTGTCAAAGAAAGAGGTGATTAGGAGTCCTATAACTTCGTTCTAAGTTTGATTAGCATCAAAAGGAGCAATCCCATGACTATCGCGTTAAAAACGATACGTACATCTCACACAAGTCTTCATTTAAGGAGGCCTTCTTATTGTTTCATTAGTTCTCTAAAATTATGAAAGAAGGAGGTAATTAGGAGTCTTATTACTTCGTTCTAATTTGATTAGCATCAAAAGGAGCAATCCCATGACTATCGAGTTAAAAACGATGTGTACATCTCACACAAGTCTTGTTTTAGGGAGACCTTCATGTTGTTTCATTGGTTCTCTCAAATTGTCAAAGAAAGAGGTGATTATGAGTCCTACGAATTCGTTCTAGTTTGTTTAGCATCAAAAAGAGCAGTAATCCTATCACTAGTGCCTTCAAAACGATCCGTACATCTCACACAAGTCTTCATTTAGGGAGAACTTCTTAATGTTTCATTAGTTCTCTCAAACTGTCAAAATATAGGTGATTATGAGTCCTATTACGTTCAAAACGATGCGTAGATCTCACACAAGCCTTCATTTAGGGAGACCTGCATACTGTTTTGTTGGTTGTTTCAAATTTACAAAGAAAGAGGTGATTAAGAGTTGTATTACTTCGTTCTAGTTTGATTAGCGTCAACACGAGAAACCCATGACTATCGCGTTTAAAACCATGCGTACTATCACACAATTCTTCATTTAGGGATACCTTCTTATTGATTCATTGGTGCACTAAACTTGTCAAAGAAAGAGGTGATTAGGAGTCCTACAACTTCGTTCTAAGTTTGATTAGCATCAAAAGGTGCAATCCCATGACTATCGCGTTAAAAATGATGCATATATCTCACACAAGTCTTCATTTAAGGAGACCTTCTTATTGTTTCATTTGTTCTCTAAAATTATGAAAGAAGGAGGTGATTAGTAGTCTTATTACTTCGTTCTAATGTGATTAGCATCAAAAGGAGCAATCCCATGACTATCGCGTTAAAAACGATGTGTACATCTCACACAAGTCTTGATTTAGAAAGACCTTCTTATTGTTTCATTGGTTCTCTCAAATTGTCAAAGTAAGGGGTGATTATGAGTCCTATGAATTCGTTTTAGTTTGATTAGCATCAAAAGGAGCAGCAATGCTATCACTAGTTCATTCAAAACGATCCGTACATCTCGCACAAGTCTTCATTTAGGGAGACCTTCTTAATGTTTCATTAGTTCTCTCAAATTGTCAAAATATAGGTGATTATGAGTCCTATTACTTCGTTCTAGTTGAAATTAGCATCAAAAGGAGCAATCACATCACTATCGCGTTCCAAACGATGCGTAGATCTCACACAGGTCTTCATTTAGGGAGACATTCATATTGTTTCATTGGTTGTTTTAAATTTACAAAGAAAGAGGTGATTAAGAGTTGTATTACTTCGTTCTAGTTTGATTAGCGTCAAAATGAGAGACCTATGACTATCGCGTTCAAAACCACGCGTTCATATCACACAATTCTTCATTTAGGGATACCTTCTTATTGTTCATTGGTGCACTAAAATTGTCAAATAAAGAGGTGATTAGGAGTCCGATAACTTCGTTCTAAGTTTGATTTGCATGAAAAGGAGCAAACCCATGACTATCGCGTAAAAGAAGATGCGTACATCTCACACAAGTCTTCATTTAAGGAGACCTTCTTATTGTTTCATTGGTTCTCTAAAATTGTGAAAGAAGGAGGTGATTAGGAGTCTTATTACTTCGTTCTAATGTGATTAGCATCAAAAGGAGCAATCCCATGACCATCGCGTTAAAAACGATGTGTACATCTCACACAAGTCTTGATTTAGAAAGACCTTCTTATTGTTTCATTGGTTCTCTCAAATTGTCAAAGAAAGAGGTGATTATGAGTCCTATGAATTCGTTCTAGTTTGATTAGCATCAAAAGGAGCAGCAATCCTATCACTATTGCCTTCAAAACGATACGTACATCTCACACAAGTCTTCATTTAGGGAGACCTTCTTAATGTTTCATTAGTTCTCTCAAATTGTCAAAATATAGGTGATTATGAGTCCTATTACTTCGTTCTAGTTGAAATTTGCATCAAAAGGAGCAATCCCATCACTATCGCGTTCAAAACGATGCGTAGATCTCACACAGGTCTTCATTTAGGGAGACCTTCATATTGTTTCATTGGTTGTTTCAAATTTACAACGAAAGAGGTGATTAAGAGTTGTATTACTTCGTTCTAGTTTGATTAGCGTCAAAATGAGAAACCCATGACTATCGCGTTCAAAACCATGCGTACTATCACACAATTCTTCATTTAGATACCTTCTTATTGTTTCATTGGTGCACTAAAATTGTCAAAGAAAGAGGTGATTAGGAGTCCTATAACTTCGTTCTACGTTTGATTAGCATCAAAAGGAGCAATCCCATGACTATCGCGTTAAAAACGATGCGTACATCTTACACAATTCTTCATTTAAGGAGACCTTATTATTGTTTCATTGGTTCTCTAAAATTGTGAAAGAAGGAGGTGATTAGGAGTCTTATTACTACGTTCTAATTTGATTAGCATCAAAAGAAATAATCCAATTACTATCGCGTTAAAAACGATATGTACATCTCACACAAGTCTTGATTTAGAAAGACCTTCTTATTGTTTCATTGGTTCTCTCAAATTGTCAAAGAAAGAGGTGATTATGAGTCCTATGAATTCGTTCTAGTTTGATTAGCATCAAAAGGAGCAGCAATCCTATCACTAGTGCCTTCAAAACGATCTGTTCATCTCACACAAGACTTCATTTATGGAGACATTCTTATTGTTTCATTAGTTCTCTCTAAATGTCAAAATATAGGTGATTTTGAGTCCTATTACTTCTTTCTAGTTGAAATTAGCACCAAAAGGAGCAATCCCATCACTATCGCGTTCAAAACGATGCGTAGATCTCACACAGGTCTTCATTTAGAGAGACCTTCATATTGTTTTATTGGTTGTTTCAAATTTACAAAAAAAGAGGTGATTAAGAGTTGTATTACTTCGTTCTAGTTTAATTAGCGTCAAAACGAGAAACCCATGACTATCGTGTTCAAAACTATGCGTACATATCACACAATTCTTCATTTAGGGATACCTTCTTATTGTTTCATTGGTGCACTAAAATTGTCAAAGAAAGAGGTGATTAGGAGTCTTATAACTTCGTTCTAAGTTTGACTAGCATCAAAAGGAGCAATCCCATGACTATCGCGTTAAAAACGATGCGTACATCTCACACAAGTCTTCATTTAAGGAGGCCTTTTTATTGTTTCATTGGTTCTTTAAAATTATGAAAGAAGGAGGTGATTAGGAGTCTTATTACTTCGTTCTAATTTGATTAGCATCAAAAGGAACAATCCCATGACTATCGCGTTAAAAACGATGTGTACATCTCACACAAGTCTTGTTTTAGGGAGACCTTCATATTGTTTCATTGGTTCTCTCAAATTGTCAAAGAACGAGTTGATTATGAGTCCTACGAATTCGTTCTAGTTTGTTTAGCATCAAAAAGAGCAGTAATCCTATCACTAGTGCCTTCAAACCAATCCGTGCATCTCACACAAGTCTTCATTTAGGGAGAACTTCTTAATGTTTCATTAGTTCTCTCAAACTGTCAAAATATAGGTGATTATGAGTCCTATTACGTTCAAAACGATGCGTAGATCTCACACAAGCCTTCATTTAGGGAGACCTTCATACTGTTTAGTTGGTTGTTTCAAATTTACAAAGAAAGAGGTGATTAAGAGTTGTATTACTTCGTTCTAGTTTGATTAGCGTCAAAACGAGGAACCCATGACTATCGCGTTTAAAACCATGCGTACTATCACACAATTCTTCATTTACGGATACCTTCTTATTGATTCATTGGTGCACTAAAGTTGTCAAAGAAAGAGGTGATTAGGAATCCTATAACTTCGTTCTAAGTTTGATTAGCATCAAAAGGTGCAATCCCATGACTATCGCGTTAAAAATGATGCATATATCTCACACAAGTCTTCATTTAAGGAGACCTTCTTATTGTTTCATTTGTTCTCTAAAATTGTGAAAGAAGGAGGTGATTAGTAGTCTTATTACTTCGTTGTAATGTGATTAGCATCAAAAGGAGCAATCCCATGACTATCGCGTTAAAAACGATGTCTACATCTCACACAAGTCTTGATTTAGAAAGACCTTCTTATTGTTTCATTGGTTCTCTCAAATTGTCAAAGTAAGGGGTGATTATGAGTCCTATGAATTCGTTTTAGTTTGATTAGCATCAAAAGGAGCAGCAATGCTATCACTAGTTCATTCAAAACGATCCGTACATCTCGCACAAGTCTTCATTTAGGGAGACCTTCTTAATGTTTCATTAGTTCTCTCAAATTGTCAAAATATAGGTGATTATGAGTCCTATTACTTCGTTCTAGTTGAAATTAGCATCAAAAGGAGCAATCACATCACTATCGCGTTCCAAACGATGCGTAGATCTCACACAGGTCTTCATTTAGGGAGACATTCATATTGTTTCATTGGTTGTTTTAAATTTACAAAGAAAGAGGTGATTAAGAGTTGTATTACTTCGTTCTAGTTTGATTAGCGTCAAAATGAGAGACCTATGACTATCGCGTTCAAAACCACGCGTTCATATCACACAATTCTTCATTTAGGGATACCTTCTTATTGTTCATTGGTGCACTAAAATTGTCAAATAAAGAGGTGATTAGGAGTCCGATAACTTCGTTCTAAGTTTGATTTGCATGAAAAGGAGCAAACCCATGACTATCGCGTAAAAGAAGATGCGTACATCTCACACAAGTCTTCATTTAAGGAGACCTTCTTATTGTTTCATTGGTTCTCTAAAATTGTGAAAGAAGGAGGTGATTAGGAGTCTTATTACTTCGTTCTAATGTGATTAGCATCAAAAGGAGCAATCCCATGACCATCGCGTTAAAAACGATGTGTACATCTCACACAAGTCTTGATTTAGAAAGACCTTCTTATTGTTTCATTGGTTCTCTCAAATTGTCAAAAAAAGAGGTGATTATGAGTCCTATGAATTCGTTCTAGTTTGATTAGCATCAAAAGGAGCAGCAATCCTATCACTATTGCCTTCAAAACGATACGTACATCTCACACAAGTCTTCATTTAGGGAGACCTTCTTAATGTTTCATTAGTTCTCTCAAATTGTCAAAATATAGGTGATTATGAGTCCTATTACTTCGTTCTAGTTGAAATTTGCATCAAAAGGAGCAATCCCATCACTATCGCGTTCAAAACGATGCGTAGATCTCACACAGGACTTCATTTAGGGAGACCTTCATATTGTTTCATTGGTTGTTTCAAATTTACAAAGAAAGAGGTGATTAAGAGTTGTATTACTTCACTCTAGTTTGATTAGCGTCAAAATGAGAAACCCATGACTATCGCGTTCAAAACCATGCGTACTATCACACAATTCTTCATTTAGATACCTTCTTATTGTTTCATTGGTGCACTAAAATTGTCAAAGAAAAAGGTGATTAGGAGTCCTATAACTTCGTTCTAAGTTTGATTAGCATCAAAAGGAGCAATCCCATGACTATCGCGTTAAAAACGATGCGTACATCTCACACAAGTCTTCATTTAAGGAGACCTTCTTAATGTTTCATTGGTTCTCTAAAATTGTGAAAGAAGGAGGTGATTAGGAGTCTTATTACTTCGTTCTAATTTGATTAGCATCAAAAGGAACAATCCCATGACTATCGCGTTAAAAACGATGTGTACATCTCACACAAGTCTTGATTTAGAAAGACCTTCTTATTGCTTCATTGGTTCTCTCAAATTGTCAAAGAAAGAGGTGATTATGAGTCCTATGAATTCGTTCTAGTTTGATTAACATCAAAAGGAGCAGCAATCCTATCACTAGTGCCTTCAAAACGATCTGTTCATCTCACACAAGTCTTCATTTATGGAGACATTCTTAATGTTTCGTTAGTTCTCTCTAATTGTCAAAATATAGGTGATTATGAGTCCTATTACTTCTTTCTAGTTGAAATTAGCATCAAAAGGAGCAATCCCATCACTATCGCGTTCAAAACGATGCGTAGATCTCACACAGGTCTTCATTTAGAGAGACCTTCATATTGTTTCATTGGTTGTTTCAAATTTACAAAAAAAGAGGTGATTAAGAGTTGTATCACTTCGTTCTAGTTTAATTAGCGTCAAAACGAGAAACCCATGACTATCGCGTTCAAAACCATGCGTACATATCACACAATTCTTCATTTAGGGATACCTTCTTATTGTTTCATTGGTGCACTAAAATTGTCAAAGAAAGAGGTGATTAGGAGTCTTATAACTTCGTTCTAAGTTTTATTAGCATCAAAAGGAGTTTTCCCATGACTATCGCGTTAAAAATGATGCGTACATGTCACACAAGTCTTCATTTAAGGAGGCCTTCTTATTGTTTCATTGGTTCTCTAAAATTATGAAAGATGGAGGTGATTAGGAGTCTTATTAATTCGTTCTAATTTGATTAGCATCAAAAGGAGCAATCCCATGACTATCGCGTTAAAAATGATGTGTACATCTCACACAAGTCTTGTTTTAGGGAGACCTTCATATTGTTTCATTGGTTCTCTCAAATTGTCAAAGAAAGACGTGATTATGAGTCCTACAAATTTGTTCTAGTTTGATTAGCATCAAAAGGAGCAGCAAACCTATCACTAGTGCCTTCAAAACGATCCGTACATCTCACACAAGTTTTCATTTAGGGAGAACTTCTTAATGTTTCATTAGTTCTCTCAAATTGTCAAAATATAGGTGATTATGAGTCCTATTACGTTCAAAACGATGCGTAGATCTCACATAGGCCTTCATTTAGGGAGACCTTCATACTGTTTCGTTGGTTGTTTCAAATTTACAAAGAAAGAGGTGATTAAGAGTTGTATTACATCGTTCTAGTTTGATTAGCAACAAAACGAGAAACCCATGACTATCGCGTTTAAAACCATGCGTACTATCACCCAATTCTTCATTTAGGGATACCTTCTTATTGTTTCATTGGTGCACTAAACTTGTCAAAGAAAGAGGTGATTCGGAGTCCTATAACTTCGTTCTAAGTTTGATTAGCAGCAAAAGGTGCAATCCCATGACTATCGCGTTAAAAATGATGCGTATATCTCACACAAGTCTTCATTTAAGGAGACCTTCTTATTGTTTCATTTGTTCTCTAAAATTGTGAAAGAAGGAGGTGATTTGTAGTCTTATTACTTCGTTCTAATGTGATTAGCATCAAAAGGAGTAATCCCATGACTATCGCGTTAAAAACGATGTGTACATCTCACACAAGTCTTGATTTTGAAAGACCTTCTTATTGTTTCATTGGTTCTCTCAAATTGTCAAAGACAGAGGTGATTATCAGTCCTATGAATTCCTTCTAGTTTGATTAGCATCAAAAGGAGCAGCAATCCTATCACTAGTTCCTTCAAAACGATCCGTACATCTCGCACAAGTCTTCATTTAGGGAGACCTTCTTAATGTTTCATTAGTTCTCTCAAATTGTCAAAATATAGGTGATTATGAGTCCTATTACTTCGTTCTAGTTGAAATTAGCATCAAAAGGAGCAATCACATCACTATCGCGTTCCAAACGATGCGTAGATCTCACACAGGTCTTCATTTAGGGAGACCTTCATATTGTTTCATTGGTTGTTTTAAATTTTCAAAGAAAGAGGTGATTAAGAGTTGTATTACTTCGTTCTAGTTTGATTAGCGTCAAAATGAGAAACCTATGACTATCGCGTTCAAAACCACGCGTTCATATCACACAATTCTTCATTTAGGGATACCTTCTTATTGTTTCATTGGTGCACTAAAATTGTCAAATAAAGAGGTGATTAGGAGTCCGATAACTTCGTTCTAAGTTTGATTAGCATGAAAAGGAGCAAACCCATGACTATCGCGTTAAAGAAGATGCGTACATCTCACACAAGTCTTCATTTAAGGAGACCTTCTTATTGTTTCATTGGTTCTCTAAAATTGTGAAGAAGGAGGTCATTAGGAGTCTTATTACTTCGTTCTAATGTGATTAGCATCAAAAGGAGCAATCCCATGACCATCGTGTTAAAAATGATGTGTACATCTCACACAAGTCTTGATTTAGAAAGACCTTCTTATTGTTTCATTGGTTCTCTCAAGTTGTCAAAGAAAGAGGTGATTATAAGTCCTATGAATTCGTTCTAGTTTGATTAGCATCAAAAGGAGCAGCAATCCTATCACTATTGCCTTCAAAACGTTCCGTACATCTCACACAAGTCTTCATTTAGGGAGACCTTCTTAATGTTTCATTAGTTCTCTCAAATTGTCAAAATATAGGTGATTATGAGTCCTATTACTTCATTCTAGTTGAAATTTGCATCAAAAGGAGCAATCCCATCACTATCGCGTTCAAAACGATGCGTAGATCTCACACAGGTTTTCATTTAGGGAGACCTTCATATTGTTTCATTGGTTGTTTCAAATTTACAAAGAAAGAGGTGATTAAGAGTTGTATTACTTCGTTCTAGTTTGATTAGCGTCAAAATGAGAAACCCATGACTATCGCATTCAAAACCATGCGTACTATCACACAATTCTTCATTTAGATACCTTCTTATTGTTTCATTGGTGCAATAAAATTTTCAAAGAAAAAGGTGATTAGGAATCCTATAACTTCGTTCTAAGTTTGATTAGCATCAAAAGGAGAAATCCCATGACTATCGCGTTAAAAACGATGCGTACATCTCACACAAGTCTTCATTTAAGGAGACCTTCTTATTGTTTCATTGGTTCTCTAAAATTGTGAAAGAAGGAGGTGATTAGGAGTCTTATTACTTCGTTCTAATTTGATTAGCATCAAAAGGAACAATCCCATGACTATCGCGTTAAAAACGATGTGTACATCTCACACAAGTCTTGATTTAGAAAGACCTTTTTATGGTTTCATTGGTTCTCTCAAACTGTCAAAGAAAGAGGTGATTATGAGTCCTATGAATTCGTTCTACTTTGATTAGCATCAAAAGGAGCAGCAATCCTATCACTATTGCCTTCAAAACGATCCGTACATCTCCCACAAGTCTTCATTTAGGGAGACCTTCTTAATGTTTCATTAGTTCTCTCAAATTGTCAAAATATAGGTGATTATGAGTCCTATTACTTCGTTCTAGCTGAAATTTGCATCAAAAGGAGCAATCCCATCACTATCGCGTACAAAACGATGCGTAGATCTCACACAGGTCTTCATTTAGGGAGACCTTCATATTGTTTCATTGTTTGTTTTAAATTTACAAAGAAAGAGGTGATTAAGAGTTGTATTACTTCGTTCTAGTTTGATTAGCGTCAAAATGAGAAACCCATGACTATCTCGTTCAAAACCATACGTACTATCACACAATTCTTCATTTAGATACCTTCTTATTGTTTCATTGGTTCACTAAAATTGTCAAAGAAAGAGGTGATTAGGAGTCCTATAACTTCGTTCTAAGTTTGATTAGCATCAAAAGGAGCAATCCCATGACTATCGCGTTAAAAACGATGCGTACATCTCACACAAGTCTTCATTTAAGGAGACCTTCTTATTGTTTCATTGGTTCTCTAAAATTGTGAAAGAAGGAGGTGATTAGGAGTCTTATTACTTCGTTCTAATTTGATTAGCATCAAAAGGAACAATCCCATGACTATCGCGTTAAAAACGATGTGTACATCTCACACAAGTCTTGATTTAGAAAGACCTTCTTATTGTTTCATTGGTTCTCTCAAATTGTCAAAGAAAGAGGTGATTATGAGTCCTATGAATTCGTTCTAGTTTGATTAGCATCAAAAGGAGCAGCAATCCTATCACTAGTGCCTTCAAAACGATCTGTTCATCTCACATAAGTCTTCATTTATGGAGACATTCTTAATGTTTCATTAGTTCTCTCTAATTGTCAAAATATAGGTGATTATGAGTCCTATTACTTCTTTCTAGTTGAAATTAGCATCAAAAGGAGCAATCCCATCACTATCGTGTTCAAAACGATGCGTAGATCTCACACAGGTCTTCATTTAGAGAGACCTTCATATTGTTTCATTGGTTGTTTCAAATTTACAAAAAAAGAGGTGATTAAGAGTTGTATTACTTCGTTCTAGTTTAATTAGCGTCAAAACGAGAAACCCATGACTATCGCGTTCAAAACCATGCGTACATATCACACAATTATTCATTTAGGGATACCTTCTTATTGTTTCATTGGTGCACTAAAATTGTCAAAGAAAGAGGTGATTAGGAGTCTTATAACTTCGTTCTAAGTTTGATTAGCATCAAAAGGAGCAATCCCATGACTATCGCGTTAAAAACGATGCGTACATCTCACACAAGTCTTCTTTTAAAGAGGCCTTCTTATTGTTTCTTTGGTTCTCTAAAATTATGAAAGAAGGAGGTGATTAGGAGTCTTATTACTTCGTTCTAATTTGATTAGCATGAAAAGGAGCAATCCATGACAATCGCGTTAAACACGATGTGTACATCTCACACAAGTCTTGTTTTAGGGAGACCTTCATATTCTTTCATTGATTCTCTCAAATTGTCAAAGAACGAGGTGATTATGAGTCCTACGAATTCGTTCTAGTTTGATTAACATCAAAAGGAGCAGTAATCCTATCACTAGTGCCTTCAAAACGATCCGTACATCTCACACAAGTCTTCATTTAGGGAGAACTTCTTAATGTTTCATTAGTTCTCTCAAATTGTGAAAATATAGGTGATTATGAGTCCTATTACGTTCAAAACGATGCGTAGATCTCACACAGGCCTTCATTTAGGGAGACCTTCATACTGTTTCGTTGGTTGTTTCAAATTTACAAAGAAAGAGGTGATTAAGAGTCGTATTACTTCGTTTTAGTTTGATTAGCGTCAAAATGAGAAACCCATGACTATCGCGTTTAAAACCATGCGTACTGTCACACAATTCTTTATTTAGGGATACCTTCTTATTGTTTCATTGGTGCACTAAAATTATAAAAGAAAGAGGTGATTAGGAGTCCTATAACTTCGTTCTAAGTTTGATTAGCATCAAAAGATGCAATCCCATGACTATCGCGTTAAAAATGATGCGTATATCTCACACAAGTTTTCATTTAAGGAGACCTTCTTATTGTTTCATTGGTTCTCTAAAATTGTGAAAGAATGAGGTGATTAGGAGTCTTATTACTTCGTTCTAATGTGATTACCATCAAAAGAAGCAATCCCATGACTATCGCGTTAAAAACGATGTGTATATCTCACACAAGTCTTGATTTAGAAAGACCTTCTTATTGTTTCATTGGTTCTCTAAAATTGTGAAAGAAGGAGGTGATTAGGAGTCTTATTACTTCGTTCTAATGTGATTAGCATCAAAAGGAGCAATCCCATGACTATCGCGTTAAAAACGATGTGTACATCTCACACAAGTCTTGATTTAGAAAGACCTTCTTATTGTTTCATTGGTTCTCTCAAATTGTCAAAGACAGAGGTGATTATGAGTCCTATGAATTCGTTCTAGTTTGATTAGCATCAAAAGGAGCAGCAATCCTATCACTAGTTCCTTCAAAACGATCCGTACATCTCTCACAAGTCTTCATTTAGGGAGACCTTCTTAATGTTTCATTAGTTCTCTCAAATTGTCAAAATATAGGTGATTATGAGTCTTATTACTTCGTTCTAGTTGAAATTAGCATCAAAAGGAGCAATCACATCACTATCGCGTTCCAAACGATGTGTAGATCTCGCACAGATCTTCATTTAGGGAGACCTTCATATTGTTTCATTGGTTGTTTTAAATTTACAAAGAAAGAGGTGATTAAGAGTTGTATTACTTCGTTCTAGTTTGATTAGCGTCAAAATGAGAAACCTATGACTATCGCGTTCAAAACCATGCGTTCATATCATACAATTCTTCATTTAGGGATACCTTCTTATTGTTTCATTGGTGCACTAAAATTTTCAAACAAAGAGGTGATTAGGAGTCCGATAACTTCGTTCTAAGTTTGATTAGCATCAAAAGGAGCAATCCCAAGACTATCGCGTTAAAAAAGATGCGTACATCTCATACAAGTCTTCATTTAAGGAGACCTTCTTATTGTTTCATTGGTTCTCTAAAATTGTGAAAGAAGGAGGTGATTAGGAGTCTTATTACTTCGTTCTAATTTGATTAGCATCAAAAGGAACAATCCCATGACTATCGCGTTAAAAATGATGTGTACATCTCACACAAGTCTTGATTTAGAAAGACCTTCTTATTGTTTCATTGGTTCTCTCAAATTGTCAAAGAAAGAGGTGATTATGAGTCCTATAAATTCGTTTTAGTTTGATTAGCATCAAAAGGAGCAGCAATCCTATCACTAGTGCCTTCAAAACGATCTGTTCATCTCACACAAGTCTTCATTTATTGAGACATTCTTAATGTTTCATTAGTTCTCTCTAATTGTCAAAATATAGGTGATTATGAGTCCTATTACTTCTTTCTAGTTGAAATTAGCATCAAAAGGAGCAATCCCATCACTATCGCGTTCCAAACGATGCGTATATCTCACACAGGTCTTCATTTAGAGAGACCTTCATATTGTTTCATTGGTAGTTTCAAATTTACAAAAAAAGAGGTGATTAAGAGTTGTATTACTTCGTTCTAGTTTAATTAGCGTCAAAACGAGAAACCCATGACTATCGCGTTCAAAACCATGCGTACATATCACACAATTCTTCATTTAGGGATACCTTCTTATTGTTTCATTGGTGCACTAAAATTGTCAAAGAAAGAGGTGATTAGGAGTCTTATAACTTCGTTCTAAATTTGATTAGCATCAAAAGGAGTAATCCCATGACTATCGCATCAAAAACGATGCGTACATCTCACACAAGTCTTCATTTAAGGAGGCCTTCTTATTTTTTCATTGGTTCTCTAAAATTATGAAAGAAGGAGGTGATCAGGAGTCTTATTACTTCGTTCTAATTTGATTAGCATCAAAAGGAGCAATTCCATGACTATAGCGTTAAAAATGATGTGTACATCTCACACAAGTCTTGTTTTAGGGAGACCTTCATATTGTTTCGTTGGTTCTCTCAAATTGTCAAAGAACGAGGTGATTATGAGTCCTACGAATTCGTTCTAGTTTGATTAGCATCAAAAGGAGCAGTAATCCTATCACTAGTGCCTTCAAAACGATCCGTACATCTCACACAAGTCTTCATTTAGGGAGAACTTCTTAATGTTTCATTAGTTCTCTCAAATTGTGAAAATATAGGTGATTATGAGTCCTATTACGTTCAAAACGATGCGTAGATCTCACACAGGCCTTCATTTAGGGAGACCTTTATACTGTTTTGTTGGTTGTTTCAAATTTACAAAAAAAGAGGTGATTAAGAGTTGTATTACTTCGTTCTAGTTTAATTAGCGTCAAAACGAGAAACCCATGACTATCGCGTTTAAAACCATACGTACTATCACACAATTCTTCATTTAGAGATACCTTTTTATTGTTTCATTGGTGCACTAAAATTGTCACAAAAAGAGGTTATTAGGAGTCCTATAACTTCGTTCTAAGTTTGATTAGCATCAAAAGGTGCAATCCAATGACTATCGCGTTAAAAATGATGCGTATATATCACACAAGTCTTCATTTAAGGAGACCTTCTTATTGTTTCATTGGTTCTCTAAAATTGTGAAAGAAGGAGGTGATTAGGAGTCTTATTACTTCGTTCTAATGTGATTAGCATCAAAAGGAGCAATCCCCTTACTATCGCGTCAAAAAAGATGTGTACATCTCACACAAGTCTTGATTTAGAAAGACCTTCTTATTGTTTCATTGGTTCTCTCAAATTGTCTAAGACAGAGGTGATTATGAGTCCTATGAATTCGTTCTAGTTTGATTAGCATCAAAAGGAGCAGCAATCCTATCACTAGTTCCTTCAAAACGATCCGTACATCTCGCACAAGTCTTCATTTAGGGAGACCTTCTTAATGTTTCATTAGTTCTCTCAAATTGTCAAAATATAGGTGATTATGAGTCCTATTACTTCGTTCTAGTTGAAATTTGCATCAAAAGGAGCAATCACATCACTATCGCGTTCCAAACGATGCGTAGATCTCACACAGGTCTTCATTTAGGGAGACCTTCATATTGTTTCCTTGGTTGTTTTAAATTTACAAAGAAAGAGGTGATTAAGAGTTGTATTACTTCGTTCTAGTTTGATTAGCGTCAAAATGAGAAACCTATGACTATCGCGTTCAAAACCATGCGTTCATATCATACAATTCTTCATTTAGGGATACCTTTTTATTGTTTCATTGGTGCACTAAAATTGTCAAACAAAGAGGTGATTAGGAGTCCGATAACTTCGTTCTAAATTTGATTAGCATCAAAAGGAGAAATCCCTATCGCGTTAAAAAAGATGCGTACATCTCATACAAGTCTTCATTTAAGGAGGCCTTCTTATTGTTTCATTGGTTCTCTAAAATTATGAAGAAGGAGGTGATTAGGAGTCTTATTACTTCGTTCTAATGTGATTAGCATCAAAACGAGCAATTTCATTACTATCGCGTTAAAAACGATGTGTACATCTCACACAAGTCTTGATTTAGGAAGACCTTCTTATGGTTTCGTTGGTTCTCTCAAATTAACAAAGAAAGAGGTGATTATGAGTCCTATGAATTCGTTCTAGTTTGATTATCATCAAAAGGAGCAGTAATCGTATCAGTAGTGCCTTCAAAACGATCCGTACATCTCACACAAGTCTTCATTTAGGGAGACCTTCTTAATGTTTCATTAATTCTCTCAAATTGTCAAAATATAGGTGATTATGAGTCCTATTACTTCGTTCTAGTTGAAATTTACATCAAAAGGAGCAATCCCATCACTATCGCGTTCAAAACGATGCGTAGATCTCACACAGGTCTTCATTTAGGGAGACCTTCATATTGTTTCGTTGGTCCTTTCAAATTTACAAAGAAAGAAGTGATTAAGAGCTGTATTACTTCGTTCTAGTTTGATTAGCGTCAAAATGAGAAACCCATGACTATCGCGTTCAAAATCATGCATACTATCACACAATTCTTCATTTAGATACCTTCTTATTAATTCATTGGTGCACTAAAATTGTCAAAAAAAGAGGTGATTAGGAGTCCTATAACTTCGTTCTAAGTTTGATTAGCATCAAAAGGAGCAATCCCATGACTATCGCGCTAAAAATGATGCGTACATCTCATACAAGTCTTCATTTAAGGAGACCTTCTTATTGTTTTATTGGTTCTCTAAAATTGTAAAAGAAGGAGGTGATTAGGAGTCTTATTACTTCGTTCTAATTTGATTAGCATCAAAAGGAACAATCCCATGACTATCGCGTTAAAAACGATGTGTACATCTCACACAAGTCTTGATTTAGAAAGACCTTCTTATTGTTTCATTGGTTCTCTCAAATTGTCAAAGAAAGAGGTGATTATGAGTCCTACGAATTCGATCTAGTTTGATTAGCATCAAAAGGAGCAGCAATCCTATCACTAGTGCCTTCAAAACGATCTGTTCATCTCACACAAGTCTTCATTTAGGGAGACATTCTTAATGTTTCATTAGTTCCCTCTAATTGTCAAAATATAGGTGATTATGAGTCCTATTACTTCTTTCTAGTTGAAATTAGCATCAAAAGGAGCAATCCCATCACTATCGCGTTCAAAACGATGCGTAGATCTCACACAGGTCTTCATTTAGGGAGACCTTCATATTGTTTCATTGGTTGTGTCAAATTTACAAAGAAAGAGGTGATTAAGAGTTGTATTACTTCGTTCTAGTTTGATTAGCGTCAAAATGAGAAACCCATGACTATCTCGTTCAAAATCATGCGTACATCTCGCACAAGTCTTCATTTAGGGAGACCTTCTTATTGTTTCATTGGTGCACTAAAATTGTCAAACAAAGAGGTGATTAGGAGTCTGATAACTTCGTTCTAAGTTTGATTAGCATCAAAAGGAGCAGTCCCATGACTATCGCGTTAAAAATGATGCGTACATCTCACACAAGTCTTCATTTAAGGAGATCTTCTTATTGTTTCATTGGTTCTCTAAAATTGTGAAGAAGGAGGTGATTAGGAGTCTTATTACTTCGTTCTAATGTGATTAGCATCAAAAGGAGCAATCCCCTGACTATCGCGTTAAAAACGATGTGTACATCTCACACAAGTCTTGATTTAGAAATACCTTATTATTGTTTCATTGGTTCTCTCAAATTATCAAAGAAAGAGGTGATTATGAGTCCTATGAATTCGTTCTAGTTTGATTAGCATCAAAAGGAGCAGCAATCCTATCACTAGTGCCTTCAAAACGATCCGTACATATCACACAATTCTTCATTTATGGAGACCTTCTTGATGTTTCATTAGTTCTCTCAAATTGTCAAAATATAGGTGATTATGAGTCCTATTACTTTGTTCTAGTTGAAATTTGCATCAAAAGGAGCAATCCCATCACTATCGCGTTCAAAACGATGCGTAGATCTCACACAGGTCTTCATTTAGGGAGACCTTCATATTGTTTCATTGGTTGTTTTAAATTTACAAAGAAAGAGATGATTAAGAGTTGTATTACTTCGTTCTAGTTTAATTAGCGTCAAAACGAGAAACCCATGACTATCGCGTTCAAAACCATGCGTACATATCACACAATTCTTCATTTAGGGATACCTTCTTATTGTTTCATTGGTGCACTAAAATTGTTAAAGAAAGTGGTGATTAGGAGTCCGATAAATTCGTTCTAAGTTTGATTAGCATCAAAAGGAGCAATCCCATGACTATCGCGTTCAAAACGATGCGTACATCTCACACAAGTCTTCATTTAAGGAGACATTCTTATTGTTTCATTGGTTCTCTAAAATTGTGAAGAAGGAGGTGATTAGGAGTCTTATTACTTCGTTCTAATGTGATTAGCATCAAAAGGAGCAATCCCCTGACTATAACGTTAAAAACGATGTATACATCTCACACAAGTCTTGATTTAGAAAGACCTTATTTTTGTTTCATTGGTTCTCTCAAATTATCAAAGAAAGAGGTGATTATGAGTCCTATGAATTCGTTCTAGTTTGATTAGCATCAAAAGGAGCATCAATCCTATCACTAGTGCCTTCAAAACGATCCGTACATATCACACAATTCTTCATTTATGGAGACCTTCTTGATGTTTCATTAGTTCTCTCAAATTGTCAAAATATAGGTGATTATGAGTCCTATTACTTCGTTCTAGTTGAAATTTGCATCAAAAGGACCAATCCCATCACTATCGCGTTCAAAACGATGCGTAGAACTCACACAGGTCTTCATTTAGGGAGACCTTCATATTGTTTCATTGGTCCTTTCAAATTTACAAAGAAAGAAGTGATGAAGAGTTGTATTACTTCGTTCTAGTTTGATTAGCGTCAAAATGAGAAACCCATGACTATCGCGTTCAAAATCATGCATACTATCACACAATTCTTCATTTAGATACCTTCTTATTGTTTCATTGGTGCACTAAAATTGCCAAAGAAAGAGGTGATTAGGAGTCCTATAACTTCGTTCTAAGTTTGATTAGCATCAAAAGAAGCAATCCCATGACTATCGCTTTAAAAACGATGCGTACATCTCACACAAGTCTTCATTTAAGGAGACCTTCTTATTGTTTCATTGGTTCTCTAAAATTGTGAAAGAAGGAGGTGATTAGGAGTCTTATTACTTCGTTCTAATTTGATTAGCATCAAAAGGAACAATCCCATGACTATCGCGTTAAAAACGATGTGTACATCTCACACAAGTCTTGATTTAGAAAGACCTTCTTATTGTTTCATTGGTTCTCTCAAATTATCAAAGAAATAGGTGATTATGAGTCCTATGAATTCGTTCTTGTTTGATTAGCATCAAAAGGAGCAGCAATCCTATCACTAGTGCCTTCAAAACGATCTGTTTATCTCACACAAGTCTTCATTTATGGAGACATTCTTAATGTTCCATTAGTTCTCTCTAATTGTCAAAATATAGGTGATTATGAGTCCTATTACTTCTTTCTAGTTGAAATTAGCATCAAAAGGAGCAATCCCATCACTATCGCGTTCAAAACGATGCGTAGATCTCACACAGGTCTTCATTTAGAGAGACCTTCATATTGTTTCATTGGTCCTTTCAAATTTACAAAAAAAGAGGTGATTAAGAGTTGTATTACTTCGTTCTAGTTTGATTAGCGTCAAAATGAGAAACCCATGACTATCGCGTTCAAAACCATGCGTACTATCACACAATTCTTCATTTAGATACCTTCTTATTGTTTCATTGGTGCACTAAAATTGTCAAAAAAAGAGGTGATTAGGAGTCCTATAACTTCGTTCTAAGTTTGATTAGCATCAAAAGGAGCAATCCCATGACTATCGCGCTAAAAACGATGCGTACATCTCACACAAGTCTTCATTTAAGGAGACCTTCTTATTATTTTATTGGTTCTCTAAAATTGTAAAAGAAGGAGGTGATTAGGAGTCATATTACTTCGTTCTAATTTTATTAGCATCAAAAGGAACAATCCCATGACTATCGCGTTAAAAACGATGTGTACATCTCACACAAGTCTTGATTTAGAAAGACCTTCTTATTGTTTCATTGGTTCTCTCAAATTGTCAAAGAAAGAGGTGATTATGAGTCCTATGAATTCGTTCTAGTTTGATTAGCATCAAAAGGAGCAGCAATCCTATCACTAGTGCCTTCAAAACGATCTGTTCATCTCACACAAGTCTTCATTTATGGAGACATTCTTAATGTTTCATTAGTTCCCTCTAATTGTCAAAATATAGGTGATTATGAGTCCTATTACGTCTTTCTAGTTGAAATTAGCCTCAAAAGGAGCAATCCCATCACTATCGCTTTCAAAACGATGCGTAGATCTCACACAGGTCTTCATTTAGGGAGACCTTCATATTGTTTCATTGGTTGTGTCAAATTTACAAAGAAAGAGGTGATTAAGAGTTGTATTACTTCGTTCTAGTTTGATTAGCGTCAAAATGAGAAACCTATGATTATCGCGTTCAAAACCATGCGTTCATATCACACAATTCTTCATTTAGGGATACCTTCTTATTGTTTCATTGGTGCACTAAAATTGTCAAACAAAGAGGTGATTAGGAGTCTGATAACTTCGTTCTAAGTTTGATTAGCATCAAAAGGAGCAGTCCCATGACTATCGCGTTAAAAATGATGCGTACATCTCACACAAGTCTTCATTTAAGGAGACATTCTTATTGTTTCATTGGTTCTCTAAAATTGTGAAGAAGGAGGTGATTAGGAGTCTTATTACTTCGTTCTAATGTGATTAGCATCAAAATGAGCAATCCCCTGACTATCGCGTTAAAAACGATGTCTACATCTCACACAAGTCTTGATTTAGAAAGACCTTCTTATTGTTTCATTGGTTCTCTCAAATTGTCAAAGAAAGAGGTGATTATAAGTCCTATGAATTCGTTCTAGTTTGATTAGCATCAAAAGGAGCAGCAATCCTATCACTAGTGCCTTCAAAACGATCCGTACATCTCACACAAGTCTTCATTTATGGAGACCTTCTTAATGTTTCATTAGTTCTCTCAAATTGTCAAAATATAGGTGATTATGAGTCCTATTACTTCGTTCTAGTTGAAATTTGCATCAAAAGGAGCAATCCCATCACTATCGCGTTCAAAACGATGCGTAGATCTCACACATGTCTTCATTTAGGGAGACCTTCATATTGTTTCATTGGTTGTTTTAAATTTACAAAGAAAGAGGTGATTAAGAGTTGTATTACTTCGTTCTAGTTTAATTAGCGTCAAAATGAGAAACCCATGACTATCGCGTTCAAAACCATGCGTACATATCACACAATTCTTCATTTAGGGATACCTTCTTATTGTTTCATTGGTGCACTAAAATTGTCAAAGAAAGAGGTGATTAGGAGTCTTATAACTTCGTTCTAAGTTTGATTAGCATCAAATGGAACAATCCCATGACTATCGCGTTAAAAACGAGGCGTACATCTCACACAAGTCTTCATTTAAGGAGACCTTCTTATTGTTTCATTGGTTCTCTAAAATTATGAAAGAAGGAGGTGATTAGGAGTCTAATGAATTCGTTCTAGTTTGATTAGCATCAAAAGGAACAATCCTATCACTAGTGCCTTCAAAACGATCCGTACATTTCACACAAGTCTTCATTTATGGAGACCTTCTTAATGTTTCATTAGTTCTCTCTAATTGTCAAAATATAGGTGATTATGAGTCCTATTACTTCGTTCTAGTTGAAATTAGCATCAAAAGGAGCAATCACATCACTATCGCGTCCAAAACGATGCGTAGATCAAGTCTTCATTTAGGGAGACCTTAATATTGTTTCATTGGTTGTTTATAATTTGTAAAGAAAGAGGTGATTAAGAATTGTATTACTTCGTTCTAGTTTGATTAGCGTCAAAACGACAAACCCATTACTATCGCGTTCAAAACCATGTGTACATCTCACACAAGGCTTTATTTAGGGAGACCTTCTTATTTTTTCTTTGGGGCTCTATAATTGTCAAAGAAAGAGGTGATTAGAAGTCCTATAACTTCGTTCTAGTTTATTAGCAACAAAAGGAGCAATCCCATTACTATCGCATTAAAAACGATGCGTACATCTCACACAAGTCTTCATTTAAGGAGACCTTCTTATTGTTTCATTGGTTCACTAAAATTGTGAAAGAAGGAGACAATTAGGAGTTTTATTACTTCGTTCTAATTTGATTATCATCAAAAAGATTGTTCCTATGACTATCGCGTTAAAAACGATGCGTACATCTCACACAAGTCTTGATTTAGAGAGACCTTCTTATTGTTTCATTGGGTCACTCAAATTGTCAAAGAAATAGTTGATTATGAGTCCTACGAAATCGTTCTAGTTTGATTAGCATCAAAAGGAGCAATCCTATCACTAGTGCCTTCAAAACAATCCGTACATCTCACACAAGTCTTCATTTAGGGAGACCTTCTTCATGTTTCATTAGTTCTCTCAAATTGTTAAAATATAGAAGATTATGAGTCCTATTAGTTCGTGAGACCTTAATATTGTTTCATTGGTTATTTTAAATTTACAATGAAAGAGGTGATTAAGAGTTGTATTACTTCATTCTAGTTTGATTAGCATCAAAACGACAATCCCATTACTATCGCGTTCAAAATCATATGTACTTCTCACACAAGGCTTCATTTAGAGAGACCTTCTTATTGTTTCATTGTGCTCTAAAATTGTTAAAGAAAGTGGTGATTAGGAGTCCTATGACTTCGTTCTAGTTTGATTAGCATCAAAAGAAGCAATCCCATGACTATCGCGTTAAAAACGATGCGTACATCTCACACAAGTCTTCTTTTAAGGAGACATTCTTATTATTTCATTGGTTCTCTAAAATTGTGAAAGAAGGAGATGATTAGGAGTTTTATTACTTCGTTCTAATTTGATTATAATCAAAAGGAGCAATCCTATGACTATCGCGTTAAAAACGATGCGTACATCTCACACAAGTCTTGATTTAGGGAGACCTTCTTATTGTTTCATTGGGTCTCTCAAATTGTCAAAGAAAAATGTGATTATGAGTCCTATGAAT
This sequence comes from Panax stipuleanatus, assembly GCA_020205555.1. Classification (NCBI taxonomy): domain Eukaryota; kingdom Viridiplantae; phylum Streptophyta; class Magnoliopsida; order Apiales; family Araliaceae; genus Panax; species Panax stipuleanatus. The sequence continues at coordinate 300,359 of JAINUT010002195.1, forward strand.
TTGTTCTAGTTTGATTAGCATCAAAAGAAGCAATCCTATCACTAATGCCTTCAAAACGATCCGTACAACTCACACAAGTCTTCATTTAGAGAGACCTTCTTAATGTTTTATTAGTTCTCTTAAATTTTCAAAATATAGGTGATTATGAGTACTATTACTTCGTTCTAGTTAAAATTAGCATCAAAAGGAGCAATCTCATCACTATCGCATCTAAAACGATACGTAGATCACACACAACTCTTCATTTAGGGAGACCTTAATATTGTTTCATTGGTTGTTTCAAATTTACAAAGAAAGAGGTGATTAAGAGTTGGATTACTTTGTTCTAGTTTGATTAGCATCAAAATGAGAAACCCATGACGATCGCATTCAAAACAATGCGTACATCTCACACAAGTATTCATTTTGGGAGATCATCTTATTGGTTCATTGGTGCACTAAAATTGTCAAAGAAAGAAGTGATTAGGAGTCCTATAACTTCGTTCTAAGTTTGATTAGCATCAAAAGGAGCAATCCCATGACTATTGCGTTAAAAATGATGCGTACATCTCACACAAGTTTTCATTTAAGGAGACCTTCTTATTGTTTCATTGGTTCTTTAAGATTGTTAAAGAAGGAAGTGATTAGGAGTCTTATTACTTCGTTCTAATTTGATTAGCATCCAAATGGAGCAATCCCATGACTATCACGTTAAAAACGATGATTACATCTCACACAAGTCTTGATTTAGGAAGATCTTCTTATTGTTTCATTGGTTCTCTCAAATTGTAAAAGAAAGAGGTGATTATGAGTCCTATGAATTCGTTCTAGTTTGATTAGCATCAAAAGGAGCAATCCTATCACTAGTACCTTCAAAACGATCCGTACATCTCACACAAGTCTTCCTTTAGGGAGACCTTTTTAATGTTTCATTAGTTCTCTCAAATTGTCAAAATATAGGTGATTATGAGTCCTATTACTTCGTTCTAGTTGAAATTAGCATCAAAAGGAGCAATCCCATCACTATCGCGTCCAAAACGATGCGTAGATCTCACACAAGTCTTCATTTAGGGAGACCTTAATATTGTTTCATTGGTTGTTTCAAATTTACAAAGAAAGAGGTGATTAAGAGTTATATTACTTCGTTATAGTTTGATTAGCGTCAAAACGAGAAACCCATGACAATCGCGTTCAAAACCATGCGTACTATCACACAATTCTTCATTTAGATACCTTCTTATTGTTTCATTGGTGCACTAAAATTGTCAAAGAAAGAGGTGATTAGGAGTCCTATAACTTCGTTCTAAGTTTGATTAGCATCAAAAGGAGCATTCCCATGACTATCGCGTTAAAAACGATGAGTACATCTCACACAAGTCTTCAATTAAGGAGACCTTCTTATTGTTTCATTGGTTCTCTAAAATTGTGAAAGAAGGAGGTGATTAGGAGTCTTATTACTTCGTTCTAATTTGATTAGCATCAAAAGGAACAATCCCATGACTATCGCGTTAAAAACGATGTGTACATCTCACACAAGTCTTGATTTAGAAAGACCTTCTTATTGTTTCATTGGTTCTCTCAAATTGTCAAAGAAAGAGGTGATTATGGGTCCTATGAATTCGTTCTAGTTTGATTAGCATCAAAAGGAGCAGCAATCCTATCACTAGTGCCTTCAAAACGATCTGTTCATCTCACACAAGTCTTCATTTATGGAGACAATTTTAATGTTTCATTAGTTCTCTCTAATTGTCAAAATATTGGTGATTATGAGTCCTATTACTTCTTTATAGTTGAAATTAGCATCAAAAAGAGCAATCCCATCACTATCGCGTTCAAAACGATGCGTAGATCTCACGCAGGCCTTCATTTAGGGAGTCCTTCATATTGTTTCATTGGTTGTTTCAAATTTACAAAAATAGAAGTGATTAAGAGTTGTATTACTTCGTTCTAGTTTAATTAGCGTCAAAACGAGAAACCCATGACTATCGCGTTCAAAACCATGCGTACATATCACACAATTCTTCATTTAGGGATACTTTCTTATTGTTTCATTGGTGCACTAAAATTGTCAAACAAAGAGGTGATTAGGAGTGTTATAACTTCGTTCTAAGTTTGATTAGCAACAAAAGGAGCAATCCCATGACTATCGCGTTAAAAACGATGCGTACATCTCACACAAGTCTTTATTTAAGGAGGCCTTCTTATTGTTTCATTGGTTCTCTAAAATTATGAAAGAAGGAGGTGATTAGGAGTCTTATTACTTCGTTCTAATTTGATTAGCCTCAAAAGGAGCAATCCCATGACAATCGCGTTAAAAACGATGTGTACATCTCACACAAGTCTTGTTTTAGGGAGACCTTCATATTGTTTCATTGGTTCTCTCAAATTGTCAAAGAAAGAGGTGATTATGAGTCCAACGAATTCGTTCTAGTTTGATTAGCATCAAAAGGAGCAGCAATCCTATCACTAGTGCCTTCAAAACGATCCGTACATCTCACACAAGTCTTTATTTAGGGAGAACTTCTTAATGTTTCATTAGTTCTCTCAAATTGTCAAAATATAGGTGATTATGAGTTCTATTACGTTCAAAACGATGCGTAGATCTCACACAGGCCTTCATTTAGGGAGACCTTCATACTGTTTCGTTGGTTGTTTCAAATTTACAAAGAAAGAGGTGATTAAGAGTTGTATTACTTCGTTCTAGTTTGATTAGCGTCAAAACGAGAAACCCATGACTATCGCGTTCAAAACTATGCGTACTATCACACAATTCTTCATTTAGATACCTTCTTATTGTTTCATTGGTGCACTAAAATTGTCAAAGAAAGAGGTGATTAGGAGTCCTATAACTTCGTTCTAAGTTTGATTAGCAACAAAAGGAGCAATCCCATGACTATCTCGTTAAAAACGATGCGTACATCTCACACAAGTCTTCATTTAAGGAGGCCTTCTTATTGTTTCATTGGTTCTCTAAAATTATGAAAGAAGGAGGTGATTAGGAGTCTTATTACTTCGTTCTAATTTCATTAGCATCGAAAGGAGCAATCCCATGACTATCGCGTTAAAAACGATGTGTACATCTCACACAAGTCTTGTTTTAGGGAGACCTTTATATTGTTTCATTGTTTCTCCAAATGGTCAAAGAAAGAGGTGATTATGAGTCCTACAAATTCGTTCTAGTTTGATTAGCATCAAAAGGAGCAGCAATCCTATCACTAGTGCCTTCAAAACGATCCGTACATCTCACACAAGTCTTCATTTAGGGAGAACTTCTTAAGGTTTCATTAGTTCTCTCAAATTGTCAAAATATAGGTGATTATGAGTCATATTACGTTCAAAACGATGCGTAGATCTCACACAGGCCTTCATTTAGGGAGACCTTCATACTGTTTCGTTGGTTGTTTCAAATTTACAAAGAAAGAGGTGATTAAGAGTTGTATTACTTCGTTCTAGTTTGATTAGCGTCAAAACGAGAAACCCATGACTATCGCGTTTAAAACCATGCGTACTATCACACAATTCTTCATTTAGGGATACCTTCTAATTGTTTCATTGGTGCACTAAAATTGTCAAAGAAAGAGGTGATTAGGAGTCCTATAACTTCGTTCTAAGTTTGAGTAGCATCAAAAGGTGCAATCCCATGACTATCGCGTTAAAAATGATGCGTATATCTCACACAAGTCTTCATTTAAGGAGACCTTCTTATTGTTTCATTGGTTCTCTAAAATTGTGAAAGAAGGAGGTGATTAGGAGTCTTATTACTTCGTTCTAATGTGATTAGCATCAAAAGGAGCAATCCCATGACTATCGCGTTAAAAACGATGTGTACATCTCACACAAGTCTTGATTTAGAAAGACCTTCTTATTGTTTCATTGGTTCTCTCAAATTGTCAAAGATAGAGGTGATTATGAGTCCTATGAATTCGTTCTAGTTTGATTAGCATCAAAAGGAGCAGCAATCCTATCACTAGTTCCTTCAAAACGATCCGTACATCTCACACAAGTCTTCATTTAGGGAGACCTTCTTAATGTTTCATTAGTTCTCTTAAATTGTCAAAATATAGGTGATTATGAGTCCTATTACGTCGTTCTAGTTGAAATTAGCATCAAAAGGAGCAATCACATCACTATCGCGTTCAAAACGATGCGTAGATCTCACACAAGTCTTCATTTAGGGAGACCTTCATATTGTTTCATTGGTTGTTTTAAATTTAAAAAGAAAGAGGTGATTAAGAGTTGTATTACTTCGTTCTAGTTTGATTAGCGTCAAAATGAGAAACCTATGACTATCGCGTTCAAAACCATGCGTTCATAACACACAATTCTTCATTTAGGGATACCTTCTTATTGTTTCATTGGTGCACTAAAATTGTCAAACAAAGAGGTGATTAGGAGTCCGATAACTTCGTTCTAAGTTTGATTAGCATCAAAAGGAGCAATCCCATGACTATCGCGTTAAAAAAGATGCGTACATCTCACACAAGTCTTCATTTAAGGAGACCTTCTTCTTATTTCATTGGTTCTCTAAAATTATGAAGAAGGAGGTGATTAGGAGTCTTATTACTTCGTTTTAATGTGATTAGCATCAAAAGGAGCAATCCCATGACTATCGCGATAAAAACGATGTGTACATCTCACACAAGTCTTGATTTAGGAAGACCTTCTTATGGTTTCATTGGTTCTCTAAAATTGTCAAAGAAAGAGGTGATTATGAGTCCTATGAATTCGTTCTAGTTTGATTAGCATCAAAAGGTGCAGCAATCCTATCACTATTGCCTTCAAAACGATCCGTACATCTCACACAAGTCTTCATTTAGGGAGACCTTCTTAATGTTTCATTAGTTCTCTCAAATTGTCAAAATATAGGTGATTATGAGTCCTATTACTTCGTTCTAGTTAAAATTAGATTCAAAAGGAGCAATCCCATCACTATCGCGTTCAAAACGATGCGTAGATCTCACCCAGGTCTTCATTTAGGGAGACCTTCATATTGTTTCATTGGTTGTTTCAAATTTACAAAGAAAGAGGTGATTATGTGTTGTATTACTTCGTTCTAGTTTGATTAGCGTCAAAATGAGAAACCCATGACTATCGCGTTCAAAACCATGCGTACTATCACACAATTCTTCATTTAGATACCTTCTTATTGTTTCATTGGTGCACTAAAATTGTCAAAGAAAGAGGTGATTAGGAGTCCTATAACTTCGTTCTAAGTTTGATTAGCATCAAAAGGAGCAATCCCATGACTATCGCTTTAAAAACGATGCGTACATCTCACACAAGTCTTCATTTAAGGAGACCTTCTTATTGTTTCATTGGTTCTCTAAAATTGTGAAAAAAGGAGGTGATTAGGAGTCTTATTACTTCTTTCTAATTTGATTAGCATCAAAAGGAACAATCTCATGACTATCGCGTTAAAACCGATGTGTACATCTCACACAAGTCTTGATTTAGAAAGACCTTCTTATTGTTTCATTGGTTCTCTCAAATTGTCAAAGAAAGAGGTGATTATGAGTCCTATGAATTCGTTCTAGTTTGATTAGCATCAAAAGGAGAAGCAATCCTATCACTAGTGCCTTCAAAATAATCTATTCATCTCACACAAGTCTTCATTTACGGAGACATTCTTAATGTTTCATTAGTTCTCTCTAATTGTCAACATATAGGTGATTATGAGTCCTATTACTTCTTTCTAGTTGAAATTAGCATCAAAAAGAGCAATCCCATCACTATCGCGTTCAAAACGATGCGTAGATCTCACACAGGCCTTCATTTAGGGAGACCTTCATATTGTTTCATTGGTTGTTTCAAATTTACAAAAAAAGAGGTGATTAAGAGTTGTATTACTTCGTTCTAGTTTAATTAGCGTCAAAACGAGAAACCCATGACTATCGCGTTCAAAACCATGCGTACATATCACACAATTCTTCATTTAGGGATACCTTCTTATTGTTTCATTGGTGCACTAAAATTGTCAAAGAAAGAGGTGATTAGGAGTCTTATAACTTCGTTCTAAGTTTGATTAGCATCAAATGCAGCAATCCCATGACTATCGCGTTAAAAACGATGCGTACATCTCACACAAGTCTTTATTTAAGGAGGCCTTCTTATTGTTTCATTGGTTCTCTAAAATTATGAAAGAAGGAGGTGATTATGAGTCTAATGAATTCGTTCTAGTTTGATTAGCACCACAAGGAACAATCCTATCCCTAGTGCCTTCAAAACGATCCGTACATTTCACACAAGTCTTCATTTAGGGAGACCTTCTTAATGTTTCATTAGTTCTCTCTAATTATCAAAATATAGGTGATTATGAGTCCTATTACTTCGTTCTAGTTGAAATTAGCATCAAAAGGAGCAATCACATCACTATCGCGTCCAAAACGATGCGTAGATCAAGTCTTCATTTAGGGAGACCTTAATATTGTTTCATTGGTTGTTTATAATTTATAAAGAAAGAGGTGATTAAGAATTGTATTACTTCGTTCTAGTTTGATTAGCGTCAAAACAACAAACCCATTACTATCGCGTTCAAAACCATGTGTACATCTCACACAAGGCTTTATTTAGGGAGACCTTCTTATTTTTTCTTTGGGGCTCTATAATTGTCAAAGAAAGAGGTGATTAGAAGTCCTATAACTTCGTTCTAGTTTATTAGCAACAAAAGGAGCAATCCCATTACTATCCCATCATCAAAAAGATTGTTCCTATGACTATCGCGTTAAAAACGATGCGTACATCTCACACAAGTCTTGATTTAGAGAGACCTTCTTATTGTTTCATTGGGTCACTCAAATTGTCAAAGAAATAGGTGATTATGAGTCCTACGAAATCGTTCTAGTTTGATTAGCATCAAAAGGAGCAATCCTATCACTAGTGCCTTCAAAACAATCCGTACATCTCACACAAGTCTTCATTTAGGGAGACCTTCTTCATGTTTCATTAGTTCTCTCAAATTGTTAAAATATAGAAGATTATGAGTCCTATTAGTTCGTGAGACCTTAATATTGTTTCATTGGTTATTTCAAATTTACAAAGAAAGAGGTGATTAAGAGTTGTATTACTTCATTCTAGTTTGATTAGCATCAAAACGACAATCCCATTACTATCGCGTTCAAAATCATATGTACATCTCACACAAGGCTTCATTTAGAGAGACCTTCTTATTGTTTCATTGTGCTCTAAAATTGTTAAAGAAAGTGGTGATTAGGAGTCCTATGACTTCGTTCTAGTTTGATTAGCATCAAAAGGAGCAATCCCATGACTATCGCGTTAAAAACGATGCGTACATCTCACACAAGTCTTCTTTTAAGGAGACATTCTTATTATTTCATTGGTTCTCTAAAATTGTGAAAGAAGGAGATGATTAGGAGTTTTATTACTTCGTTCTAATTTGATTATAATCAAAAGGAGCAATCCTATGACTATCGCGTTAAAAACGATGCGTACATCTCACACAAGTATTGATTTAGGGAGACCTTCTTATTGTTTCATTGGGTCACTCAAATTGTCAAAGAAAAATGTGATTATGAGTCCTATGAATTTGTTCTAGTTTGATTAGCATCAAAAGGAGCAATCCTATCACTAATGCCTTCAAAACGATCCGTACAACTCACACAAGTCTTCATTTAGAGAGACCTTCTTAATGTTTTATTAGTTCTCTTAAATTTTCAAAATATAGGTGATTATGAGTACTATTACTTCGTTCTAGTTAAAATTAGCATCAAAAGGAGCAATCTCATCACTATCGCATCTAAAACGATGCGTAGATCACACACAACTCTTCATTTAGGGAGACCTTAATATTGTTTCATTGGTTGTTTCAAATTTACAAAGAAAGAGGTGATTAAGAGTTGTATTACTTTGTTCTAGTTTGATTAGCATCAAAATGAGAAACCCATGACTATCGCATTCAAAACAATGCGTACATCTCACACAAGTATTCATTTAGGGAGATCATCTTATTGGTTCATTGGTGCACTAAAATTGTCAAAGAAAGAAGTGATTAGGAGTCCTATAACTTCGTTCTAAGTTTGATTAGCATCAAAAGGAGCAATCCCATGACTATTGCGTTAAAAATGATGCGTACATCTCACACAAGTCTTCATTTAAGGAGACCTTCTTATTGTTTCATTGGTTCTTTAAATTGTTAAAGAAGGAAGTGATTAGGAGTCTTATTACTTCGTTCTAATTTGATTAGCATCCAAATGGAGTAATCCCATGACTATCGCGTTAAAAACGATGATTACATCTCACACAAGTCTTGATTTAGGAAGATCTTCTTATTGTTTCATTGGTTCTCTCAAATTGTAAAAGAAAGAGGTGATTATGAGTCCTATGAATTCGTTCTAGTTTGATTAGCATCAAAAGGAGCAATCCTATCATTAGTACCTTCAAAACGATCCGTACATCTCACACAAGTCTTCCTTTAGGGAGACCTTTTTAATTTTTCATTAGTTCTCTCAAATTGTCAAAATATAGGTGATTATGAGTCCTATTACTTCGTTCTAGTTGAAATTAGCATCAAAAGGAGCAATCCCATCACTATCGCGTCCAAAACGATGCGTAGATCTCACACAAGTCTTCATTTAGGGAGACCTTAATATTGTTTCATTGGTTGTTTCAAATTTACAAAGAAAGAGGTGATTAAGAGTTATATTACTTCGTTGTAGTTTGATTAGCGTCAAAACGAGAAACCCATGACTATCGCGTTCAAAACCATGCGTACATCTCACACAAGTATTCATTTAGGGAGACCTTCTTATTGTTTCATTGGTGCACTAAAATTGTCAAATAAAGAGGTGATTAGGAGTCCGATAACTTCGTTCTACTTTGATTAGCATCAAAAGGGGCAATCCCATGACTATCGCGTTAAAAACGATGCGTATATACATCTCACACAAGTCTTCATTTAAGGAGACCTTGTTATTGTTTCATTGGTTCTCTAAAATTGTGAAAGAAGGAGGTGATTAGGAGTTTTATTACTTCGTTCTAATGTGATTAGCATCAAAAGGAGCAATCCCATGACTATCGCGTTAAAAACGATGCTTACATCTCACACAAGTCTTGATTTAAGGATACCTTCTTATTGTTTCATTGGGTCTCTCAAATTGTCAAAGAAAGAGGTGATTATGATTCCTATGAATTCGTTCAAGTTTGATTAGCGTCAAAAGGAGCAATCATATCACTAGTGCCTTCAAAACGATCCGTACATCTCACACAAGTCTTCATTTAGGGAGACCTTCTTAATGTTTCATTAGTTCTCTCAAATTGTCAAAATATAGGTGATTATGAGTTCTATTACTTCGCTCTAGTTGAAATTAGCATCAAAAGGAGCAATCACATCACTATCGAGTCCAAAACGATGCTTAGATCTCACTCAAGTCTTCATTTAGGGAGACCTTAATATTGTTTCATTGGTTATTTCAAATTTACAAAGAAAGAGGTGATTAAGAGTTGTATTACTTCGATCTAGTTTGATTAGCGTCAAAGCGACAAACCCATTACTATCGCGTTCAAAACCATGTGTACATCTCACACAAGGCTTCATTTAGGGAGACCTTTTTTTTTGCTAAATTTTAAGTTATATAAAGAAGGAACAAGTTACAAGGGACATTAGAGGAATCCAATAGCATATAGCATATAGCATAGACATCATAGGTCATACCCTATGATGTCATGACTAAAAACCTGGCCAACCAAGCCAAAAAGAAGGGGAAAACAACCCTAATACAAAAGGAACCGAACAACATAAGCCCAATACGGCAAAAAAGGCCAAACCCGAGGAAAAAACAAAAGCCCAAGATAAAAACAACCAGCCCAAAATCGGCCCAAAGCAAACAGACGTCTAAAAAAAGGGGACCGCAACCCAACCCGCATGGACCAAACAATCACAGACCAAACATCCCAGCCGGAACCCAAACTGGCAAACAGCATCCGAAATGGACGAAGTGGGCAAAGTAGTGGGTAAAAGTTTGAAACCAACTGAGCAAAGCACAAACCCAAGCCAACCCAAACCCAAGGAAGCCAGCCCTTCAAACTAGCAAACCAGCACCGCCCAAACCAGCAACATGCAAATAGAATACCAAAGCAAACCAAAAACAGAGGGGGACAGCAGGACCAAACGCCAGGCAGACCAAAACAACCCAATTGACCCCAGACACATCAGCAAACGGACAGCAGGACCAAAGAGGGATTGTCATTTCAGATGGGCAAAGAGGGACCAAGAGCAAATGCTGCCATCACAAGAATCGAAACAAACCCAACCAAAATGAGAGCACCACACCTAGCATCAAATCATAAAAAGTAACTAGTTGCAAAAGAAAGTATTCGACAGAGATGCTTTATGAAACCGAGAAGAGGATGCCAGCCTAGATTTAATGATGTTAATAGTATCCTTTGCAACAGAGGAGGCTGGAATAAGCTTATCCGTGTGGATCTTTAGATTTCTCGATTCCCAAATCTTGTAGAAAGAGGCAGCAAAGGTAAGATGGAGAATGAGCCTGGAAAGCTTACTACCTTGGAAGGAAAGAAGGAATGAGGTAACACCCGACCAGTCCATGGGAATATTTGACCAATCACCTAAAGCCAAGGTTTGCTATAAGATAGAAGAGGAGTAGGTGAAAACAAAGAACAGGTGGTCAAAGCTTTCATTATACCTCTGACAAAAAGGGCAGGGGGGAGATTCTGCCCGAAGAATAGTGCCTAGTAATATCATTTGTGGGAAGTTTTTTCAGGAGGCCTAGACACTGGATAAAGGAGAAGCGTGGAACATAGAGTTTGTGCCAAACAATTTTATGCCAAATAAGAGGGGACTGTTTAGTACGAATACAATCCCAGATGTGTCTTGCTTTGACCCTAACAAGAGGAAGCCCATTCCAATCAATACAGTCATGAGTAAAGGGGTGGATAGGCTGAACCACAATGAGTCTTTGGAGCTCAATCATCTCATGGTGGAAACTTGGAGGAAGAGACCAAGATGAATCAGTAATGATATCCGCTATTTTGGCCAAGGGGGAAGCCCAGAGCTGGCCAGCAGGGTCTGGCTAGGATTAATGGGAGAGCCATTAATACAAGGGTCAAACCATAAACTAGTGTTGGAGCCGTTTCCCACATGATAAGCTAAGTGTTGAAAAGTAGTAGGCTTGAGCTTGAGGACCTGTTTCCAAATCCACGAACAATCGGAAGGGGCTTGATAATTCCAAAGATTTCTCCCTTTTAAGACATTGGTGTTAACCCAATAAGCCCGTAAGGAAGACGAGTCAGCACGAATGTTATTAAGAAGGTGCATCATAATCAGAGACTTATTCCACTCAATGATGCTCTTTAAACCTAAACCCCCCTCAGAGACAGGAAGACATAACTTATGCCATGCAACACGAGGCCCAATTTTCCCAAGGAGGGACCTTTCCAAAGGAATCTGCATTAGAGAGATTGAATGGCTCTGGATACAGCTTTGGGAAAAATGAAATGAGCACTCTAGAAGGATTGAATGGAGAAAAGGACTGATTTGATAAGTTAGAGGCGGCCAGAATAGGCTAAAGCTCTGGAAGTCCAAGATGTAACTCTCTAGATGTGATCCGGTGGATTAGAGGTAGGCAGTCCATGAAAGAAAGCTTTGAGGAAATAAGAGGGACCCCGAGGAATTTGATAGGGAGGGTACCCACTTGAAACCCAAGCAAGGAAATGATATTCGATGAGGTTCTCTGATCAGTGTTGGCCAAAAAACACTGACTTTTATGGACATTAGAAATGAGGCCTAAAAAGAGAGAAAAGGATTGAATACACGAAATTATAATGCTAACTGATTTGACACTAGCATGGCAAAAGACAAGGATGTCATCCGCAAAGAAAAGATGAGTGAGCTTGCAGTCAATAGTTCTCCAATGGAATTTGAAATCCGGGAGAGAAGCACTCTTTGAGATTTTGGAGGAAAGCATTTCCATGACAATAACGAACAATAAGGAGAAAGTGGGTCCCATTGCCGTAAACCTCTTGTACTCCCAAAATAACCCGCAAGAGACCCATTGACCTTTATAGAGAACATAGCAGTGGATATACAAGCTCTAATCCAACAAATGAAGGTGGGCGGGAAGTGAAAAAGATGAAAGGATGAGAGGAGAAAATCCCAACTGAGCAAGTTTGGAAACAAGATTCGAGGGATTTCAGTCGAGAAATCTGTGACGCCCCTAAATTCGGATACTCATATCTCGAATTCGGTGCATCACGTACTAATTCTAATAACATACTAAAATCTCATGCAACAGAATAATAAAATAATTTACATTGATTTAATATAAATATTCATGTCCCAAGGTCTTGTGACGGTTACTACATCATTTCAATAATTAAACTTAAAACATAACTTAAACATAATTTAATCATCCCTTAATACATTATCATAATATTAATAATAGTTTTCCTAATCTTAAAGGACTAAAGCTATTCCGAAGCCTTGCCCTTTCCTTTGTCCTTCCCCGAGGTACCGCCTTGCTCTGCCTTAACTGTAATTTTTTTAGGAAAGCAAGAATGAAAAATAAATTTGCCCAACAAGTAATATAGCAATAAGGGTGAACAATATGAAGTTCGAATCTCAAGGGTATAACAGTAAATGATAGTTCAAGAATAACACGAAGTATCAATAGTTTTAAATAAATGTTGTTATGAACTGATAGATATTAACAAGATTCAAGAATAATGAACACTGAGCAGTCGCTAGGGACTATGAACTCCTACTAGAATTAACAGTAATATGCTAAAAATCCAATATAAACAAGTACAACAGGTGATCAGCCTAAAGTACCCTACGTTATGCATAACATTTAAACATGCTTGTATGTGCGCATGTCGGTTCCCCTACAGTTATATAATTCCCCCTTCAAAGAGGGTTGTTCATCTTAGTAGATTTATAAGATCCGCACCAAGACAATTAGTTTGGATAGCTTTCTAACACATGATATTAGTCTAGCCGAGTCAAATGGCTTAGACAATTTTTACAATGCATTTAGAAACAATAAGTTCAAAGCTTGCAACAAAATCAAGATATAACATCGATTTCTGAATAGTAATAGATATTTGCTCGATGTAAATGTGGTTGATATTGCAACAATTCAGATTTACACAATATGTAGAGTTAAGAGAGTTAGGAAACTTGCATCCAATATCAAAATCAAATGAAGTTAGGAAACTTGCATCCAATATCAAAATTAAATGAAGTTAGGAAACTTGCCTTTTGCGTAGATTACAACCCTAAAGCTTAACGTCACCGCAAGGTCTTATAGTATCCTATTTATGTATATATATACACATTAGCTATACAAACTCAATACATAAATCGATGATCCTACACGTACTCCATTACGTACTTTAAACACAAACATTATATAATTAGATTATATAATAAGAAGGTATCCTATAATAGTTGCTAAAGAGTTAATTTTTAGAGCACATCGAGGAGGGCCCGAGGATCTATAATAGTTGCTAAAGAGTTCCTGAGCAAGAAGGATATTATCACTGATATTCCTCCCCTTAATGAAGGCTGATTGAGACTTGCCAATAGATGGGAGGACAGCCTTAAGACGCAAGCAAGGATCTTGGATATGCACTTATATATGGTGTTGCAGCAGGAAATGGGTCAAAAATCAGACATCTCGGACGGGTTATTGCACTTGGGAATGAAGGCAATGGCAGTAGAGTTTATACCCTTAGGCATAAATCCTGTTGCGAAAAAAATACTTGACCAGATTTGAGAAGTCTTTCCCAACAATGAGTGAAGAAATTAACGTTGAAACCACCAGGACCCGGGCTCTTATTCTTCTTCATGGACTTAAGGGTAGAAAGGATCTCATCATCCGTGATAGGGGCAGTGAGGTGAGCAGCCTGGCTAGGACTAACAGAATTTTCAGGAGAAAAGTCTAAATCCGGTTGCAAGATAGAGGTAGAATCGATGTTGAAAAGTTGTTGGAAATACTTAGTGGCAACTAATTCCACTTCATGTTGGCCATGAACAATCTCCCCAGTATCATTAAGGATAGAGAGGATCTTATTAGAGTTCCATCTACTTTTAACTATGTTGGAGAAAAAATTTGTGTTCCGATCGCCAGAAGCAAGCCACGTAACTCTACTCCACTTGAAGAGCCTGCCAAAGCGTTTGGAGACATAATTTTTCATTATCAATAAGGGCCACATCCTGAGGGTTGCCTTAGAGAAGGATTTGGGAATGGTGGAGAGCATTCATTGCTAGCTTGACCGAAGAGAAAACATTTCCAGAATTTCTGTTAAGAGAGATCAAGGCCTTTTTGGTCATTTTAAGTTTCTCGGAGAAGATAGAAAATGGGTTACCAAAAACTTGCCGACCCCAAACATCAGCCACACAATCCAGAAACCCATCCAACATGGTTAAATGGTTAAAAAATTGGAACAGCTTCCTTAAGGAGATAAGAGGAGAACCAGTATTGAGGATAACTAGAGAGTGGTTAGAAATACCTCGAGGACCAAAAGTAACCTGAGCATTCGGAAATGAAGAGAACCAGACCTCATTGCTAATAGCCCTGTCCAGCTTTCTATGAATAGGATGTTCTACCTGATTATTCCACCAAGTAAAAAGAGGGCCAAACTCTCTAATGTCCTCAGCCCCAATATGTTCCATACAATCTCTGAGGTCCTCCATTCCACAATTCCAAGAAGCATCCACCCTGTCAGATTCAAAAAGGTCTCTGATGGCATTAAAGTCTCCCATGATGCACCAACAGTGATTAGAATTAAGAGAAAGAAGAGAATTCCAAAGGTCCCTTCTCTCCGCAATAGAATTCAACCCATATACAATAGTAACAAAAAAACTACTACAGGTACTATTAAGTTGCTTGAGTTTACAATCAATTAACTGGGAGGAACTACTCATAAGGCTTTGAGTCCAAGAGGTCTTGGGATCCATTTCTGCCTGATAGACTCCACGGCACGCTTGCGTGAGGTGGAGTCTATCATTTGGTATCAAAGCTAAGCTTTTCTAGCGAGTTACATATCTTTAATTTTCTGTTGCATATATATTGTAAAAAAAAATATTTAGAATTTTAAATTTTGTCGATTGCATGCTATTATTGAGAGTCATACCATCTATATTTTGTTTCGTGATAAGTTATTTTTGAATTGATTAGTAAAACCTAGAATTTTGCTAGGGGAATTCAAGAAGAACCTATTAGAGAGAATATTTTAAGGTAAAAGGCTTAGTGGTGAGATTAATCAAGGGTAAAAGCCAATTTTATTGAGAGTATACACGAGTGAACCATTGATTCGAGCGAAACACGTAAGGGAGTGGTGAGGAAACTATTTTCTATTAACCCTTATTTTGTAGGAAATATGTCTAAAGATAAAGGAACTTATGGGGAACAACCCTCGACGGCTGAATTAAAATTCTAGATGGAAGCCATGCATAAAGAATGGGATCGAACATTGAGAAATACTATGGAGCAAATGCAAGAACAATTAGAATATATGAGAGTGTCTATGGATGCGTTATACCAAAACACTCAGAGAACACAACAAGCTGACACAAGAAAGGAATATCCTTCTGGTGAGGGCAGTGCAGGGGAAGATCGTGAATCTAATATTCCACAGCGAAGACATGGAGGTGCTAGGGAAAGAGGAGGTCGAGACATAGAGGATGACAATTTGGATAACATAAAAATGAAAATTCCAGTTTTCCACGGCACGGGTGATCTTGAGGCATATTTGGATTGGGTAACCAAGATGGAGCGGATCTTTGATTGTCATAACTATTCAGACCTTAAGAAAGTCAAGCTGGCTGTTATCGAGTTTTTCGGATATGCATTAATATGGTGGGATCAGTTGACAGCTAATCGGAGGAGGTGTGATGAGCGGCCGATTACAACTTGGGCAGAAAAAGAGGTTTTTACCAACATACTATCAACGGGAGATCATTCGTAGTTTGCAAAATCTAAAACAAGGAAGCAAGAGTGTGGATGACTACTATAGAGAGATGGCAATGTTGAAGGATCGGGCTAATTTGGTCGAGGATAATGAGGCAGCGATGGCTATGTTCTCGACAGGATTAAATTGGGAGATTGAGGATTTAGTTGAACGACAACATTATTTGGAGTTGGAAGAACTGGTCCACATGGCGATCAAGCTAGAGAAACAACTCAAGAGGAGAGGAGGACAACGAGGAAATTCCAATGCTAGTTCATCATGGAAACCTAATTATGCAAAGAGAGAGGAAAAATCAGTTGTGAATAAACCAAATGTGGAACCTAAGCAATGGAAGACTAGTCGAGAGATACAAGGTAAAAATGAACAACCTTCTTTTGGGCGTAATCGGGATATTATATGCTTTAAGTGTCAAGGCAGGGGACATATTTCTAGCCAATGTCCAAATCAGAGGAAAATGTTGTTACTTGACAATGGAGATGTGGAGACCGAGGGGGAAGAGAGCGACACTGATTCTATGCCACCATTAGAGGAGATAGGTGAGGATGCGATACATGGTGAAATTCTGGTTACAAGAAGAGCACTTAGTATGCAGGTTAAAGAGGAGAGCAGTGAATAGCGGGAAAATCTAGTCCATACCCGATGTCTTGTGAATGGAAAAATTTGTTGTGTAGTCATAGATGGAGGCAGGTGTACAAATGTGGCAAGCACTACGATGGTGGAGAAATTGGGGATGACTACCACCAAACACCCACATCCGTATCGTTTGTAATGGCTCAATGATAATGCAGACATTAAGGTCACCAAACAGGTGTTAGTGCCATTTACTATTGGTCGGTATGTTGATGAGATATTATGTGATGTGGTGCCTATGCAGGCGGGGCATATGTTATTAGGTAGACCATGGCAGTTTGATAGGAGGGTTCAATATGATGGGTTTACCAATGTATATTCCTTTGTTCACGACAGAAAGAAAATCAATTTGCGTCCTATGTCACCACAACAAGTGCATGAGGACCAAATTAATCTACAGAAAAATCATATACAAAGAAAAGATAGTGAGGAACAGAAAAATCAAGAAGAAAAAAATAAGAGAGAAAAAGAAAGGGCGAAAAAAAGGATGAGAGAAAAATAAACATCTTTGCAAAAAAGAGCGATGTGAGAAAAGCTTTGGTTTCTAAACAGCCGATGATTTTACTTTGGTATAAAGAGGCGCTTTTGAATACTAACGCTAATAATTCTTTGCCTAGTGTTATTTCATCTCTTTTGCAGGAATTCGAAGAGTTATTTCCCAAGGAGCTTCCTCAAGGACTGCCACTGATTCGGGGAATAGAACATCAAATTGACTTTATTCCTGGTGCGACCATTCCAAACCGTCCGGCTTATCGGAGTAATCCAGAGGAGACGAAGGAGTTACAAAGGCAAGTCGACGAACTGATGGGAAAAGGGTTCGTAAGAGAAAGTATGAGTCCATGTGCAGTTCTAGTGATTTTAGTGCCAAAAAAAGGATGGAAAATGGCAGATGTGCATCGATTGTCGAGCGATAAATAATATTACGGTAAAATATAGACATCCCATTCCTCGTTTAGATGACATGTTAGATGAATTACATGGGTCTTGCATATTTTCAAAAATTGATTTAAAAAGTGGTTATCATTAAATTAGGATGCAAGAGGGTGATGAATGAAAAACAGCGTTTAAAACTAAATATGGTCTTTATGAGTGGTTGGTATTACCTTTCGGTTTAACTAATGCACCCAGCACTTTCATGAGATTAATGAACCATGTTTTGCGTCCATTCATTGGAAAATTTGTCGTAGTTTATTTTGATGATATTTTGATTTATAGCAAAAACTTGGAAGATCATGCATTGCATTTAAAATCTATTTTAGATGTACCTAGGAAAGAAAAGTTATTTGCTAACATGGACAAATGCACGTTTAGAATTGTTTTTCTTGGCTTTGTTGTGAGTTCACATGGAGTCCAAGTTGATGATTAGAAAATACGTGCGATCCAGGATTGGCCGAGTCCAACCAATGAGAGTCAAGTACGAAGCTTTCATGGACTCGCAAGTTTCTACCGATGCTTTGTTCGGAATTTTAGTGAGATCACAGCACCATTGACCGAGGTCATCAAGAAAAGTGTAGGCTTTAAGTGGGGTGATGAACAAGAAAAAGCATTTAATTTGATTAAGGATAAATTGACAAATGCTCATTTACTTATCTTGCCTAACTTTGATAAAACTTTTGAGATTGAGTGTGATGCTTCAGGTTTAGGGATTGGAGCTGTGTTGAGTGGGGAAGCTTTGAACTATCCTACTTATGACAAAGAGATGTACGCTTTGGTTAGAGCTTTGGAGACATGGCAACATTACTTGTGGCCTAAGGAGTTTGTGATCCACACCGATCATGAATCATTGAAATATTTGAAGGGTCAGCACAAGTTGAACAAAAGACATGCACGATGGATGGAATTTATCGAGACGTTTCCATATGTTATTCGATATAAGCAGGGTAAGGAGAACATCATTGCAGATGCTTTGTCTCGCAGGTATGTTTTGTTAAATACTCTTGATACGAAATTACTTGGGTTTGAACGAATCAAAGAGTTATATGCTAATGACCTTGATTTCGGTGAAGAGTTTAAAACTTGTGAAAAGAATGTTGTGGGTAAATACTTTAGAATTGATGGATTTTTGTTTCGTGAAAATAAACTATGTATACCTACATGTTCTTTACGTGAGTTGTTGGTTAGGGAATCACATGGGGGTGGTTTAATGGGACATTTTGGTGTTGATAAATTTTTTACTGTTTTGAAAGAACATTTTTATTGGCCTCATATGAAACGAGATGTGGAAAGAATATGTGATAGATGTATTACTTGTCGCCAAGCTAAATCTCGTGTTCAACTCCATGGATTGTATACACCATTGCCTATTCCTAATGAACCTTGGATTGATTTTTCTATGGACTTTGTGTTGGGTTTACCTAGGTCTAAGCAAGGTCATGATTCAATATTTGTGGTCGTGGATAGATTTTCAAAAATGGCACATTTTATTCCATGTCACAAAACTGATGATGCATCTCATGTAGCTGATTTATTCTTTAGAGAGATTGTGCGATTGCATGGTATGCCTAAAACTATTGTTTCTGATAGAGATACAAAGTTCTTAAGTTACTTTTGGAAGACATTGTGGTGTAAATTGGGTACTAAACTGTTATTTTCAACTACTTGTCATCCACAAACTGACAGTCAAACTGAAGTAGTAAATAGGACTTTGTCGGCATTGTTACGGGCTATCATTAAAAAGAATATCAAGCAATGGGAAGAATGTTTACCACATGTTGAGTTTGCATATAACCATTCTGTTCATTCTGCTACTAATTTTTCTCCATTTGAAATTGTATATGGTTTTAATCCCTTGACACCATTGGATTTATCACCATTTCCTGTTTCTGAGTATACTAACATGGATGGAGAGAAAAAGGCTGATCTTGTTAAGCAGATTCATGAAAAAGCCAGACTCAACATTGAAAAGAGGACGGAACAATGCATTAAGCATGCGAACAGGGGACGACGTCGAGTGATCTTTGAGCCCGGAGATCGGGTGTGGTTACATATGCGGAAAGAAAGATTCCCAATTCAAAGACGTTCGAAATTGCTTCCGAGAGGAGATGGTCCATTTCAAGTTCTCGAGCGTATCAATGACAATGCCTATAAATTGGATTTGCCAGGTGAGTATAATGTTAGTGCCACATTTAACGTTACTAATCTAAGTCCGTTTGATGTAGATGATGATTTGAGGACAAATCCTTTTCAAGAGGAGAGGAATGATGAGGACATGGCATGCGTGGACTCAAACAAAACTAAAGGGACGTGGGGATCAAGTAAGGCTAGAACTAAGAGGTTCAAACAAGACCTCACTGGATTGATCCAAGATGTTTGGGCTGAAACTAATGCAAGGAAACCCAAAGAGAAGACCAATGAACATGAGACACAAATTTGGGTCAATTTAATATAAGCCCAATTCTAATTGTCCTAGGAAAACCCACAGAATTACATGCAAAAAGAAGGAAGATTAATTTATTTATTAAAACATGTGGGCAGCATTCATCAAGTAATTGATTACTTGTATATATATATATATATAATAACAAATCAGCATCACACGTGGCAACATATTTTTCAAATGGGGCAAGGATTTTTAGTCTTTATAATTCTAATGTAATTAGGATTTTATTTAGTTAGAATTTCAATTCCAATTTTAAATTGGATTGTTATTTCTTTTATTATTAGAATTAGAATAAGTTGTTTCTATTCCTATAAAGATTAGGATAATTTGTTACTATTGCTATTAGGATTAGAATTTTAGCAACTAGTATAAATAAGGGTTACTTCTATTGTAATTAGACATTATTCATTATTCAATATATTTGTGAGGTTATTCTCTACTTTTGGTTCTTTGAAGAATTCCTAAGTTATTTTCTTAGTGTTTTTTTTAGATTCAACTTTGACTTATCATACAACAATACATAGTTGTGTGTGGCGTCTTCTACCGCATCAATCGTCGATTGTACCGAGATTACCGCTTTAATATAAGCGAGGGGTCAAGGTGTCGTTGGTGTCCATTCAACGCAGATTTTCGAACGCGAGCAATTGTACCAAGATTACCGTCAACATATAGGCGAGGGGTTAAGGTGTTGCAAGCAATTCACCCAACAACATTGCTAGAAACGATCAGGGCGACGACCACCTCACGCAAGCGTGCCGTGGAGTCTATCACTGCCCAAGGTAGAAATGTTAAGATTTCAGCTTGAATTAGCAAAAAAACAAAAACAAAAACAAAAAAAAAAGGATCCACACTCCAAAAAACAGGATTCCAGCTTACCCAAATGCGACCATTAACATGGTGGTCATAATTACAAAGCCAGTTCCAGTTCCTACAAATAGAATTAGAAATTCTGGAATAGTTTCGTTGTTTGACTCTAGTTTCAAGCAACCCAACAAAAGAGATATTATGGTCAGAAATCATTTGATGAACATAAGTCTGTTTCGGCTTCTTATTTAGACCTCTGACATTATATGTGGCTAACATAAACTAAGAAGGAGCAGGGGAAGAACCCTGGCCTTTAATTCTCTTTTTGGCCGCCTTTGAAAGTTCTTTACCATCTCTCACCCTTAGTCTCATATCCTTGCAGTCTTTTTCATCCACTAGCTTAATTTTGTCAACAATAGGATTGTGGGCTATAGGGGATTCAGTATCAGAGGGGGCCAGGAGATTCCTCACATTACCTGCTAGGGGGGTGAAAGAGTTTGAGGAATCCTTGCCAGGAGATGGAACGAGGTCAACCAGAGCAGAGGGTTTAACCCCCTTAAAAACGGTAGTCCACTCCGAAACACCTGGGTCATGAGCACCTGAAGGTCTAAGAGCAGTGGGAACAGAGGTAGGGGCTGGAAGAGGGCAGATAGTAGAAGGACCAGGCAAGGGCTCAGACCGAGCAAGCCCAAAAGAGGAAGTTTCCTTAGGAACCCACTAGAAATTTGATTTTGGGCATTTCAAAGAAGAGTGACCAAAGATATTACAAGCCCGGCAAGAGGGGGGTCTACTCTGACAGTCAACAGTAACAGGAAACACCACTTCCTCATTGAGCTCTTCATTAAAAACAACCACTTTGATGGTACTTGGGAAAGGGAAGCTTGCATCCACCTCAATACAAACTCTTGCAAAGCTCATAGGGTCTAGTTTAGCAGTCATCTCATCAGCAAAGAGTGGCTTTCCAATATTGCTAGCTATGTAACTAATACCTTCAGCAGACCAGTAGGGGTAAGGGACTTGACTAAGCTTTACCCAGATGGGGACCTTTGAGAAATCAGACTTAGAAATTTCAACACCAGCTTTCCAAGGCTGCAGAACAACAATTTTAGAAGCAAAATGCCAAGGGCCAGAAGCCAAAATATTATCCCTATCTGAGATGGATTTGAACATAAAAATGTAGTAGCCCTTCTCATGAAGAAAAACTTTCAGAAGCCCAAGGTTGCCCCATAGACTTTTTACAATAGGCTCCACAACCTTATATGGCAACTTAGAATGGAGGAAATACCCGACTAAGCTAATGGACCACATTTTGTTACCTCGAAGAAGAACATCCACCGGGGGTTTTATAAGGATACTACCATCCTCAGAGACGGGAGAGGGGTTGAAAAAAGATAAGTCCAGAGACGATTTCGGAGGATTCGCAGAGACAATGTCACACCAAGATTTGGAGTTACCAGGAGCAGGGTATGGGGACTCTCCCATAACCATTGGGGAATCCAAACAAGGCTTACACCTTGACCAGAGCCAGAACTAGAAGGAAGGCAAGGCCGAACCATCGAAGAAATAAGTGGCGATTGACCCATGGAACCAATAGGATGATCGGGCTTAGATGTCTGACCAACACAGAAAGTTTGAACAAGGAGGTTTCCAGCTATCGAAGCAGGGGGAATAGAGGGGACAGAGGCAACATTTTTTGAAGAGTTATACCAAGCACAGGACAATCATCAAACACCTTTCGTGCATTAGCTATGGCCGCAAAGGTCCCAATGGAGGATAAGTTGATAACATCATCAAGGGGAAGGCCCAAAGCAGTGATATATTCCACAAGCTTAGCATTCTTCTTACTTTCAGCAATAGCTTCTTCACGATCATTTTTAGAGAAATGTTGTGCAGCTTTGAAAATCTCCTAAGCAGCAGTGGGAGAAACCGGACCAAAGTTCTCCACCAAATCTTCATTTAGGGAGACCTTCTTAATGATTATGAGTTCTATTACTTCGTTCTAGTTGAAATTAGCATCAAAAGGAGCAATCACATCACTATCGCGTCCAAAACGATGCGTAGATCTCACACAAGTATTCATTTAGGGAGACCTTCATATTATTTCATTGGTTATTTCAAATTTACAATGAAAAAGGTGATTAAGAGTTGTACTACTTCGTTCTAGTTTGATTAGCATCAAAAGGAGAAACCCATGACTATCGGGTTCAAAATCAAGCGTACATCTCACAAAAGTAATCATTTTGGGAGACCATCTTATTGTTTCATTGGTGCACTAAAATTGTCAAAAAAAAAAGAAGAAGTGATTAGAAGTCCTATAACTTCGTTCTAGTTTGATTAGCATCAAAAGGAGCAATCCCATGACTATCGCATTAAAAACGATGCGTACATCTCACACATGTCTTCATTTAAGGAGACCTTCTTATTGTTTCACAGGTTCTCTAAAATTGTGAAAGAAGGAGGAGATTAAGAGTTGTATTACTTCGTTCTAGTTTGATTAGCGTAAAAACGAGAAACCCATGACAATCGGGTTCAAAATCAAGCGTACATCTCACAAAAGTATTCATTTTGGGAGACTTTTTTATTGTTTCGTTGGTGCACTAAAATTATCAAAGAAAGAAGTGATTAGGAGTCCTATAACTTCGTTCTAGTTTGATTAGCATCAAAAGGAGCAATCCCGTGACTATCACGTTAAAAATGATGCATACATCTCACACATGTCTTTATTTAAGGAGACCTTCTTATTGTTTCATTGGTTCTCTAAAATTGTAAAAGAAGGAGCTGATTAGGAGTCTTACTACTTCATTGTAATTTGATTAGCATCAAAAGGAACAATCCTATGACTATCGCATTAAAAACGATGCGTACATCTCACATAAGTCTTGATTTAGGGAGCCCTTCTTATTGTTTCATTGGGTCTCTCAAATTGACAAAGAAAGAGGTGATTATGAGTCCTATGAATTTGTTCTAGTTTGATTAGCATCAAAAGGAGCAATCCTATCACTAGTACCTTCAAAACGATCTGTACATCTCACACAAGTCTTCATTTAGGGAGACCATCTTAATGTTTCACTAGTTCTCTCAAATTATCAAAATATAGGTGATTATGAGTACTATTACTTCGTTCTAGTTGAAATTAGAATCAAAAGGAGCAATCACATCACTATCGCGTCCAAAACGATGCGTAGATCTCACACAAGTCTTCATTTTGGGAGACCTTAATATTGTTTCATTGGTTATTTCAAATTTACAAAGAAAAAGGTGATTAAGAGTTGTATTACTTCGTTCTAGTTTGATTAGCGTCAAAACTACAAACCCATTACTATCGCGTTCAAAACTATGTGTACATCTCACACAAGGCTTCATTTAGGGAGACCTTTTTATTGTTTTATTGGTGCTCTAAAATTGTCAAAGAAAGAGGTGATTAGGAGTCCTATAACTTTTTTTTAGTTTGATTAGCATCAAAAAGAGCAATCCCATGACTATTGCGTTAAAAACGATGTGTACATCTCACACAAGTCTTCATTTAAGGAGACCTTCTTATTATTTCATTGGTTCTCTAAAATTATGAAAGAAGGAGGTGATTAGGAGTTTTATTACTTCGTTTTAATTTGATTAGCATCAAAAAGAGCAATCCTATGACTATCGCGTTAAAAATGATGCGTACATCTCACACAAGTCTTAATTTAGGGATACCTTCTTAGTGTTTCATTGTGTCTCTCAAAATATCAAAGAAATAGGTGATTATAATTCCTATGAATTCGTTCTACTTTGATTAGCATCAAAAGGAGCAATCCTATCACTAGTGCCTTCAATATGATCCATACATCTCACATAAGCCTTCATTTAGTGAGACCTTCTTAGTGTTTCATTTGTTCTCTCAAATTGTCAAAATATATGTGATTATGAGTTCTATTACTTTGTTCTATTTGAAATTAGCATCAAAAGGAGCAATCCCATCACTATCGCGTCCAAAACGATGCGTAGATCTCACACAACTCTTCATTTAGGGAGACCTTAATATTGTTTTTTTTTGCTAACATGGTATTTTCCAACCCGCGGGTCGGACTAATCACCCAAGCCGGACACAACAGTTTTGGCTTGCGCACCAGTTTGCGTTGGCAGTCCTTGGCCACGTGAATATAAATTCAAGACCTTAATACGTTTCATTGGTTGTTTCAAATTTACAAAGAAAGAGATGATTAAGAGTTGTATTACTTTGTTCTAGTTTGATTGGCGTCAAAACAAGAAACCCATGAATATCACGTTCAAAACCATGCGTCCATCTCACACAAGTATTCATTTAGGGAGACCTTTTTATTATTTCATTGGTGCACTAAAATTGTCAAAGAAAGAAGTGATTAGGAGTCCTATAACTTCGTTCTAGTTTTATTAGCATCAAAAGGAGCAATCCCATGATTATCGCGTTAAAAACGATGTGTACATCTCACACATGTCTTCATTTAAGGAGACGTTCTTATTGTTTCATTGGTTCTCTAAAATTATGAGAGAAGGAGTTGATTAGGAGTCTTATTACTTCGTTCTAATTTGATTAGCATCAAAAGGAGCAATTCTATGACTATCGCGTTAAAAACATTACGTACATCTCACACAAGTCTTGATGTAGGGAGACCTTCTTAATGTTTCATTGGGTCTGTCAAATTGTCAAAGAAAGAGGTGATTATGAGTCCAATGAATTCATTCTAGTTTTATTAGCATCAAAAGGAGCAATCCTATCACTAGTGCCTTCAAAACGATCCGTACATCTCACACAAGTCTTCATTTAGGGAGACCTTCTGAATGTTTCATTAGTTCTCTCAAATTGTCAAAATATAGGTAATTATGAGTTCTATTACTTCGTTCTAGTTGAAATTAGCATCAAAAGGAGCAATCACATCACTATCGCGTCTAAAACGATTCGTAAATCTCACACACGACTTCATTTAGGGAGACCTTAATATTGTTTCATTGGTTGTTTCAATTTTACGAAGAAAGAGGTGATTAAGAGTTGTATTACTTCGTTCTAGATTGATTAGCGTCAAAAGGAGAAACTCATGACTATCGCGTTCAAAATCAAGCGTACATCTCACAAAAGTATTCATTTTGGGAGACCTTCTTATTGTTTCATTGGTGCACTAAAATTGTCAAAGAAAGAAGTGATTACGAGTCCTCTAGCTTCGTTCTAGTTTGATTAGCATCAAAAGGAGCAATCCCATGACTATCGCGTTAAAAACGATGCGTACATCTCACACAAGTCTTCATTGAAGGAGTCCTTCTTATTGTTTCATTGGTTCTCTAAAATTGTGAAAGAAGGAGGTGATTAGGAGTTTTATTACTTCGTTATAATTTGATGAGCATCAAAAGGAGCAATCCTATGACTATCGCGTTAAAAACATTTCGTACATCTCACACAAGTCTTGATTTAGGTAGACCTTCTTATTGTTTCATTGGGTCTCTCAAATTTTCAAAGAAAGAGGTGATTATGAGTCCTATGAATTCGTTCTAGTTTGATTAGCATCAAAAGGAGTAATCCTATCACTAGTGCCTTCAAAACGATCCGTACATCTCACACAAGTCGTCATTTAGGGAGACCTTCTTAATGTTTCATTAGTTCTCTCAAATTGTCAAAATATAGGTGATTATGAGTCCTACGACTTCCTTCTAGTTGAAATTAGCATAAAAACGAACAATCCCATCACTATCGCGTCCAAAAAGATGCGTAGATCTCACACAAGTCTTCATTTAGGGAGACCTTAATATTGTTTCATTGGTTGTTTCAAATTTACAAAGAAAGAGGTGATTAAGAGTTGTATTACGTCGTTCTAGTTTGATTAGCATCAAAATGAGAAACCCATGACTATCGCGTTCAAAACCATGAGTACATCTCACACAAGTATTCATTTAGGGAGATCTTCTTATTGTTTCATTGGTGCACTAAAATTGTCAAAGAAAGAAGTGATTAGGAGTCCTATAACTTCGTTCTAGTTTGATTAGCATCAAAAAGAGCAATCCCATGATTATCGCGTTAAAAACGATGCGTACATCTCACACATGTCTTCATTTAAGGAGACCTGCTTATTGTTTCATTGGTTCTCTAAAATTGTGAAAGAATGAGGTGATTTGGAGTCTTATTACTTTGTTCAAATTTGATTAGCATTAAAAGGAGCAATCCTATTATTATCTCATTAAAAACGATGCGTACATCTCACACAAGTCTTGATTTAGGGAGACCTTCTTATTGTTTCACTGGGTCTCTCAAACTGTTAAAGAAAGAGGTGATTATGAGTCCTATGAATTCGTTCTAGTTTGATTAGCATCAAAAGGAGCAATCCTATCACTAGTGCCTTCAAAACGATCCGTACATCTCACACAAGTCTTCATCTGGGAGACCTTCTGAATGTTTCATTAGTTCTCTCAAATTGTCAAAATATAGGTAATTATGAGTTCTATTACTTCGTTCTAGTTGAAATTAGCATGAAAAGGAGCAATCACATCACTATCACTTCAAAACGATGCATAAATCTCACACAAGTCTTCATTTAGGGAGACCTTAATATTGTTTCATTGGTTGTCTTAATTTTACGAAGAAAGAGGATGATTAAGAGTTGTATTACTTCGTTCTAGTTTGATTAGCGTTAAAAGGAGAAACTCATGACTATCGCGTTCAAAATCAAGCGTACATATCACAAAAGTATTCATTTTGGGAGACCTTCTTTTTGTTTCATTGGTGCACTAAAATTGTCAAAAAAAGAAGTGATTAAGAGTCCTATAACTTCGTTCTAAGTTTGATTAGCATCAAAAGGAGCAATCCCATGACTATGGCGTTAAAAACGATGCGTACATCTCACACAAGTCTTCATTTAAGGAGACCTTCTTATTGTTTCATTTGTTCTCTAAAATTGTGAAAGAAGGTGGTGATTTGGAGTTTTATTACTTCGTTCTAATTTGATGAGCATCAAAAGGAGCAATCCTATAACTATCGCGTTAAAAACGTTTCGTACATCTCACACAAGTCTTGATTTAGGGAGACCTTCTTATTGTTTCATTGGGTCTCTCAAACTGTCAAAGAAAGAGGTGATTATGAGTCCTATGAATTCGTTCTAGTTTGATTAGCATCAAAAGGAGCAATCCTATCACTAGTGCCTTCAAAACGATCCGAACATCTCACACAAGTCTTCATTTAGGGAGACCTTCTTAATGTTTCATTAGTTCTCTCAAATTATCAAAATATAGGTGATTATGAGTTCTATTACTTCGTTCTAGTTGAAATTAGCATCAAAAACAGCAATCACATCACTATCGCGTTCAAAACGATGCGTAGATCTCACACAAGTCTTCATTTAGGGAGACCTTAATATTGTTTCATTGGTTATTTCAAATTTACAAAGAAAGAGGTGAATAAGAGTTGTATTACTTCGTTCTACTTTGATTAGTGTCAAAACAACAAACCCATTACTATTGCTGTGACGCCCCCAAATCCACGTTCCTTCGAAACCTCGAATTCGGTGCAGTCACGATACTACTAACGCCAAACTATTATATCTTTTATTCATTACTAAAAGAATACATCTTTACTTATTACAATTTAGAATATAAATTCTATTTATATCCAAGATCTTATCTTTACATCATGTTCGATGTTACTAAAATGCGGAATAATTTAAACTTTTCAATATCCTTTGAATAAAAATCTTTTTATTGATTCCATAACTTGAATCAAATACAACCCTTGAATCAATTATAAAATATGATTCATTATATTTGAGTTATCGTATAACGTTTACAACTCGACTTGATATCCTCTATGTATTAACTAATACATCTTTACAACACAACCTGTATTAAACAGTGTAAACAACTATCAAGTAATACTTCTAGAATCTAAACAGGGTTCAAGCAATAATCTAAATAGTACTTCTTCAATTCGATACTATTTATCTTTATCAATCAAAAAGCACGAAGTCTTTATCGTAAGTCCTTAACCTGTAAAAGTGGTTATTTGCAAGAGTGAGCTCGACAGCTCAGCAATTCTAACAGTTTTCATGCATCACATAGCATACAACATTATACTCAGTTCATGCATTTATAAACAATTTATATTTACTACGCATGTTACTTTTCACATAACAAGTATATCATCAAAGATCAACTTTCAATCTCATTTATATCTCATATACAATTCATATATAAGTTCACATTATCACAGCATAATATAATTCAACTAACAGTTATTGAATTCATATATCAAATAGGAACTGAAAGACTTGCCTGATTCGTAGTTTAACAACTAAAACTTAACTGCTTAAAGCTATCTGCACTTCGTGTATTCCTACACAGTTATATAATCATGGATTTATATCCATCAGTCATACATTTCATATGCTCTTAATAGAATAACAATTCGTATATCGTTTTCTAATCTTGGTTTCGTTTCACTCTATCTTAGGATAACCACGATGTTACAACATCATACCTTCATACTTATTCTATAGAAACCATTCTATTTCGGTCCTTAGGGTCCTTAAGGAAAATAACTTAGGACTAGACAGTAAACAAACTGTTCTTGGCAGCTCTACAACACGGCGCGGTCGCGCGACAATTTAGCTTGGGAGTGGCGCAGCCGCGCGACTCCCTGCCAGAACCAGAACTTAGATTTCATAAACTTAGTTTGGTCCTAACATATCATGCATTCTGATATATATTATACACACACATTAAGTAGGCATGCTCGTGCTTATACTACACATGTATACTTAATCACATAGTCTATGCTTTTGAAATTCATTTTCTCGAATATGCGTGCATAGGTGAAATCCATGTTTCATCACATGATGCTTATGTCAACATGTCTATAGGCATAATGAATCCTAATATACATGCTCGTATGATCATAATATAACTCACTCCGTGTTTGATGCTATCATCTTACACATTCTAAACATTTCATAAAAATCGCTTTAAGTCGACAAAGGTAACTAAGTATATGCAAAGTACCTCGTAGTCATGACTCTCACGTATTAGAACACATACATAAGCCACTTTTACATGCTCAAATGATCAGAACGTGGACATCCTATATATGTCCAAAAACTCTAAGTTTGTCTTTTGAAATCATTTTAAATTTAAACAATGTGTTCTAGTGTATGCTCAATACCTTCGACTCACATATCATGCATATCTAAACCATATAATCATGCTTAAAAAGTCAGAATATAAACATGACTTATATACGCCAAAATTCATTTATAAAACCTTAAGTTTTCATTAAAAACTCCACTACAACAAGGTATAATTGTTTACTATTAGCCAAGGTAATTAATCAACAACTACCTCCATACCCATTGATACACATAACCAAGACACTTACACATGTCTCAAGAGTCCGACTCAAAGAACACAAAATTCGTCAAGTCTCATTTTCAAAACTTTACGTTTTCTTTTAGGAAATTATGTTAAACCAACTAATACAACTCACTATGTGCATGACAACCTTAGTACGCATGTCAGACCCCTTTATGAAATTATTAGAGTCTAACTAGTATGCTTAACCAACCAGAAAACACAAAATCACCAAGAGTTTCTGCAGAGGGCGCGGCCGCGCCCCATTTGTACTAGGGAGACGCGCGGCCGCGCGTCCCCGTTTCCAGACCAGAAACTTTACTGCTAAAACAGAGCTTCAGCTAATCCTTTTCTTACTTCATGTAACAAGCTTGAAAGCCATCATATTGTATCTATAACATATATTTAGACTCTACTTAACATGTTAACATCATCTTACATATCAATTGTTCACTAATTCATGAAACCTCTACTAATTTATCAAATTCAAGACTAAAAATTCAAAGTTAGAGTTATACCTCTTGGAGCCTTGAATTACTAAGCTTGCTTCCCAAATCAGTTTTCTCACATAACTCTCATCACCAAATTCTCTATATCAACTTAGCAATAAATTCAAGTAACTAGAATTGTGAAGGGAAGGGTCTCTATTTATAGAAAAACTCTTACCCAATTCATAGCTTTGCCCAACAATTTAAACCAAAGGAAAGAAGGAGAAGATGATGGGCAAAAAGGAGTTGGTGAAGCATACTATTTGAGCCACTCCCCCCACCATTATTGAAATCATTGCCTAGCCATCATCAACCTCTTGCTAGCCCTTTTTAATTTTCAGCAATGTGAACTATGATAGGCCAAAGGCTATTCACGTGTATGAAGAAAGAATGACACTCAATTTGGGACACTCTCTCTTAAAACTCAGCATTTAGTAAGATGGGTGTAAGCATACTAAGTTTTATTTCTTTTTGGACTATACAAGTCACACTTTAATACTTAATGTTGCTACATCAATATTAGTTATGGTCACATATACACCACTCTTCATAAATGTACACCCATATATAAACAAGTATACTTATAATTTAAATATACATCAATACGTATTATAATGTAACTCATGTACATTGTTTTAACTCAATTAATATTTTAATTGGACTAGATATAAAATAGTTGAGTATTCCCATACCATAATTTTCCATAAAATTATTATCATAAACATACTCAAATATTATAATGATAATTAATATCAACCATTCATTTTCTTCTAATACTTCCAATTAAATCCCCTTGATTTAACTTCATTATTTATGCCACACAAGGCATAATTATGTGAACTTAGTACTTAATAGTCCACAAGCTTATAATAATATAATCTCCTAAAATAATATTATACTAAATGTTACATCTTATAATATGTTCATAATGTAATACCATTGCATTACATGTTCTCTATTATAAACAATCTATTACCCTCCTATGGGTAATACCCAATGGTCAAAGAGGAGTTGGTGGCTAACTCCACCAACTACTACTATTCATGGCCCTTCCTCATCATTACACCTTATAACATGCTCATGATGTAATTACATTTCTTATTATATGCTTTCTTAGCAACAATGTAGTAATTGAATTAACAAACTCTACACACCAATGTATTGCATCTATTCATTATCAAGCTATTATTCTCCTATGGTTATTACCCAAAGGGCAAAAGGGAAGTTGGTGGCTAACTCCCACCAACTACCACTATTCATGTACCCTAACCACTTAATTGACCATTATTGCTCTCACATGGACTAACTTGCAAGCTTATATCTAATAACTTAATGTTATTACCATATGATATGATAGGGTCACACATACACCCAATCATATAATCCATGTACATTTGACAATACCGAATATATTTTAATTGAGTAGTGTCACACCCCATTATTGTAACTTTATTATTACACTTAATCATATAGTTTCCTATATTATATAGTTTTCTTGAAGTGTCACACTTCATTCCATATTATATAGATGTAGCTACTATATAACTTATAATTACACATCATTGCACATAGGAATTTATTCACATAATAATAATAATTAATTCCATTAATTATTCATTCATTAATTTATTTAATAAATGTTTATTCCACCACTTTGCCACACTATACATATCTCACAAGCTTACCTTAAGCTTATTATCACTCCCATCACACTTTAATATTCTTTTAATATAAGGTTTGTGTGACACATGCACTTTAATGCTAAATTATTTAGCTACCTTGAACAATTATATGTATAACCTTTACACTAGAATAATTAATATTTACTCTATTAATTATTATAAAATCTACGATAAAATAATAACTTAAGTTATTTAATATATTGAAATAACTTTGTTTTCTTTCATTAATAAACTTTCTTGAAAATACATTAGGAATTAGGTACTTTGCCATAACATAAAATATTATGTTTTCTCCAAATAAAGATATTCATTGTTAGAAAATAATTTACTTATTGTCTCAAGATATTATTCTTAATATAATATCTACTAAAATAATTACATGTATGGCACATGTACATACATTATATATAGAAAATAGGTAATAAGTTTATTTTCTATTATAATAATTTATTTCCATCAATTTATTTATATATAGCAAATATGTTTTAATGTATTTACCATATTAATTAATCACACTTATTACATCATACCAAAAACATATAGGGTAATATTATTATTCAAAAATAATATTTCCTCCTTTATTAAAATAATTCAATATTAGAATTTATTTTAATATCCTTTATAATAATTATTTCTCTTTCTTTTCTATAAATTGTTCCCAAAACAATTTCTTCAAATATTTATTTAAAGATATAATGATTTCCATTTCTCTTTAATAACGTATATATATCTATTAACGTTATTCGCACATTAGACTTTCTCACATATTACTATTCTAAGTAATATAAAAGTATCAACTATAATTACATATTCAACACACATATTAATTCACTCATTTACTTAAGTAAATTAAACACTGTACTATATCATCATAGTTAATTAAGGTTCAATACTCTCATTATATTATTTCATAATATAACTCCCAACTTAAATTAACTAATATTTATTCTTATTAGTTAATTCCTTAACTAACTCATGCTTCACTATCCAAACCTATTCACGGATAGCTTAAGTGCTATTAATAACCTATATTATAAACATACTAGTTATTAATACACATACACAAGAATATGGTGATTCTACATTAAGGATATTTAATGTCACCAACTTACTATGATAAAATAATTCTATAAATTATTTAATATCGATAGGAATTTATCCACTTCCTTTATCTCAACTGAATCGTCTCTATGCTAAGTAACAAATATACATTAATAGTATATTTATAAATCACAAAACACATATTACATAGTCCATATTACCCTATGTAATATAATACCACATACCTCATATCTCATATATATACTCTTATTCGAACCCATCTCACGGTTTAAGAATTTTATTTATTAAATTCTTATTTAATAATTTCTGAAAATCCGGGTTCTTACAATTGCGTTCAAAACCATGTGTACATCTCACACAAGGCTTCATTTAGGGAGACCTGTAGGGTTTTCGGCACATAAACGCAGCGGAAATTAAAAATTTTCGAAACCCTAAAACAGGATCCATGCGAAAACATATTAATTCAGAGGTTAAGATATGTTTTACCGATTATTCAAGCCTGAAAGGAGACGATGGAGATTCTGGAACTTCTTCGAATCCTCAACGCAATCCAACGGAACTGCGCCTCTACGGTATCCACACGAACGTCCCGCGAATCGTCACACGATCTGCAGCAAGGAAAGCTGCGGTACTAGCCGCCAAGGATCTGGACTTTTTGAAATTTTTCTCTCTAGTCTCTCTCTAAGAGCGGCTAGGGTTTTGATATCGATAATACCCTAAACGGCTGATATATCATATATATAGCAGTTAAAGGAATTAACCAAAACCTAATCCAATTAGAAATATAAAATCTGAATTTATATATATATATATATATATATATTATATCTTAATTAAGTCTTACTTAATTAATATACATATATACATATATATATATATATATATATACAAATTATCATATTAATTTAAATTCATAATTTAACTACTATCAATCATATTGATATATTTAAATCCATACAATTTAAATTAATTCCCTTTTAATTACGTTCTAAGTGTGTGACCCTATAGGTTATTATTATGTTGGCAATAATTTTAAAATCATATTATAAAATTATAAACAGTGAGCGGCATCTAGTAATGCATCACTGCTACCCAAATAATAATAAGATCGGTGATTCGATACAACCTTTTCGTGACCAATGTTTCAATGTAATTTAATCCTTTTAACATTTTCATCCTAGATTAAACTCGAGGCATGGAATGTGTCATCCTCTTCATAATTTAATCTGAGTTTTCTTGATCGATGAGTAGACTATATGAAACAAATCACTATTTGAGCATGGCCATACATTTCATAGTCCTACTCAATCAAGAGGCCTATGGATATCACCCCTAATATATAGGAGGGTTAAATTTCATCTAGATCACTCATATTTCTCACACGATTCATGATATACCCAATAATCACCTTTATCCTCCACCTATTAAAGGTGGCCTTTGATGATATCAAAGTACATAAATTCTCGTGTAGTAATATAGTGATTTCAGGTCGGAGGATCATTACATCATTGTCACTATGAGAATTGCTTATGACACTTTGCATAATGCTCCACGTAGAATTCTCATGGTGGGTCTGCCCAGTACATTGTTCTCTAACATGTACCTATGCATTGACTCAATATCTCATATATTTATGACCAATGAGATTTGGCCATCAGTCAATCCACATACTAGTCTCAATGTATCATTGTTGTCCCATTAACAATGGCACTCGACTAGGGACATTTAAGAGTAATGATACTAATTGTAACTATATGATCTCATGTTCAAGTCACATACTTGAAGCCATATAATTTGTATCACTATTCTAAGGACTTTTATTATGTTAACATTTATATAACGCAGTAAATAAAACAATAATAAAATAATTCATTTATTCAATCAAATATAATATCAAAAAATGTTTAAACAATTACATCAAAGAATTAGCCTCTAGGGCATAAACTCTAACAAGACCTTCTTATTGTTTCATTGGTGCTCTAAAATTATCAAAGAAAGAGGTGATTAGGAGTCCTATAACTTCGTTCTAGTTTGATTAGCATCAAAAGGAGCAATCCCATGACTATCGCGTTAAAAACGATGCGTACATCTCACACAAGTCTTCATTTAAGGAGACCATCTTATTATTTCAATTGTTCTCTAAATTTGTGAAAGAAGGAGGTGATTACGAGTTTTATTACTTCGTTTAATTTGATTAGCATCAAAAGGAGCAATCCTATGACTATCGCATTAAAAACGATGGGTACATCTCACACAAGTCTTTATTTTACGTAGACCTTCTTATTTTATTTTTTTGCTAATTTAAGCTGAAATCTTAACATTCCTTCCTTGGGCAGGAATAGATCCAAAGACCTCTTGGACTAAAAGCCTTATGAGTATTTGATTTACCATTAAGCCAGGGGGGACTCAAAGCCTTCCGTATGGCCATGATACCCCTGACGTAAGTCGGGTAGCAAACTGCTCTGGTATCAGGCTGTCGAGATTAGTCGACCCGCGGGTTTGAAACTCCACAATAAAAAAAAAAGAAAAAAAAAGGAGCATTTCCATCACTATCGCGTCCAAAACGATGAGCATATCTCACACAAGTCTACATTTTGGGAGACCTTCATATTGGTTCATTGGTTTTTTAAAATTTACCACGAAAGAGGTGATTAAGAGTTGTATTACTTTGTTCTAGTTTGATTAGTGTCAAAAGGAGAAACCCATGACTATCGGATTCAAAATCAAGTGTACATCTCACAAAAGTATTCATTCTGGGAGACCTTCTTATTGTTTCATTGGTTCTCTCAAATTGTCAGAGAAGGAGGTGATTATGAGTCCTATGAATTCGTTCTAGTTTGATTAGCGTCAAAATGAGACACCTATGACTATCGCGTTCAAAACCATGCGTACATCTCACACAAGTCTTCATTTAGGGAGACCTTCTTATTGTTTCATTAGTTCTCTCAAATTGTCAAAATATATGTGATTATGAGTCCTATTACTTCGTTCTAGTTGAAATTAGCATCAAAAAGAGCAATCCCATCACTATCGCGTCCAAAACGATGTGTAGATCTCACACAAGTCTTCATTTAAGGAGACCTTCATAGTGTTTAATTGGTTGTTTCAAATTTACAAAGAAAGAGGTGATTAAGAGTTGTATTACTTCGTTCTAGTTTGATTAGCGTCAAAATGAGAAACCCATGACTATCCCGTTCAAAACCATGTGTACATCTCACACAAGTCTTCATTTAGGGACACTTTCTTATTGTTTCATTAGTGCTCTAAAATTGTCAAAGAAAGAGGTGATTAAGTCCTATAACTTCGTTCTAGTTTGATTAGCATCAAAAGGAGCAATCCGATGACTATCGCGTTAAAAACGATGCGTAGATCTCACACAAGTCTTGATTTAGGGAAACCTTCTTATTGTTTCATTGGTTCTCTCAAATTGTCAAAGAAAGAGATGATTATGAGTCCTATGACTTCGTTCTAGTTTGATTATCAACAAAAGGAGCGATCGCATCACTAGTGCCTTCAAAACGATCTGTACATCTCACATAAGTCTACATTTCGGGAGACCTTCTTATTGTTTGATTGGTTCTCTCAAATTATGAAAACATAGATTATTATGAGTTCTATTACTTCATTCTAGTTTAAATTAGCAATAAAAGGAGCAATTCCATCACTATCGCGTCCAAAACGATGAGTAGATCTCACACAAGTCTACATTTTGGGAGACCTTCATATTGTTTCATTGGTTTTTTCAAATTTACAAAGAAAGAGGTGATTAAGAGTTGTATTACTTCGTTCTAGTTTGATTAGCGTCAAAAGGAGAAACCCATGACTATCAGGTTCAAAATCAAGCGTACATCTCACAAAAGTATTCATTTTGGGAGACCTTCCTATTGTTTCATTCGTGCACTAAAATTGTCAAAGAAAGAAGTGATTAGGAGTCCTATAACTTCATTCTAGTTTGATTAGCATCAAAAGGAGCAATCTCATGACCATCGCGATAAAAATGATGTGTACATCTCACACATGTCTTCATTTAAGGAGACCTTCTTATTATTTCATTGGTTCTCTAAAATTGTGAAAGAAAAAGGTGATTAGGAGCCTTATTAATCGTTCTAATTTAATTAGCATAAATAGGAGCAATCCTATGACTATCTATAGCGTTAAAAACGATGCGTACATCTCACACAAGTCTTAATTTAGGGAGACCTTCTTATTGTTTCATTGGATCTCTCAAATTGTCAAAGAAAGAGGTGATTTTGAGTCCTATGAATTCGTTCTAGTTTGATTAGCAGCAAAAGGAGCAATCATATCACTAGTGCCATCAAAACGATCAATACAACTCACACAAGTTTTCATTTAGGGAAACATTCTTATTGTTACATTAGTTATCTCAAATTGTCAAAATGTAGGTGATTATGAGTCCTATTACTTCATTCTAGTTGAAATTAGCATCAAAAGGAGCAATCTCATCACTATTGCGTCCAAAATGATGTGTAGACCAAGTCCCTCTTGGCTCAATGGTAAAACAACTACTCATAAGGTTTTGAGTCCAAGAGGTCTTGGGATCTATTCCTGCCAAAGGTAAGAATGTTAAGATTTCAGCTTAAATTGGCAAAAAAATATATTAATGCATAGATCTCACACAAGTCTTCATTTAGGGAGACTTTTATATTGTTTTAAATTTACGAAGAAAGAGGTGATTAAGAGTTGTATTACTTCGTTCTAGTTTGATTAGCATCAAAACGACAAACCCATTACTATCGCATTCAAAACCATATGTACATCTCACACAAGGCTTCATTTAGGGGGACCTTCTTACTATTTCATTGGTGCTCTAAAATTGTCAAAGAAAAAGGTGATTAGGAGTCCTATAACTTCGTTCTAGTATGATTAGCATCAAAAGGAGCAATCCCATGACTATCGAGTTAAAAACGATGCATACATCTCACACAAGTCTTCATTTAAGGAGACCATCTTATTGTTTCAATTGTTCTCTAAAATTGTGAAAGAAAGAGGTGATTAGGAGTTTTATTACTTCGTTCTAATTTGATTAGCATGAAAAGGAGCAATGCTATGACTATCGCATTAAAAACGATGCGTACATCTCACACAAGTCTTTATTTAGGGAGACCTTCTTATTTTATTTTTTTGCGAATTTAAGCTGAAATCTTAACATTCCTTCCTTGGGCAGGAACGGATCCCAAGACCTCTTGGACTCAAAGCCTTATGAGTATTTGATTTACCATTGAGCCAAGAGGGACTAAAAGCCTTCCGTATGGCCACGATACCCTGACGTAAGTTGGGTAGCAAATCGCTCTGATATCGGGCTGTGAAGATTAGTCGACCCGCAGGTTAGAAACTCCACAATAATAAAAAAAAAAAGAAAAAAAAGAGCAATTCCATCACTATCGCGTCCAAAACGATGAGTAAATCTCACACCAGTCTACATTTTGGGAGATCTTCATATTGTTTCATTGGTTTTTTCAAATTTACAAAGAAAGAGGTGATTAAGAGTTATATTACATCGTTCTAGTTTGATTATTGTCAAAAGGAGAAATCCATGACTATCGGGTTCAAAATCAAGCGTACATCTCATAAAAGTATTCATTTTGGTAGACCTTCTTATTGTTTCATTGGCTCTGTCAGAGAAGGAGGTGATTATGAGTCATATGAATTCGTTTTAATTTGATTAGAGCAAAAATGAGACACCCATGACTATCACGTTCAAAACCATGCGTACATCTCACACAAGTCTTCATTTAGGGAGACCTTCTTATTGTTTCATTAGTTCTCTCAAATTGCCAAAATATATGTGATTATGAGTCCTATTACTTCATTCTAGTTGAAATTAGCATCAAAAAGAGCAATCCCATCACTATCGCGTCCAAAACGATGCGTTGATCTCACACAAGTCTTCATTTAAGGAGACCTTCATAGTGTTTAATTGGTTGTTTCAAATTTACAAAGAAAGAGGTGATTAAGAGTTGTATTACTTCGTTCTAGTTTGATTAGCATCAAAATGAGAAACCCATGACTATCGCGTTCAAAACCTTGTGTACATCTCACACAAGTCTTCATTTAGGGACACTTTTTTATTGTTTTATCAGTGCTCTAAAATTGTCAAAGAAAGAGGTAATTAAGTCCTATAACTTCGTTCTATTTTGATTAGCATCAAAAGGAGCAATCCCATGACTATCGCGTTAAAAACGATGCGTACATCTCACATAATTATTGATTTAGGGAGACCTTCTTATTGTTTCGTTCATTATCTCAAATTGTCAAAGAAAGTGATGATTATAAGTTCTATGACTTCGTTCTAGTTTGATTGTCAACAAAAGGAGTCATCTCATCACTAGTGCCTTAAAAACGATCCGTACATCTCACATAAGTCTACATTTCAGGAGACCTTCTTATTGTTTGATTGGTTCTCTCAAATTATGAAAACATAGATGATTATGAGTCCTATTACTTCATTCTAGTTTAAATTAGCATCAAAAGGAGCAATTCCATCACTATCGCGTCCAAAATGATGAATAGATCTCACACAAGTCTACATTTTGGGAGACCTTCATATTGTTTCATTGGTTTTTACAAATTTACAAAGAAAGAGGTGATTAAGAGTTGTATTACTTCGTTATAGTTTGATTAGCGTCAAAAGGAGAAACCCATGACTATCGGGTTCAAAATCAAGCGTACATCTCACAAAAGTATTCATTTTGGGAGACCTTCTTATTGTTTCATTGGTGCACTAAAATTGTCAATGAAAGAAGTGATTAGGAGTCCTATAACTTCATTCTAGTTTGATTAGCTTCAAAAGGAGCAATCTCATGACTATCGTGATAAAAATGATGTGTACATCTCACACATGTCTTCATTTAAGGAGACCGTCTTATTGTTTCATTGGTTCTCTAAAATTGTAAAAGAAGGAGGTGATTAGGAGTCTTATTACTTCGTTCTAATTTGATTAGCATCAAAAGGAGCAATCCTATGACTATCGCGTTAAAAATGATACGTACATCTCACACAAGTCTTGATTTAGGGAGACCTTCTTATTGTTCCATTGGGTCTCTCAAATTGTCAAAGAAAGAGGTGATTATGAGTGCTATGAATTCGTTCTAGTTTGATTAGCATCAAAAGGGGAAATCCTATCACTAGTGCCATCAAAACGATCAATACATCTCACACAAGTTTTCATTTAGGGAAACCTTTTTATTGCTACATTAGCTATCTCAAATTGTCAAAATATAGGTGATTATGAGTCCTATTACTTCGTTCAAGTTGAAATTAGCATCAAAAGAAGCAATCCCATCATTATTGCGTCCAAAACGATGTGTAGACCAAGTCCCTCTTGGCTCAATGGTAAAACAACTACTCATAAGGTTTTGAGTCCAAGAGGTCTTGGGATCTATTCCTGCCAAAGGCAAGAATGTTAAGATTTCAGCTTGAATTGGCAAAAAAAAGTGATGCGTATCTCTCACACAAGTCTTCATTTAGGGAGACCTTCATATTGTTTCAAATTTATAAAAAAAGAGGTGATTAAGAGTTGTATTACTTCGTTCTAGTTTAATTAGCGTCAAAACGATAAACCCGTGACTATCGAGTTAAAAACCAAGCGTACATCTCACACAAGTCTTCATTTAGGGAGACCTTATTTTTTTTAATTTTTTTTATTGCTAAAATTAGACTGTATTAAAATAAAATGAAGATACAAAACTCATGGGGAGCCCCAATCAGAATATAGCATAGACCTTATAGGACATGCCCTATGATGTCAAGACGATATAGGATAACAAGGCAAACCCCCAACAAATTTGACAAAAGACTGTTTAGGCCAAAACAAGAACAACAACAGAAGAACAGCAATGGTACAAGACTCGCAGTAACAAACCAGAACCAGCAACAACCAAGTTTCAAAGCAGCAGACCACAACAACAAGGCACATAGCAGCTACGAGGTGCAGCAGAAAGACCCCGTAGCAACAAAAGACCGTGTAGACCACTGCATCAAACTAGACAAAACATAGCAATAGATAACCAGCATGACCAAGGACCATAGCAGCAGCAGCACAAAGCAGGCCACCAAACTAGCAGACCAGAAAAGAAACGGAATAGCAGAGACAAGCAAACAAAGCCGAAACGCAAATGGGATACACCAGATATAGAAAAAAATAAGGGAACTGCAGTCACAGCAGCAGACCACAAGAAGCCAGCATAATCGATAGCAGCAGCTGCAGAAATTGCAGGAAAAAGAAAGACCAGTAGCAGCATAAAAACCCCAGCTGAACCCCAGCAAACCAAGCAGCCAAGCAACCAGAAACTGGCAGAAAAGCACAGCAGAAACTGGCAGAAAAGCTAACATCAAAGCTGAGTAAAAATGAACAAATCCAGCAGGCCAAATTCCTGTAATTTGTCAGAAACCAAACCTGCAGACCACTGTAGCAACAAACCTGCCGCAGCAGACAACAGCAGTGGCAACCCATTCATTTCAGCAACCACTGACTGCAGCAGCTAGTAGACCTACCGAGGCCAGCATGCAGAGCTAAGGCAAAACCAGTTTACAAAACCAACCGCAACAAAACCTGCACAAGGTCAAATCCAGTAGCAAACCCAGGCCAAAACAGGCCAAACCAGACCACAAAACTAGAAGTTCATCCGCCAAACAAACCCATCAGCATATAGAATGACCACCAGGACCAGAACAATAGCAGGAGGAAAGGAAGAAAGCTAGCCATAACAGAATCAGCCCATTAGCATGAAAACTAGCAGCTGCTGCCACGAGCCAAAAGAAGCAGATCCATTCCCAACTGCAAGAGGCTGCATCATCACGAATCACGGCAGCGCAAGGCAAACCGCAGTGCAGGCTGACAGCAAGGAATTCCAGTCAAGGCAACCAAATCATGATGCCAAAAAATAGGAAACAAGGCAACAGAACACAGACGCAGCATAAGAACCAAACCCACCACTCCAGAGCAATCACAGGAACATCACAATTATAACACAAGAGATCTGTAACAGAATCTTGACTTAATTTTTTGAAATTTAGCATTTGAATGAAGACCACACTTAATTAAATTAATAATATCTCTAATGATAATTCGAGCAGGGGTGGAGACATGAGAGAAAATCATAGCATTTCTTTCAGCCCAGATTCTATAGACCACGAAAGCAAACCCAAGGTGGAGAAGACTGTGGTGAAAGTTTGTGCAGAAAGAGCTAGAGATGAAGCCAGTGATAGAAACCCAACTCCTACAGAACCCTCTCCACCCGCAATGCCTAAGGACAGCAACCAGAATCTGAAAGGAGAAGGAGCATTCAAAAAATAAATGGTTGAAAGTTTCACTAACATTCGAACAAAGCACACAGCTAGGGTTAATATCAAGCCCGAATTTAGTCAATCTATCAAGGGTCCTAAGCCCCTTATGAAAAGCAAGCCAGAGAATAAAAGAGTGACGGGGTGGCACAATCTTATGCCAAACCAATTTATGCCAAGACACAGTGGACCCGGACAGTCGAATGGAATTCCAAATAGTAGCAGCCTTTACATGCCATGATACCATCCCAGAGGATACTATCACATTTTGTTGAGTTACAAGATCTAGAGGTGTCAAAGGAATTCCGAAAAGAAATAACATCCTGATGGTTTGATGCAGGAAGCACCCACCTAGAATTTTGTATAATGCTATTCACAGAAGCATAAGGAACGAGCCCAAAGTTGGCAATCAGAGACGAGAGGACAGAATTTGCCAAGGGAGATTGACCAATCCAAGGATCAATCCAAAGACTAGTATTAGCTCCATTGCCTATGTCAAAAGATATGTGTCTACGGGCAGTATCCCTACTTTGTAAAACTTTCCTCCAGA
This sequence comes from Panax stipuleanatus, assembly GCA_020205555.1. NCBI lineage: Eukaryota > Viridiplantae > Streptophyta > Magnoliopsida > Apiales > Araliaceae > Panax > Panax stipuleanatus. The sequence goes on from JAINUT010002195.1 coordinate 343,517, forward strand.
TCCAAGAACAATCAGAAGGAATGGGAATAGTCCAGAAAGATTTGTTCTTTAGATGAGTAGTATGAACCCATTTAGCCCAAAGAGAGGAAGAAAAGGGATTAATGACATGGCAAAGATGTAACAAGATAAGAGATTTATTCCATTCGGCAAGGTTTTTTATGGCAAGACCACCTTCAGCAAAGGGAAGGCAAATCTTCGTCCAAGCAACTTTAAAGCCATTTTTGTTCAAAGAAGGACCCTTCCATAAAAATCTAGACATGGAAGCCTGAAGATCCTTCAAAGTAGCTGCAGGGAGAATGAAATGAGCAGACCAATAAGCTTGGGAGGCGTAGATAATAGACTTGATAAGTTGCATACGACCGACATATGAAAGGAACTTGTTGGTCTAGGAGCTAATTTTGGATTTGACCCTTTTAAGAAGAAGGCGACAATCAGCTATACTAAGTTTTGAGGTGATCAGGGGAACCCCCAAAAATTTAGCTGGGAAAACCCCTAATTGGAAATTCAGATGGCTAAGAATAAGATCCGATTGAGCAGGAGGAACATGGGAAAGAAAGCACATACTTTTCGAGGCATTGATGTGAAGGCCCGAGCCCAAGGAGAACTGGTCAAGACAAGTCTTAATGTACTTAACAGAGTTGATATCACCATGACAAAAAATGAGAATATCATCCGCAAAATAAAGATGGGTGAGAGATAAAGGCACTGTACGCCATTGAAATTTGAAAGAAGCCTGCTTTGAAGTCTGGCCTAGCATTAGAGAAAGAACTTCTATAATGATGACAAAAAGGTAGGGGAGAGAGGATCACCTTGTCTAAGGCCTTTTGCCCCTTTAAAGTAACCACATAAAGCCCCATTAATCTTAACAGAGAAACTTGAGGTGGAGATGCATGCCTTGATCCAATAGATAAATTTAGGGGGAAATTTAAAAAGCTTAAGTGCAGCCCACAAAAAATCCCAAGAAACAGAGTCAAAAGCCTTCCTGAGGTCAATCTTCATTGCACATCTAGCCGGGCCTGAGGGTCTATGGTAGTTCCTGAATAATTCTTGAGCAAGAGGAATGTTATCACCGATCCTCCTACCCGAAACAAAAGCAGATTGAAAAGGAGAAATAATGGATGGGAGAATGTCCTTAAGCCTAGAAGCAATGATCTTCGAAATGCACTTATAGGTTGTGTTACAACAAGAGATGGGTCTATAATCATTCATGGAATAGGGGTTCGGGACTTTAGGCATGTGACAACCCGAATTTTCAAAAATTATTAAAATAAGAATTTAATGAATGAAATTCTTATTATGGCATATTTTGCGTGTAAGTAAATATATATATATATATATATATATATATATATATTCATATGTTGGAAGAATGAGGTTTAATAGTTAATTTAATTTAACTTTTGAAGAAGTTAAATGAAATTATTACGAAAAGAAAATTAACTGAATAAAATTAGTTAATTTAATTAAGTTGATATTATATTATGAAATAATTTAATTTAATTATTATGCCTTGTTGGCACTATAATTGTTATGAATTAAATTTCATAAATGATGTGAGTAATTCACTATTGTGAATATATTTGTTTTAATAAAATGAGAGAGGAAGGTATGTTACATATAAACGTAATATGTTAGTGTAATACGATTGTGAATCTCGTAAATAATTAGAATATTTATCAAATAAAATAAATATTCTAGTTAAAATATTTATGGAGTATAATAAATATTGGTGTTAGAATTAATGAATAAAATAAATATTCAATGAAAATTAGTATGGAATAATTTATTTAAGTATGATGTGTATTTTATTACTTTAATGTTATGGAAATATTCTAATTTAATTAAATAATTAAATTAGAAGGTTTGTAATGGGTTAAATAAAATTGCAATTATTTTGGTTAAATAGGAATGATAATTAGTAAGGTTTAATTGAGTTTATTACTAAAATAAGTAATTATTTAAGTGTGACATTAGAAATATGTTATATGTTATAGTAAAGTAGTAATAGTATATAATGAATAGCCTAACCATTGGGTTGCTTAACTAATGATGAAAAAGTGACGTTATGCTTCTAAGATGGTTTAATGTGATATTGGTCATGCATGTAAGAGTTTTGTAACATAAGCCTTATGTTATTAGTGGGGGTTACTATTATATTAATTAATTACATAACTATTACTCAAATGAGGAGTTACACAAGAAGAAGTCCTAGAGTTTTTCTTTTAGAGCAAGAGTCTTTGTGGAAGAGAGAAATAGAGAGATAGAGAAATTGAGAGAGATAGAGAGAAACAGAGGGATTGAGAGAAGCTAGAAGGAGAAGAAGAAGCCATAGAAGAAGAAGAAGAAAAAGCTAGAAGAAGGTAACTTCTAAACCCTTGTTTAATCTTTTTTGATTTTTGTGGGTAGATTTATGTTTTTATAAGATCTAGGGTAGTAGATCATGCTTAACCTTGTTTGTATTGGTTTAATCTTGGATTATCAAGAATCAAACAAGAGGATTCAAGAAAGAAAATGAAATGGAAAGAAAATTTGAAGAACAAAATTCGTAGGTTTTGAGTAATTGTGGACAGATCTTGTGAAATTCATACCTCTTTGGGTATAATGAGTTAGAAAGTGAGCCTTATATCAAATCGAAGCTATGGAAGTAAGCTATATTCTGAAAGTGGAATCACATAAAAACTCCTTGTAGATTTCTGGCAGTGTCTGTTTTAGTACTGCTGGTCCGAAGGGAAAACAATCTGCCCAGAAAATCAAAACTGTTACGGTTTCTGACTTTGAAAAATTCATATAAATTCGTGTGTTTTGAATCTGAAGAAACTTTAAACTGAAAAGTTGTAGATATGGAAGTTTACTAGCCAGACTCGCTAGATTGAGCCATTTTATGGACCGGATCATGTCCGAAATAAATTGTTTAGTAAGGCTGTCCAGAGAATGAAATTTTCTGGACTAGTTATTGAAATTGCGGAATCTGTTTCAGATGGATAAGGGTCTGACTGTAAGGCTTAGATGAGGTTGTAGTACACTGAGTAAGAGTTAATTCTATATAAGAAGGAACAAAAACGGACATGTAACGAAGGAGTTACGTTAAAAACGAAAACAACGTTTTGTTAAAGAAATTGTGAAGATGGGTTTTATAATTCTGTTTGAATTAAGATTTTGGGTGATGGTATATTTTGATGATTAACAATATGTTTTGACATATGTAATGAGTATAGATATGTGTTATCACATTCTATGCATAATTAACCATTTAAGATCAAGAGTTGAGATAAGTTAATGTGTGCATATAACGTGCTCGATAAAATGCCTAAGAGTAATAGTGTTTCTAAACTTTGGTATACAAAGTGTCTAACTAGTGGCTAATATTGGGTGTTATGTGCATCTAAGTATGAAAATATGATAATACAAGAATAATAATGGAAAGAAATCGAAAAGGGCGATTTTTAATTTTTAAAGGAAAATTAAACATGTAAACAATGTGTTGAATATGCATTTTTGAAACCAAAGTGGTATGATAAAATGGTGTGATATACGCACATTAAACTACAAGTGCGATAGTCTAGCATGTGTGATGATGAAAATGAAAATAAAACCGAGTTGCATATAAAACACAGTTAGATGTATATAAAGACATTATAAAGGATAATAAGATAAAGTAAGGTTTTAGAATAAATTTGACCATGAGATTGAGTATTGATTTTGTTTATTATCAATCTCACATACAGTGTAGGTTGTGCAAGGACGCGAAATATTAGCGTGTTGGTAAAACACCGGTAAAGGCAAGTCTTTCAGTTCCTATTTTCTACGTGAACTTGATGATGAACTGTTTTAAATTGTTTTGTAAAGAGTATGATATGTTGTATATATATTGTAAGCATGAAATGTTAAACTCAATTTATGACTACATTGATTGATTAAAGAATGTTGATTGAGTAAGGAACTCAATCTTTATATTTGTTATGTGAAGTAAAGCATGTATGCCATGTTACTTTAATTATTATGAGATGTATATTGAGCATGTATTTATGTGCTATGTGATGCATGAAAGCTGTTAGATCTTGCTGAGCTGTCGAGCTCATTCTTGCAAATAATCACTTTTGCAGGTTAAGGATTCAAGGTAACGCTATGTGCTACTTGAAAGAAATGAATCAGATGTAACGCATGAAGATTTATATACTTTGGCTGAATTATTTTTATTTTGGACCCTGTTTAAGGTTTCAGATAATGTACTTGATAATGTATGATGCCTAACAGATGTTGAGTTGTAAAGTTTAAATTTTATCCGATGTATAAGGTTATTGAATGTGGTTGTAAGTTTTAGTTTATAATAACTCTGACGAAGCGATTCATGAAATAAGGTTGAATCAAAGTTATGTAATGATAAAGGTTGAGATTCAGGGATAATAAAGAAGGAATAATATAAAAGTTTTAAATATTCCGTATTTTTAGTGATTGTATCATGGATTAATGATGTAAAGTCTGAATAAGGATGTATTGTTAACGACCGATGTCGAGAGTTGTATTGTATGAATTTTGGGGTCGTTACAAGGCACAAGGGAAATAGTAGTGGAATTGGACCCCCGAAGCAGACATCCCTACCTGAAAAAGGAACGGATGGCAGCAGTAAAAACATCCCCAACAATGTCCCAAGTATGGAGAAAATTAAACCCATCAGGGCCAGGACTCTTGTTCTTCTTCATGAGCTTAAGAGTGGACAGGATCTCTTCAGCCGACACATCACGTTCCAGTAATAGAGCTTGTTGAGAGGACACAATCTTGGCCCCAAGAGAGTCAGGGAGAGGAAGAATAGAGCAATCGGCAGGAGAAGAAGTGCCAAAAAGACCAAAGAAGTGATCCACAACAACTCTTTGAACAACCAAATGCCCAGAACACAATTCATCCTCCGAGTTCCTTATAGCCAAAATTTTATTCGTATTCCATCTATTCTTTACTTGGTTATGGAAGTAACCCGTATTCTTATCACCATCCTTCAAGCATTGGATTCTAGATTTTTGCTTGAGGAACTTCTCTTCAAAGAGGAGAGCAGCCCAAAGAGAATCGATTTGAGCTTTCTGGAGAGGGAGAAGAGAGGAATCACCCGGATTGAGCGAAATAGCATGCTGAGTAGCGTGCAAGCAGTCCCTAGACTGCTTCACATTTGAGATCAGATTACCATTACGCTTATTGAGGCCCTTTAAAGCAACCTTAACTGCAAAAAGCTTCCCGGCCAAGATCTGGAGCGGGTCACCCAAGCAAGGAGTGAGCCAAGCATTCCGAACCACATCTGGAAAATTTTCCAGACCCATCATGAAGTTGAAGAACTGGAAAGGCTTGGGAATACGGGGCAGGAGAAGGCCAGAAAAAACCACCACAGGGCAATGATCGGAGAGGTCACGGGGACAAAAGAGAGCTTGAGAGAAGGGATAAGAGTCCAGCCAGAAGTTATTAACCAAAGCACGATCCAGCTTCTTGTAAGTAGGGTTTGCAATTTGAGAGTCCCACCAGGTGAGATGGGGGCCCATAGCACGGAGATCCATCGAAAGGAGACCCTCAAGCCAATCCTTAAAATCTTGCATACCATAGTCCCAAGTACAAGAACCTCCATCAATTTCAGACAAGGATTTTACCACATTAAAATCCCCAATAAGAGTCCACGGTGTATTTATTGAGCCAGCAATAACTCTTAAATCATACCAAAGAGATTTCCTTTCAGTAGGGGTATTTAGCCCATAAACAACAGTAACAAAACCATTAAAACTAAGATTGACAGAAGAAACAGAACAGTGAATAAATTGTGCAGACTTTGTAATAACATTGACATTCCAGATATTTGGGTCCCAACCAACCCAAATTCTACCATTCACATGATACTCATAATTAAAGTGCCACTGCCAATTCCTACAAATAGCATTGGAAACAGAATTGGCCTTAGGTGACTTGACCCGAGTTTCAACAAGGCCAACAAAAGAGATATTATGCTTACAAATGAGTTCATGGACGCTAGTCTGCTTAGGAGACATATTTACACCTCTAATATTCATAGAACAAAAATTTAACATAAAACAGGGAAGAAGTTAAGCTGAGGACTTTTTGCTCCCTCCTCCTTTGATCTTTTTCTTTGAGGCTTGACCAACATCAAGAAAGCCTACAGCTTTGTGTTTTAGATCCCTACCTTCCTTCTCATCAATCTATTTAAGCTTACCCACAAGGGGGTTAGGGGAAGGAGTGACATCAGTGTCAGAGAAACAGTCCTGAGGACCAGCAGCCACAGGGGAAAGGTGGTTGAATAGATTCGAGTTATGAAGGACAGAGAGAGGAGCCGGAACAACATGCTATTTAGGACCCTTAGCAACCAAGGTCCAACTGTCAAATTTTTTAGCAGGAGAAGGAGAAGAGATGACTGGGGCAGAAGAAGATTCACCACCAGCAGCAGGAACAGGCATAGAAGGGGCAACTTTGGGAACCCATTTATAATTATCTTAAGGGCATCTAAGGAGAGAGTGCCCAAAGGACATGCAATGAGAGCACGACAAGGGTTTATTCTGGTACTCCACTACAACCGAGACCACTATTTCAAATTTAGTTTCCTCTTCAAGGACAACAACTTCAAGACTAAAAGGAAAGGCTGAAGAGGTGTAACCTCAATACACATCCTAGCAAAGTTCATGGGTTCCAATTTTTCAGTTATCTTATCAACAAAGAGAGGTTTACCTATCCCACTAGCAAGATAGCTTAGCCCAAGGCCAGACAAGTAGGACAGGGGAATATTATGGAATTTCACCCAAACAGGGGCCTTAGTGCACATATCAGATCTAAAGTCCAACCCCTCCCCAATGCTTTAGCTGGAGAAGCTTATTCGAAACATACCAAGGACCTAAGGCTAGAATGTTGTCACGCTCCTCAGGACTAGAGAACTTAAAGATGAAATACCCCTTATCCTGCAGGAAAACCTTTTGCAGACCCCGACTATCCCATAACTTATGAACACTATCTTCGACAAGTTTAAACGGAAGTCTAGAGTGAATAAAACTTCCAATAAGGCAAGCGTTCCAAAGATTATTTCCAAGCTGAAGAACTTCTGAAGGTGGCTTGATAGTGATAGGACCATTTTCCAGAGACGGGGGAGCAGGGGAAAAATAATCAAGGACCAAACCAGGTTTGGAGGATCCCTTAGCCACTACTGAGCTCCAAGAAGGTCGAACCGGAGAGGAATGTTGCAACGAAGCCCCAGCAGAGACATACTGACCAACGGGAGAAAGCTTTGGGAAGTCCTTATCAGGCATAACATGGCAAGCCGAAGGGAAACCCACTCCAACCTGGCCATCTAGACCACCAGAAGGATCTATAGAATTTTCAAATACCTTACCAGAAATATCACAGATGCCGGGGGAAAAAAGGTTTCCAGCACCAGAGGGAAGCCCCGAAATAGGGCCAAAAACAATAACTTCAGGAGTTCTTAGAGAACTTTTAACAAACAAGTCCCGGTCATCCACCTGCCTTAACAGATTTGCCCTTGTTGACAAAATCATTAATATTCTGGACAGAGAAACCTTGGGCTAAGATGACATCCATAAGAGCATTGCTCTTTTCACGCTCAGCAACAGCATCAACCCGACCTTGCTGAGAGAGAACCTGAGCAGCTTTGAAGACCTCAGACATAGAGGTGCCAAACTGCAACCCAATGTTTCCATTTACAACACTAACAGATTCAGAATCAGAAGAGCCCTCCGACTCAATAGTGACGGCACCCGGAACATGGACAGGCTCAGATTCAGCCATAGCATCTTCATCTGTAATAGGGGAGCTTAGGGCGGAGACTCCAAACTCAACAAAAAGATCCCTAGAAGGGATACTAACAGAGTTACCCGAAGAGAGATGTGAGTAATCAACCATCACAAAAGAGAATAGGAGAAGGGAGGGGAGGTTTGGGCGGAAAAAGATGGAATGACCAGACGGAGAGGACAGAAAGGACGAAGGAAGAAGAGAGAAGAGGTCCAAAGATGGACTAGAGAGAACAGAAAAGGAAAAAAGGAGACCGGAAAAAGAGGTGGGCCAGAGGAGAAAAGGAAAGAGACAGTACAAAAAAGGAAATGAGGGCAAGACAGACTCAAAATAAAACCGGATAAATTAGGTAGAGAGATGGAAGAATTAGGTAGGGGCAAAAGGAGGGCAAACTTGTAAATAAAAATAAGAGAGAAGATAGAGCAAAATTTTTAGAGAGAGAAACATTGCAACTCTCTAGGGAGACCTTATTGTTTCATTGGTGCTCTAAAATTATCAAAGAAAGAGGTGATTAGGTGTCTTATAACTTCGTTCTAGTTTGATTAGCATCAAAAGAAGCAACCCCATGACTATCGCATTAAAAACGATGCGTACATCTCACACAAGTCTTTATTTAAGGAGACCTTCTTATTGTTTCATTGGTTCTCTAAAATTATGAAAGAAAGAGGTTATTAGGAGTCTTATTACTTCGTTTTAATATAATTAGCATCAAAAGGAGCAATCCCATGATTATCGCGTTAAAAATGATGCATACATCTCACACAAGTCTTGATTTAGGGAGACCTTCCTATTTTATCATTGGTTCTCATAAATTGTCAAAGAAGGAGGTGATTATGAGACCTGTGAATTCGTTCTAGTTTGATTAACGTCAAAATGAGACACCCATGACTATCGCGTTCAATACCATGCATCTCACACAAGTCTTCATTTAGGGAGACCTTCTTTTTGTTTTATTAGTTCTCTTCAAATTGTCAAAATATATACGATTATGAGTCCTATTACTTCATTCTAGTTGAAATTGGCATCAAAAGGAGCAATCC
>JAINUT010000527.1:0-91114 GCA_020205555.1 Panax stipuleanatus
AGGAAGAATTAGAATATCCTATGAACATAGAAGTCGCTAATAAGGAAGTCATTCCCGTTAACCATGTCTATAGGAATTGTGTTGTAGATATCAGGGGTATAAGTTACCAGTGGATTTAATTCCAATTCAATTAGGAGAATTTGATGTAATTCTAGGAATGGATTGGTTATTTAACCATGGAGCGATGATAGATTGCCAGAATAAGTGTATAAACCTTATGACTCCAAATAAGTCTAAGGTAGTGTTCTACGGGGTAAGTTGCCGAGACACTCGAGTTGTCTGACGGTGATGCAAGCGAGGAAGTTACTAAGGAGGGATGTGTAGGATATTTGGCCCATATCATCGATACACAGAAAGAAGGGAAAGGGATGGGACAGATACCAGTAGTAATGAATTTTTGGATGTATTTCCGGAAGAATTACCAGGACTTCCACCTGATAGAGAGATCGAATTCGTTATAGATTTAGTATCGGGAACGGCCCCTATTTCGAAAGCCCCATACAGAATGGCACCGGCAGAGATGAAAGAGCTGATGGTACAGTTACAGGAATTATTGGATAGAAAGTATATTCAACCGAGTGTCTCCTTGGGGAGCACCAGTTTTATTTGTGAAAAAGAAGGACGGATCGATGAGACTTTGTATCGACTATCGAGAGTTGAACAAAGTGACGATCAAGAACAAGTATCCGTTACCTAGAATAGATGATCTGTTCGATCAGTTGAAGGGAGCGAAATATTTTTCCAAGATCGACTTGAGGACGGGATATCACCAGTTGAGGGTGAGGAAGGAAGATGTTCCTAAGACAGCATTCAGGACTCGTTACGGTCACTACGAGTTCCTGGTGATGTCATTTGGGTTAACAAACGCGCCGGCGGCATTTATGGATATGATGAATCGGGTATTCAAGCAATACTTAGATAAATTCGTAGTTGTGTTCATAGATGATATCCTGATCTATTCCAAGACTCCAGGAGCATGCTGAACACTTAAGGTTGGTATTGGAGGCATTGAGGAAGGATAAGTTATACGCAAAATTTTCAAAGTGTGAGTTTTGGTTGGAGAAAGTTCAATTTCTGGGTCACGTGATCGACAAGGAATCTCCGTGGATCCAGCAAAGGTGGAAGCGGTACAAAATTGGGAACAACCAAAGACGCCGACGGAAGTAAGAAGTTTCTTAGGATTGGCAGGCTATTATAGACGGTTTATCCAAGATTTTTCGAAGGTAGCAGGAACGTTGACGAATTTAACGAAGAAGTCTGTAAAATTTATCTGGACAGAGAAGTGTGAAGAAAGTTTCCAGGAGCTTAAGAAAAGATTGAGTGAGGCACCGGTTTTGTCTTTACCAGACGATACTGGTGATTTCGTAATTTTTAGTGATGCGTCTCACAAAGGACTTGGCTGTGTGCTTATGCAACATGGTAAAGTTATTGCGTATGCATCGCGTCAGTTGAAGGATTATGAGAAGGGATATCCTACCCATGACCTGGAATTGGCAGCGGTAGTATTTGCCCTGAAGATTTGGAGGCACTATTTATATGGTGTAAAGTGTGAAATATACACGGACCATAAAAGTCTGAAGTATATCTTCACGCAGAAGGAGTTGAATATGAGACAGAGAAGATGGTTGGAACTAATAAAGGATTACGATTGCGACATCTTATATCATCCGGGGAAAGCTAACGTGGTCGCAGATGCGCTAAGCAGAAAGGGCAGTGGCAGGTTGGCAATGCTAACGGCTCAAGAGCAGTTGATTAAGGAAATGGCCGGTTTGGAACTCGAGGTAAAGAGTCCAAGTGAGTCGGATGAGAAGTTGTTTGCAATGGAGGTTCGACCGACTCTATTGGACAAAATCAAGAAAGAACAAAGCAGCGATGAAGAATGTGAAAGGTGAGGAAAAGAATTTCAGAAGGGAGGAGCTTAAGTTCAATGTGGGTGGTGATGGACTATTAAGATTTGAGAGGAGAATTTGGGTGCCTGCGGTATCTGAGTTAAAGGAGGAAATCTTGCAGGGAGCTCATAGCTCATTTACTCAATTCACCCGGGGAAGCCAAAGATGGTATCAGGAGATCCTTCGCCAATCCTTATTTGGTGGCCCAATATGAAGAGAGAAGTGGCAGAGTGCGTCAGCAGATTGTTTGACATGCCAGAGAGTTAAGGCGGAACATCAGAGTGACCGAGCGGGTTACTTCAACCATTAGAAATTTCGGAATGGAAATGGGAGCATATCACGATGGACTTCGTGGAGGACTTCCAAATACACAAAAAGGTTACGACGTAATGTTGGGTAATCGTTGATCGGATTGACCAAGTCAGCGCATTTCTTGCCAATTAAGATTAGATATACCTTGGATCGTTGGCAAGCTCTATATCAAGAGATTATTTCCAGGCACGGCGTACCCTGTATCAATTGTGTCAGATCGCGATCCGCGGTTCCACAGTAATTTCTGGAAAGCTTTCAAGAACGCGATGGGAACACAACTGAGGGTTGAGCACCGCGTATCATCCTCAAACAGACGGGCAGAGTGAAAGAACTATTCAAACATTGGAGGACATGCTGAGAGCATGTTTATGGACTTCAAAGGAAGCTGGGATGACCACCTACCGTTGGTGGAATTTGCATACAACAATAGTTACCACGCGAGCATTGGGATGCCACCTTATGAAGCTTTATATGGAAGAAAATGTAGAACGCCATTGTGCTGGGGTGAAGTGGGAGAACGTAAATTGCTAGGGCCAGAATTAGTGCAGCAAACTGCAGATGTGATCAAAACATACGAGCGAGATTAGTGACAGCTCAGGATCGACAGAAGAAATATGCTGATCAACATCGGCAACACGAGACTTCGACGTCGGCACTTATGTGTTTCTAAAGGTTTCACCTTGGAAAGGGAAAATGAGATTTGGGAAGAAGGGAAAACTTAGTCCCCGATTCATAGGACCCTTTGAAGTGTTAAGGCGAGTCGGTGAGGTAGCTTATGAAATAGCTTTACCTCCGGAGTTAGAACATATACACAACGTGTTCCACGTATCAGTTTTACGACCCTATAAACGCGATTACAAGCATGTCATAGAGTATGAACCCATCCAATTTGAAAAGGACCTAACCTATGAAGAGGTTCCAGTACAGATAATTGATAGAAAAGAACAAGTGTTGAGAAATAAGATAACACCTTCTGTTAAGGTAGTATGGAGGAACCACAACGCCGAAGAGGCTACGTGGGAACTCGAGGAGAAAATGATGAAAAACTACCCTAGTCTTTTTGTTTGATATGTAATGATTCCGGGGTCGGAATCCTTATAAGGGAGGGTGAATGTAATATCCGAGATATTATGTCTTTTAATAATTATCAATAAACGAATTTATGTGAAATTTTGGTGTGTTTTCTGTTATTTAGATGTATATGCGTTATACATACATGTGTTATTTTATGATATGTGATGAGGAGTATTTAAATGGTTGGTTTAGTTTAATTCAACTATTTAAATAGGTTAAGTATGGAATTAATTCTATTAATTTCGTGGGATGGCTTTAAAGCATGATTTTGAGATCAGAGTGGAATTTAGAGACGCGGACTGCGTATTTGAGTCCGGGATGTCGAATTTAGTCAAGTTAGACTGTAACCGCGAAAATGTGTCACGGTTGACTTTTTGGTCAAAGTCAACCGGTTGACTTTTTTGGGTAAAAAGTCAACCACGAATTTCGGAGAGGATTTTGACGAAACAGATAGTTCCATGACGTCCGGGACGTCGACTTTAGTAGGAATCGATATAAGTATCGCAACGTTATGCTACGAGGGGCAAAATGGTCAAAATGATTATTTAATTGATTTAATTGATTATAATAATATTTTATGTGGTACAAGTCAGCAGGTGGTGGGACCCTTGTGACTCACGAATTGGGACAAGGGAAGGAGTATACGTATATTACATATAGCTAAGGAGGGAGTACTTCATTTTACTCCTTAAAACCAAAAATCCTTTCATTTTCTCTAACCCCCACATTCTTCTTATTTAATTTGCTAAACTATTGTTCTAACTTAATGTTGTAACTGCTGAATTGAGAATGGAAGAGGCAAGGGAAGCTTATACTAATGATTTCTATATATACTCTCCACCTAAAATTTTATTTCTTTCTTTTGTAAAATATCCTATCGTGAGTGAAGTTGAGAGTGAGAGAGGAAAGAGCTTGAGAGGGTGGCGAATTCTGGAGTTTGCAGAGACTAACCAAGCAAAGAGAGTCATTAGAGGAATTCGAACAAAAAGAATTCATCAAAGAGGTAGCCATGAACTCTCTTTTTCATGTTCTTAAGTAAAAATGAGAAAATATGCATATGAGACCTTGCAAATGATTTGTTTTGATTTTGTGAAGCTATGTTCATGTTGGTTACTGATATGTGGGTGTAGAGAACGAAAGTTCTGGTTTAATTCATGTCTCTTACACATTGAATCGTATGAATTTATGCCATGCATGCTAAGTGTTTGCTAAAATGCCTCTTAGATGTCAAATTATTCAAATCATGGTAATTTAGTGAAGTTAAAGGTTGGGTTACGTGTATATATGTTAGTATGTGTGGTCTGGACAGTAGGAATCAACCCCATGCATGCTAGAATCAAAATCACAAAATTTGTCAAAGATGGTTTAACATAGAATCTGTGACTTTTCGGGTTTTTCGTGCCTTGGAATCATGGTTTCTATGACCCGATTAGTGGGTGTAATAATTTTGTAAAATACTGTGTAGTATGATGTATAACCTGACCAAATTTCATAAGAAATGGAGTTAAATTGAGCAAGTTATGATTTTTGAGAGCAAGCATGTTGGAAATAAAAATCTGCAAATTTCTGGGTTTTCCAGAATTTTTCTAAGTGTTAGAACCTGTTCTGGCACGCTTTTTAAGGTAGCCGGTTCGTGGTCTTAATTTGCTATTTTCTGGAATGTGATATTTTTGTAAAATAGTACGCTAGATGAAGTATGTTGTGTCCAAGTTTCATGGTCATATCATGTATGGTTTAATCGGAATTAATTCGCTAAGATAGCTGCTCAAAAACTGCAAAAATTTTCTGGGCATGAAGAGCAGAGCAGCTGCGCCGTTCATACGGCTTAACGCTGCGCAGCTGCGCCACTCAAAGATGGGTTCCGGGTTTTCCAGGCAGCGCAGCTGCGCCGGTAACACGGCTTGAGGCTGCGCAGCTGCGCCGTTCCGGGTCGGACCCGGGTCTGATCCGGGTCGGGTCGGGTCGGACCGTGAAAAATTCCAAAAACTTATTTTTACTAAGATTCTCATATTGAACCACTTTATCTATATGACGCAACATGTTATATGATTAAATTAGTTTGATGATAGCATACGTGGTAGTTGATTAATGAAATTATAATGAAAGAAAATCATTTTCTTTCGAATTAGAGTTCAAGAACCTAATGGCTTAATGTGACACATATGATTAGGTTACGTGAAGGTTAATTGCTAGCTTTAACGATAGCAGACGTATCAGGCAAGTTTCCTAGCCCTAATTTCTATTGGGTATTTATTCAATCCTTACTTATTTTTATCTCAGTGAGGGTAAGTATTGGACTTGTGCTAGCTATTTATTCGTGCAAGTTCCTTTGTTGTGAAGTTATACAACTTCAATTATCTTGCAAGCTTATCGATGATTACTCAGTTATTATTCTAACAACTATGCTTATAAGTTCATGTCATTATCGAACTGTTTCTAAGTATGTTTCCTGGCCTTTGTTTTCGGCTAGTTATTATTGATGAAAAATGATTTAATTCAAATCTTTCGAAGCTATTTAATGTTTACCAATCCAAATTGCTTTGGTGCGGTCTCGCATGAATACTAAGATGAACAACCCGAATAAACGGGTAAACAGATGTCGGGCATATAGTCCCATTTATGCTTATGCAGTTTAAACTTTATACTTGTGCACAATGTAGGGTACAATAGGCTGATCACCTGGAGTACTTGCAGAGACCGTTTACAATCTATTTGATTGTTAAATTGTCTGATGGTTTTCGATGAAACAAAGTAACGTTCAGGGTATTTAACACCCCTTAGTATGCTATGAAGAATTCTAAACTCTTATCTTTGATATTCTTGTTTAACACTTGATAATTCTTTCAACTGTTGAGATATTGTCATACATATGTTTTTACTCCTGATGTATGTTTCCAAACTTCTTTATATACTTGCTGGGCAATTTGTGCTCATTCTTGCTTAAACCTTTCAGTTAAGGATGAGAAGGCTGAGGGCTCGGGCAAGGACAAGGGGAACACTAAGATGAAATGATGCTAGTTACCTTATAAAATAAGTTTATATTTCCGCATATGATGTAATGTAGCGATAAATGCTAAGTTTAAGTTTTGGTTTATTAAAGGTTGTAAAGACTTGGGATTTTATTTTGAGTAAGTACGTAATAGTTATAATATTACTATTATTATTGCTGGAGTTTACTTAGATAGATGATGATGTATGTTGTATCGTGAGCACCATGTCCTGTAATCGATGTTACACAGATTTGGGGGTGTCACAGTTACACATCAATATGACTATACATTATATATATTGACTATATAGTAAGAGTAATTTCATTATGTGAGTGACATAATAGTATGACTTATGTAACATGATATGTGTGGGTAGAATTTTAATGAACACCCTACTATCTTATATTAATACCAATAGACATTATTAATTGATAATGATTTCATTAAGTTATTATGATTATAATAATAACAGTTATGGTAATGAATAATGAGCAATACACAATTATATTATATTTGGTGTTAATAGATAATGTACATGGATTATATGATTGGTATATATGTACGTACTCAATGCATTGTATTATTAGTTGCTCAATTGAAATGACATTGTAACACTAATTAAATGTATAATCTATGTATACATGGAATGAAGTGTGTGTATATTATATAACTTAAGTATACTTATAATGTGTGTAGATGTATATTTATAACCAAGTGTTAACATACAATATACACCTTCCAAGTTGCTGAGTTCAGTTGTTGTCTAATATTGAGTGCCCAACTTCTTATTCACGTGAAACACCCATATGCCTAGCTACTCTACTTCTCCTCATTTTCTTCACAAAGTATAGCTTATGATTATGGGGGAGTGGAGATAATGATGGATTGCACCAACTCTCAACCACCCTCTCTTGTCCATTGAATAACCTTACAATCCATGGGTTTGATTTAGAGGATTATTACATTGTCTGGGTAAGCATTTGCCTATAAATTAGCTCATCCTCTTCTCATTTTCAATTGCTGAGAATTATATTGCTAGGGAAGTTATAGAGAGTGAGTTATTGTGAGATATCAGTGAGGGAGATTTGTTAATTCAAGCAAACCAACTACAGAGGTATAATCATGTTCTTCATTTTCTGCAAACTTTCTAATTCTTGATTATTGAATTGATCATGGGTTGACTAATTAATGGATTGGGTTGTTAAGTATTATATGTGATTATAAACATGTTGGAATTATACTATATCATGTTTAGAATGATTTTTGTTGGAAATTTTTTGAGTTGGGCTAAATTTCTGCCGAAGCAGCCTGTTCCTGGTCTGGAAACGGAGCCGCGCAACCGCGCGTCTGCTTAGTACAAATGGGGCACGGCCGCTCCCCTCTACAGAAATTGTTGATGAGTTCTGTTAAGCTGCTGTCATAAACTAAGATATGGTACATTGTTAGAACAAGCATATAAACTGGATTAGCATATATATATATATAAGTATATTCATGTAGTATGAACAAGTATAACAAATGTTAGTACACATGATTGACGCAACCCTTATGGTTTTGAAATAAAAAATTATAGTTTCGATTATGAACTTGACATGTACATAACAAATGTATATTCTGATTTTAGAACACGACTGTATGGTCTATATGGATATGAGAACTAAGTCTAAAGTGGTTAAACACACTAGTATACTTGATCGAAAGTTAAGACGTTTTCAAAATAAAACTCATAGTTTTGGATTTGAACCTTGTCATAAACATGCCATATGTGTATTCGAATTTAATGAACATGATAGTATGGTTTACATTGACATGTAATGAATGTTTAAAGTGTTAATCGTAAACTAGCATACTAGATTGAAAGTTAAGACAATTTCAAAAGTAAGACACTTAAGAACTTTTGAAGCAAACTTGACCAAGGTTAATGTCTTTTAGATTCTGACCATGTGAGAGCATTTATATGTCTTAGTAGTGTGTTTTCATACATGTGAGACATGGTTACGAAACACTTTGTTTACACTAAACGACCTTTGTGGACTTAGTATACTTTTCAAAGAAACTTAAGATTTAAAAGCTAATAACATCAAATACCATGTGGGTTATGTTGTGAGCATGCAAGCATACATATTAGGATTTCATTATGCTTATAGACATATTGACATGAACATCCTACATGAATATCACCTATGCATGCTTATTCATAGAGATTAAATTTGAAGCATGAACTATGTGGATTAAAGTATACATGTGTAGTGTACGTACGAGCATGCTTACTAAGTATTGTTAATCTCGTTATGTGACAATATGATTTTTATGGCTAAATAACATGGATTTGATTGGCTTAAGGTTTACCGGAATGAAAACCTATAACCTTAACGTGAACGTAAAATGAGCATTCTATGTGGATTTATATCAGTAACTTGAAGTGCTATGTGTGCAAGCCTATATTGATGTATAGAAACTAGATAATCTAAAGTTATTAAATCTACGACATTATTAGATTAACTTACGTGAGTTATGTGATAAACTTATATGATAAGTAGATTCTTGTAAGTGTAGACTTATATTGGTTTACACATGCTAATTAAAAGACCGACTTGTTAATGTTAGGTTGTTTCAACGAGTTTAATTAAAGCTAGAACTTATTCATAGCTGAACAAACAGGCAAGTATTCTAAATTCTTGCACTACCTTATTCAATGAATCATGTAAGCGAGTTTCTTAACTTCACTTGATATGAATACAAGTTCTCTTACACTCTTTATTGTGCAAGTTCCTATCCTTCTCATATTGTATTGAGCAGGTTATTACCGTATTGACAGTTAATTATTTAAAGCTTGAACTTTATTTCCAAGCATGCTATTAGGTGGTTTAATTACTTTACAATTATTCCACATCGATATTATTGTTATTCGCACTTGGTGCACTTGAGTTCGTACAGTCTTGGACTTGTACATCATTTAAAGTTCTATAATTCTTGAACTGTGTCAGATAGAGTCTGAACCCTTGTTCGGTCAGACAGGTATATGAAATTTTATAAAAGCTATCCAAACCAATTGTTGGTAAGGATTCTTAGACTGAAAGAACACTCTTATATTATAAGGGAGTAGCAGGTATCTAATATAAGATACAAATAGCAGAGTTGAATGTTATGCATATACATAGCGTACGCAAAGCTGATCCCCTCAAGTACTATTCTGTAGCCAGTAACCAAAGGGTCAATCAGCTATTGATT
The DNA here is from genome assembly GCA_020205555.1 of Panax stipuleanatus. Classification (NCBI taxonomy): domain Eukaryota; kingdom Viridiplantae; phylum Streptophyta; class Magnoliopsida; order Apiales; family Araliaceae; genus Panax; species Panax stipuleanatus. Next base: position 9,497 of record JAINUT010000527.1, read on the forward strand.
CTGTTGGAGTTTTATAGTTCGAAGTCTACTTGACTATCAGTTATTCTTAAAGCAATCATAATTCTTGCTTCCGATATTCATATTGTTGAATTCATTGTCAGATATTTTCTATTCATCACGATATATCCTTTATTGTTGTATTTAAACTTGCTGAGCAAACTTGTTGCTCATTCTTGCTATATCATGACTTAAATTACAGTTAAGCCCGAGACTTCAGGGAATGACAAGGGTAAAGGGAAGATGTAGGATTAGTTTGCAAGGAACAGACTTTATCTTTATGTTTAATTGAATTACTGTTATGTAATAAGAACCCTAATAACTATCCTAGGGTATGTTTGTATGTTTGTATTTAGGTTATCAAATCTTGGGACTAGTAACATCTTTTGAATGAACGACATACGTTTATTATATTTTTGCATTTAGTTATTGTATGTTGTTTAGAGGTGGATATTTGTATTGTATCGTGACGACCGGATCGGGGTCAGAGGACCCGAATTCGGGGGTGTCACAGGTGCGGACTCTTATATAATGTTGTGAACGAACAACCCTTTTATAGGGGCATATTGTACCGGACATATGATTTCGAAGGACATATAATGTGTCATTAGACTGTTATGTTGTGCACAATATAGGGAACTTAGGCTGATCCCCTAAAGTACAAGTCTAGGATATAGAACAGTTGTACTAACTATTTGTATCCATGGATTGCAGTGTTAGTACTGTCAATTCTAGTACAGAGTTCACTGGTTATTTGACCTTACAGCATGCTAAAGCCTGATTTACATACCCAAAACTTTTAAAGAACTATTTTGTTCAGTATCTATTGATTCATATCCTCTTTATTATAAATATTTCTGTTCCATTACATTCAATTGTTTATTTCCTTGCTGAGCAAACTTTTGCTCACCCTTGCTTTAAATATAATGCTTTCAGTTAAAACCGAGAACGCTGGTACGTCTGGGAAAGATAAGGAAAAAGGCAAAGTTGTAGAATAAATGTTTATTAAGCGCCTGTGATTATATGAACTTAAGTAGTTGATGTAATAAATACATTTAGAATTATGTTTTGTAATCTTTTGGTATTTAAGTTATGTAAAGGTCTATAGAACCTGGGATTTAAGTAAGATATTTATGTAATCTAAGACTGGTTTATTATAGTATGAATGGTTATGTTAGTATCGTGACCACCAAACTCGAGTTAAAAGTAACCCGAATTTGGGGGTGTCACAACTCCCATGGGGGACTCGTTGGAGAATATATTGGCATTACTGGTAGCACCTAAGAAGATCACTGAGCACGCTCCACCTGCTGACCCTAATGGAAGATAATTTGATCCCAATAAGAGATGTGCATATCATTCTGGAGCACCGGGACATGACACTCAGAACTGTTGGACCTTAAAGCACAAGATTAAAAACCAGATCGACAGCGGGGAGATTATGGGAAAGTGCCAGAGCAACCTCAGCCTGATGTAGAGGGAGTCAACATGATCAGTGCAAGAGGTTGGGAGAACCGCAAGTATCTGAGAAGGTTAGAAGAAGCTCCTGCGATGACTGATCCTTCCATATGGGGTTAGCCAGAAGAAAAGTATACTATGAAATAGAGCTTGGCCTCAATCAAGGTGCAAGTGGATCTATTAGTGGAGCTAGTTGTATACCAACATCAGTTGACTCGTCAGTTGATCGATCAAGTCATACGAGGGCAGATCAGCGTTCCACCTCCTAAAATTATTCCATTTTCAAACAGAGTCGTCTCCAGGAGCAAAGCAGGTGGACAAAAAAGATAGCAAGGGAAGGTAGATTTCACTATCGTCGAGAATTTGCAGCTAAGCAAAATTTACCCAACTGGGGAAATCTAGGGAAAAAATTCTGCGAATGTTAATCAATGAGGGAAAGATCACGGAGTTCTCACCACCCCTGGACACTTGATTAAAATGCTTCATGCCTATATCATTCGAACGCCCCAGGACATGCCACCGAAGAGTGTTGGGCCTTACGTCACCTAATTCAAAATCTGATTGAACTAGGAGAGCTAGAAATGATAAGGGAGGAGGAGATTTTCCCTGATGAAGAGATAGTGTACCCTCAGAAGGTGAGGGGTTTAGAAGAAATTGGGGCAATTATCACTTGTGTAGAAAGAACTTTTGTAGTTCCCATACCTACCCGAGGATTGTCCAATAGGGGATATTGAACTCCATTGGAAATAGCTACGCCAATGCCGATAATGTTAACCCCTCGGCCGCAAATCTCTGTTTTTAGTCTGAAAAAGTTCCTTGGAATTATGGAGAAGGTATGAGGTCGGAGATCGATTGTACTGCGATCCTGCCAAAGGATAACCCATTGTGCCTCCTAGGGCGAGTAATGAAGCCAATAGTTAAAACCATGGGAAAAGTGCCACTGGGGAAGATTGTGAATTTCCTTAACAAAGTAGGACACAATGAAGTAAGGGCGGTGAAGTAGCTGAAGGAAGCACCACCACAAATCTCTATCCTAGACTTGGTACTAGCCTCCGAGGACCACCGTCAAATTCTAGTCCAAGTGTTGGAGGAGGCTCACTTGCCCAAAACCATTGACACTGAGAAGTTCCAGCATCTGATTAGCCATGTACTGGAGAGTAATGCCATATCATTCTATGACAACAATATACCGGCCGAAGGAACTGGACATCGCAGGCCACTGCATATCATAGTTATATAATCTAGGTATGTGATAAGAGGCGTACTTATTGGTGGGGGCTCTTCCTTAATTATGTGCCCTTATGGTACCCTAGAGAGGATGACTATCAATCCAAATCGGATCCGAGATAGCCATGTGGTAATCCGAGCTTTCGATGAATCACGAAGGGATACAGTGGGGGAAATTGAACTTCACAAGGAGATCGGTCCTTTTACTTTCAACGTATCTTTCCAAGTATTGAATATCACAACTGGGTATAACCTGTTGCTAGGGCGACTATGGATTCATATGGCTGGAGGCGTTCCGTCCACTCTTCACCAATAATTAAAATATATTATCAACGGAAACTTGGTCACTGTCAGTGCCGAACCTGAATATCCTATTCATGCTCTGGAAGAGATGCCCAAGATCGGTCTAAAAGAAGGTATTGAGCCTGTGAGTTTTCAAGCTTCGAAGTAAGCATACCCCAATACCAATCCTTGGGTTCATCAGCATTAAAACCTCAAATATCTCCAGAAGTGATGGCAGTTAGCCAAGAGATACTTTCTAGAGGACACCGACTAGGCCAAAGGCTAGGGCGAAAGGGCTAGGGGATTAAGAATCCTATATATATATCAACGCAGTTAGGCAGGGCTGGATTGGGCTATCTCGATGGTTCCAAACACCGTAATCTTCACAAGTATATGCCTATCCGCATGATGATTCCCCTCAAGCCAAACATCACTGAAGCAGGATTCAAGGGACCATTGAGGAAAGTCCCTACTGATATCTCAAACATCCTGATACCCAAGGTCAATTAGAGTAGAAATGAGGTAACCCATGAGGAAGAACCCCAAGAGGAAGAGGCTAAAGAAGCCAAAAATTAGAAGTTTATAGAGGAGATCCAGTTACAATTTATGTGTAATTTTAGCCTCACTGAAGGCGTCCCTAAGGATTCATCAAGAAAGGGTCCAATAGACGATCATCCCAACGTCCCAATCATTAACTGAAAGAGTGTTAACATCCCAAGGGAGGATCCCGGGTCTAGTTCCGAACCAGTCATGGTTATCCTCAGAGATAGTAGTGACTTCAGCAACGCCTCTATTTCAGCCATCCCTGAAGACCTGACCACTAGTAATTGGACGATCACTCCTTAGATAGTCCGAAAAGGGTAAAAAACAGAAAGTAATCTATTAGCAGGGAGATTTACCTTTATATTTCAGTCTATTTTATTATATCTACAACTTGTTATTGCCTTTTGTCATATTATCTGTTGAACCTTTTTTAGCTTGACAACAGTTTTATATATAAAGCAATCAAGTTTTCTTCTCAAATTCTCAAATTTGAGTATTTCTAGCTTTGTCCTTGCCTTGTCAAATTCGAGTAATGACTACGATTTTGATATAAAGTTGGATTTTGACTTGATGGGGATTGAGCAAGAAGTGGTAGACGATGATGAGGTTCCTGAGGAAATTAAAGTATGGGTCAAAGACAGATCCAAACCCAACCTTGAGTAAACCACCACCATAAACATCGGAACCTCTGACCACCCTAGAGAGCTACAGATAGGAACCAACATTCCCTCTAGCCAAGAAAAAGAATTAATTAACCTCCTGACCCAATTCGAAGATGTTCTTGCCTGATCTCATGAAGACATGATAGGTTTGTCAACATACATAGTTGTCTATCGGTTGCCAATTAAAGAAGGGTTCAAACAAGTTAAGCAGAAGCTAAGATGGTTGAAACCAAAATGGAGCCTTATGGTCAAAGAAGAAATCATTAAATAGTTCAAAGCCGGTATCATTATGGTATCAACCTACCTGGAATGGTTATCCAATGTGGTCCCAATGCCAAAGTCTGGTGGAAAGGTGCGGGTATGTGTAGATTATCGAGATCTTAACAAGGCCAACCTTAAAGATAACTTCATAGTATCGTTCATCCATATTTTAATAGACAACTTGGCTCAGTACGGGATGTATTCCTTTATCGATTGCTTTGCCAGATACCACCAGATTATAGTTGCTGAAGAGGATAGGGAAAAGACCGCCTTCATCACCACCTAGGGCACTTTCTGCTATAGAAGATTGGCATCCGGCATCACTAACACTGACGATACTTATCAGAGAGCTATGATGGTGTTATTCCATAATATGATGCACAAATAGATTGAAGTATATGTGGATAATATCATCATAAAGTCCAAAGAGGTAGATAACCATTGTGCCCATCTCCGAAAATTGTTCGGTCTCCTTCAAGTATAACTTGAAGCTGAACCCAACAAAGTGTGCTTTTGGCGTGAAGTTTGGTAAGCTTTTGAGATTCCTTGTAAGCAATCGAGGTATCGAATTGGACCCAGCCAAGATAAAAGTCATCACTGAGATGCCTGAACCTAGAACTGAGAAGGAAATTCGAGGTTTCCTTGATAGGATAAATTTTATCAGTCAATCATCTGAAAATTGACAGCCACCTGTGAACCTATTTTCAAGTTATTGAGAAAGAACTCCTCTGGAAAATGGAACGAAGACTGTTGAAAAGCCTTCCATACTATCCAGAAGCGATTAATTGAAGCGCCCGTACTGGTACCCCCAAGCAAAGGAGTCTCATTGTTCATATACATATCAGTCAATTCCAACGCCATGGGTTGTCTATTAGGATAGAAGGACGATATGGGAAAGGAGAGGGCCATTAATTATCTCAGCAAGCGATTCAGTAGTGGAGAATAGAAGTACATACTGATAAAAAAGACATGTTGCGCTTTGGCCTGGGACGCCACAAGGCTACAACATTACCTGCACGGCCATACAACTTATCTCATATCCCGCATGGATCCTTTGAGGTATATTTTCAGCAAACCGATATTAAACTGCCGATTATCCAAGTGGTAGCTAATTTAAGAGGTATGAGTCCTTTATTCAAATTGTATTCGAATTGTTCCTTTTTGACAGGAATCGATAATCCTTCAGTAGTTCAACATCGTCTATGTGACCTAAAAGTTCATTAAGGGACAGGGAATCGCGTACCATCTATCGACAGCACCGACGGGAGGTTATGAACCCCTCGAAACATACTTCCCTGATGATCAGGTAATGGCGATTCTATAAGTCAATAGAGAAGATATGGGTTAATTCTGGAAATTATACTTTGACGGCTCTACAAATGCAGAAAGAGCCGGAGCAGGGGCAGTTCTTGTATCCATCACTGTGGAACAATACCCCGTTGCAACCAAGCTATAATTTTGCAACTCCAATAATACGAAAAAATATGAAGGATGCCTCCTGGGGTTAAAATTAGATCAATCCATGGGTGTCAAAAGGTTAGCAATATTTAGAGACTCGGAGCTAGTCATCAGATAATCCACTAGGGCATACAGTACCAAAGAATTACATCTATTACCATACCACCACCATGTTATCAAGATGGCGGGAGATTTTGAAGACATTGCCTTTATGCATATCCCTCGGAATAGGAATGATTTTGCCGATGCATTGGCTACACTAGCTTCATTGGTAAACATATCAGAGCGGAAGGATATCACCGTTATCACCTTCACGGCACAAAAGGCCCCATCTTATGGAAATTACGTGGGGGGAAATATCAGATGGGATAACCCTGATTGATCAACCTTGGTATCAAAACATCAAGGAATATTTGCGAGACAGATCCCTCCCCAAAGGAATAAGCCAAGCTACAAAATGGCAGATACAAGAGATGGCCATGAATTTCTATTTAAGTGGGGATGCTCTTTACAAAAGAGATCCGGGTGTAGGTCTTCTGAGATGTCTAGACAAGGATCAGGCCCAAAGACTTATAAATAAAGTGCATGGTGGAGTGTGCGGAGCACATATGAGTGGACCCCTCCTTGCTAAGAAGATATTAAGGATGGGACATTACTAAATATCCCTCAAAGCTGATTATGATGATCACGTCAAGCGCTGCTATCAATGTCAAATCCATATTAATGTTATTAATGCATTGCCTAACTAGATGCATTGCATGACATCACCATAGCCGTTTTCTATGTGGGTAATGGACGTGATTGGACTCGTTGAACCTAAAGCCAGTAATGGTCACCGATTCATCTTCACCATGATTGAATACTTTACCAAGTGGGTAGAAGTAGCTTCTTTCCCCAAAGTTACCAAGGAGGTCATTGTTGGTTTCATCAAAAACAACGTCATCTGTCGATACGGACAACCTGAGGTTATCTCGTCAGATAATGCCAAAACTCTGAATAATGAGATGATGAGGGAATTGTGTAGTAAGTTCAATATCAAGCACCACAATTCTGTTATTTATCGCCCAAAGACGAATGGTGTTGTGGAAGCCGCCAACAAGAACATCAAGAAGATAATGATGAAGATGTCGGCAAATCATCGAGGATGGCCTGATTTATTGCCTTTAACCTTGCTAGCTTAGCGCACGTCGACTCGAACCTCGACTAGGGCATCACCCTATTCATTTGTCTATGGAATGGAAGTCGTACTCGCCATAAGGGTGGAGATGGAATCGCTAAGAGTTATATTGGATGCCCAGATAGAAAAAGGTCAGTGGATACAAGATTAATAAAATCAATTGGCCCTTATAGATGAAAAGAGAGCCGCCACTATATTTCATGGTCAGCTATATCAGCAGCGAATGTCTCAGTCCTATAACAAAAAGGTACGAACCCGAGAATTTAAAAAGCATGATTTGGTACTAAAGAAGATTATTCCGGGCCAGGATACAGCTAAAGAAAAATTTGTCCCAAACTGGGAAGAATCCTTTGTTGTCAAAGCAACCTTATCAGGTGGAGCCCTAAGGTTGGAAGAGATGGACAGTGAAGAATTCCCGCAACTGATCAATTCCGACTCTGTGAAATGGCATTATGTCTAAGACCCCATTTCACTCAAACTGGAATCTTTGTCTTGATAAAAAAAAATCAAGTCAAGTTTTAAGGCGAAGCCTGAACTACGAAATACCTGATCTCCCCTCATCCGCGGGAGTACGTAAGCAACCATTTATGGTGCGGTCTAACCCTCAAAAAATAAAAATCAAACCCTTTTACCTCATACTAAACTCAAACCTTAAACCTGTCAAAAAACTAAAAATAGCCAGATAAGACCCTCAAAGTCGACTGCCCATACTGAAAGAATCTTCCGGTATCTCGACATCGCTCTACCCGATTTTGCACAATGATGATAAGAGCCGCTTGAAAGTAGTATGCACACAAGCTGTGACGCCCCCAAATTCGGACCGCCTTTTGGTCACTCAAATTCGGTTCGTCACGTTTTACAATCTCATACAATAATAATAATACGACTAAATGTCGCATCGCACAACAGAATAAATACACAACTACTATCGAATAGATTATATTTAATTAATATAATTTATTCACGTCCCAAGATCTTGTAACTTAAACATCGATTACATAGCTTAAATATATCTTCAGCATATATAACCCTAACTAGTACATAATAGAATAAGTTCTTATTACAAACATAAGTTCTACATAATTAACAGCTACTCTGTAGCCTTTCCCTTGCCCTTGTCGGTGCCCGAAGGTCCGCACTGCTCTGCCTTAACTGAAATGTTTTAGGGAAAGCAAGATTGAGCAACGAGTTTGCTCAGCAAGTAATATTACAACAAGGGTGAGTATTTTAGTTCTCGAATCCAACAGTGTATAGCAAGGTATGATAGTTCAAGGATAACAAGAATATCAACAGTTTTTAATAACAGTCACTAAGGACAGAATAATATCAATATGATTCAATGATAAATCAATTTAAGAATTCAAGATAACTAAGTACTAAGCAGTCACTAAGGACTATGAACTTCTACTAGAGTTAGCAGTAATATACTGTTAACCCAATCAAAAACAAGTACAACAGGTGATCAGCCTAAAGTACCCTACGGTATGTATATCGTTCAATCGTACTAAAGTGCGCACGTCGGTCTCCCGACAAATATAATTTCCCTTCAAAGAAGGTTGTTCATCTCAGTCAAACACAAGATCCCACACCAATCAATTGGTTTGGGTCGCCTTTCAACAATATAAGTCTAGCCAAATCAAATGGCATAGATCACAACAATTATAAGTTCAATCTCAAGATTTAAAACACGAAGAATATGAATCGACTTTTATCTTATCCATGAAGTATATGGTTGGGAGCTGTGGTTTACACTCCTAAATTAACCTCACTTTTACTTTACAAAATTCAAACAATTAGCACTGTAGTAAGCAAGGATCGATCCCACAGAGATTGATTTATTTTATATTTATCCTATGATTTCTAATTAAAAGGGGGTTTTGAATTGATTACACTAAATTATCAAGAATAAAGTAATAAAAATTAACAATGAATAAAAAGCTTCAGTTCTTCAGTTCAGTATCACCTTTTCACAACAATTGATTAATCAAGTGTAACATTATTTATCCTTCAATAAAACTAATAGCCCTAGGTAACAACAAGTTATGCTATTCGAAATTCTCCTTAGATCGTCACTGTATGAAACAAGCTCTTCACCAGATTCTAACTGTAATATAACCTACAACAAGCTCTCTAGATTTAATACAACAGAAGCATTAAGAAATAGAGAATTAGGCTAATCCAAGCAACAAACACATAAGCTCGATTTGTTTAACTTGTTTCCTGATAACCGTAGCAATACACAAAAGCTTATCCACAATTAGTATCACTAATTTGCTACTTGTAATTAGGAACAATATCAATTACACGAAATACTATTCCTTGATCTAGCATATGATATCAATTCACTAATTTAATCCTGCAGAAACCAAATTAGTAGATTGAATAACATACAAGAAGTTAAAGTAAATTATCAAAATAAATCTCATGTAAGAAGGAATAAATAAAATAAACTTTATCAACCCGTTAATTATGAATAAGGTTCAACATCCCTTCCGAACTGAATTAAAAATATTAGCTCATCCTTCAAGCAAACCTAGATCTAATATGAAAGAAAATAAGAAGATGAAAATACCAGAGAATAGATCCCCTAAACTAAGAGAATAAATCCCTTTTATAATTTTAAGAGTGCAGCCCTAATATTTGCCTTAGCCTCCATCCAATTCCTTTTCGCGAAAGGTAAAGACTGTTGACCGTACGCCTCCCCGCCCCAGCGGGAAGTTTCTTAGCTACGACCCTCCCCAGCGGGGGTCTTCACTGTCCGGCTACTTTAGTCAATCAACAAGTTGCTCCAATTTTCCTATGTAAACATGCTAGCACGTGGCCCACATATATGCTCATCTTTGTAATATTTATAAGAATTTGTGAGCTACTTAGGATTTTAGTTGCCACATGCTACTTTGAATCCGTGAGCTGCTAGAAGAATTATAGGTTGGACATTTAATTACTTGCTAGCGTGACCCACATCATATCTACTTGATTGCTATGAATCCTTTTCCCATTGAAAGTATTAAATCCAAGCTCCAATTGGAAAAGGCTGTTCATGTAATTAGAATCCTGTAGCACTCCTATTGCTGAAATCGAGAGCTGCTTGTTGCTTTCTTAAGCTGCTGAATCAATAATGCTAGGAAATCTTTTGCATTGAACAATTGAATACATCCTTGTTGCCTTCTTATTTTATGGCCCATACGTGAATAGTTGGAAATTCATCTTTTCTTGCTCCTTTTATACCCATTTTGCTTTCTTGGTTCAATTGTACCTAAAATAATAAATATAAGATAAATGAATATACTTAGGTACAAAAGAGATATAAAAGATTAAGTAATAAGGGAATAAAATATAACATATTTCATTCTCGTCAAATTCCCCCACACTTATCTTTTGCTCGTCCTTGGGCTAAATAGAATAAACTATAACACAGAACAATTCAACTAAACAAACTTGACAAACTTGAGCCACGAGTTAATATAAACTTCAACATTGACCTCAAAGATTCAAAACAATAACTCTTGGGAAACTTCAAAACAATGTATCATCCTAAACCCAACTTTACTTATCAATCCTACTTTACTCTCAATCCCTTGTGTGTGTGTGTGTGTGTGTGAATTCACCTGTATCAAACCAATCAAACTACAGAAAAATTTATAAAATCAAAGTCTTAAAGGAGAAAGATAAACTCAACCACTGGTTCTCCCACCAATTTTCAGTTAACATCAGCAGATAACATCCAAGGATCAAAAGGCTTTTCTTTCTTTTTTTATTTTTTTCTTCTAGTAAGTGCATTTTATGCTCCATCTTACCCGCGAGTGCGTTTTACGCTCCATATCGCATGTCACGTGTTTATGAGTGAGTGCGTTTTACGCTCCATCTCAGCCCACTACATGAATCATCATTGATTTTTTCTTCCACTTTTTTTTTCAAGCTTACAAACTTTTGCCTAAATCATCTCCCATTTTCTTAAACAATACCTCATATCAACTTCAAGTAATGATCAAACAAATGATAGAGTTCAAAGTTTCTTCCCTAGACATTCAATTAGATAAATTTCTTCCAAGTCAAAACTGGTTCGAATGGATATGTGCTTAATAGTGAAGGGTCTCAAATAAAGTAGTGATCAACAAAGAAAACCAAATTCAGATTACCCATTGTCTATTTGTCTTCCAAGAAGTTATCAAAAAGAACTCAATTTTTTTTATCATTGGTCAAAAATAAAAATAAAAATTAACTTATTGCAGAAGAGAGACATCCTAACACTAACCCATTTTCGTAGGAAACACGATTGTACTTAGCATGTGCAACAAGCCTTTAAACTCCAAGGTTACCCCAAGTGGACGAGTTTTGTCTCGTGAGGGTTTGCAGTGAATATACCCACAAAATTCAAAATAAAAATAAATAAAAAAATTGAAAAATATTTAAATGCTTCCCCTCACACTTAAAACTTACATTGTCCCCAATGTAAACTAAAATACAAAGAAAAGTAGAGAGATACTCCCCTATGGGTTGCCTCCCATGTAGTGCCTTTGTTTATAGTCATTGGCTCGACATCTTCCCTCTCATTCTATGTAATTGGACTTGTGAACTTCAAGTGGACTGGTAACGGTTTCAATTCATTAGGAGGATCCTTTAGATCCGGATTTTGCTCCATTCCAGCCCTCAAATCCTCATTATTTATTCGCTCAAGAGATTCTTGCACTATAGAGTCAACAACATCAGTAGAAGAAACAGACTTAATATTACCAAGTTACCTTTTAACTTCATATATGTTGAACTGGACATGTGCCTCATCCAATTCCATAGTTAAGGTCCCATGGTGTTTATCATTTAGTGTCTTCACTCTTTGCACCGATGAAGTTGTAACATTATCCATATCCTCCTTGTAGAAATCTGCAGAAATTATCAAATTATCCTCTTATTCCTCCTCATCAAATTCCATGTTCACTTCATTGTTACACATAGCACTACTGTCTGTTTCTGAAGCAAACATTGTCTCCTCTCGCTCCTCAACTTCACATCCCAGGGTAATTGCACTTACGTTCTCAATAGTTTGAGAGAGTGAACTCCCTAATCCTTAAGATTCCAACCTCCCTACAGTGGCTGCAAGCTGACCAACTTGGTTCCTCAATTCTTGAACAGAAGTCCTTGTATCCTGCTGGAACTGCTGTGTCTGAATCATGAATGCTTTGAACATATCCTCAACAGATGGTCCAGAATTGGTAAGTACTTCTTCTGTATATGTGTGGTACTGAGGTTGAGTCTGCTGAAAATCTTGCTGTATACTTGAAAAGACAGGTTGCAATGGTGGCCGAGTACCTTTATAGCTAAGGTCGGGATGATCTCTCCATTCGAAATTATGAGTGTCTGCCCAAGGATCACATTGATGTGGATTTTGTTAGGAGAATGTCCCCACAGCATTAACTTGATGAACAATTACATCCTCTTGCACTATGGGACAATCATTTGTCGTATGTCCTAATTTTGAGCAAAGTCCACATACTTTTGCAACTTGCATATTCCCTGTTGTTAATTGTTGCACCACAACAGTTAAGTTAGAAATATGTTGTACCAATTCACTCGTGCTTACCTCACTTGCCCTTTGTGGAGCATGATCATCCCTTGTTCCGTATTATTGTGAGTTAGCAGCCATGTTTGCAATTAGATTTCTTGCAGCCTCTGGTGTCTTGTCTACTAATGCTCCTCCACTAGCCGTATCGATCATACTTCTTTCCATTGGTATCAGTCCCTTGTAGAAGTACTGGATCAAGTGATGATCATCAATCTCGTGAGGTGGACAGCTGGAACACAACTTTTTGAACCTTTCCCAATACTCGTAGAGAGTTTCTCTATTGAACTGCCTGATTCCACATATCTCCTTCCTTGTATTGGCAACTCTTGATGCAGGAAAATACTTCTCCAAGAATAGCCTTTGCATATCAGTCCATGATCGTATCGATCCTGATGGAAGATAGTATAACTAGTCTTTCGCCAAATCTGCTAAGGAGAATGGAAAAAGTCTAAGCTTGATCTGCTCCTCTGTCACTCCTTGTGATTTCATCGCGAAACACACCACATGGAACTCTTTTAGATGCGTATACGGATTTTCACCTATAAGACCACGAAAAATAGGCAAAAAGTGAATTAGTTCGTAGTTAAGTTCAAAAGCAACATCTAAGGTAGGATATTCAATACACAAGGATGGTTGATCAAGATCAGGAATAGCCAGTTCTTTTAAAGTCCGGTTGTTGTTCGGCACCACCATCTTTTCTTTTTTAAGTGTTGGAACAAGAGCTTCTTTTGTATCTGCAGTTTTCTCTATCTCTTGATCAAAATTTAAGTTAATAGAGTGAGAGGCTTGAGTCATAAAACAAAAAGAAAAAATAAAAAGAAAATAATAAAAATAAATGAGAACAAAGAATAAACAAAAACAAATAACACATCCTCGACAACGGCGGCAAAATTTGGGAGCTGTCGTTTACACTCTAAAATTAACATCACTTTCACTTTACAAAATTCAAACAATTAGCACAGTAGTAAGCAAGGATTGATCCCACAGAGAGTGATTTATTTTATATTTATCCTATGATTTCTAATTAAAAAGGAGTTTTGAATTGATTACACTAAATTATCAAGAATAAAGTAATAAGAATTAACAATGAATAAAAAGCTTCAGTTCTTCAGTTCAGTATCACCTTTTCACAACAATAGATTAATCAAGTGTAACATTATCTACCCTTCAATGAAACTAATAGCCCTAGGTAACAACAAGCTCTGCTACCCGAAATTCTCCTTAGATCGTCACTGTATGAAACAAGCTCTTCACCAGATTCTAACTGTAATATAACCTACAACAAGCTCTCTAGATTTAATATAACAAAAGCATTAAGAAATAGAGAATTAGGCTAATCGAAGCAACAAACACATAAGCTCAATTTGTTTAACTTGTTTCCTGATAACCTTAGCAATACACAAAAGCTTATCCACAATTAGTATCACTAATTTGCTATTTGTAATTAGGAACAATATCAATTATACGTAATACTATTCCTTGATCTAGCATATGATATCAATTCACTAATTTAATCCTGCAGAAACCAAATTAGTAGATTGAATAACATACAAGAAGTTAAAGTAAATTATCAAAATAAATCTCATGTAAGAAGGAATAAATAAAATAAACTTGATCAAACCGTTAATTATGAATAAGGTTCAACATCCCTTCCGAACTGAATTGAAAATATTAGCTCATCCTTCAAGCAAACCTAGATCTAATATGAAAGAAAATAAGAAGATGAAAATACCAGAGAATAGATCCCCTAAACTAAGAGAATAAATCCCTTTTATAATTTTAAGAGTGCAGCCCTAATATTTGCCTTAGCCTCCATCCAATTCCTTTTAGCGAAAGGCAAAGACTGCTGACCGTGCGCCTCCCCGCCCCAGCGGGAAGTTCCTTAGCTACGACCCGCCCCAGCGGGGGTCTTCACTGTCCAGTTACTTTAGTCAATCAACAAGCTGCTCCAATTTTCCTATGTAAACATGCTAGCTCGTGGCCCATATATATGCTCATCTTTGTAATATTTGTAAGAATTCGTGAGCTGCTTAGGATTTTAGTTGCCACATGCTACTTTGAATCCGTGAGCTGCTAGAAGAATTATGGGTTGGACATTTAATTACTTGCTAGCATGGTCCACATCATATCTACTTGATTGCTATAAATCCTTTTCCCATTGAAAGTATTAAATCCAAGCTCCAATTGGAAATGGCTGCTCATGTAATTAGAATCCTGTAGCACTCCTATTGCTGAAACCGAGAGCTTCTTGTTGCTTTCTTAAGCTGCTGAATCAATAATTCTAGGAAATCTTTTGCATTGAATACATCCTTGTTGCCTTCTTATTTCATCGCCCATACGTGAATAGTTGGAAAATCATCTTTTCTTGCTCCTTTTATACCCATTTTGCTTTCTTAGTTCAATTGTACCTAAAATAATAAATATAAGATAAATGAATATACTTAGGTACAAAAGAGATATAAAAGATTAAGTAATAAGGGAATAAAATATAACATATTTCATTCTCGCCAATGGTTTATAATACATGACTTGCAATCTCAAAAGTTTACTTGTACGACAATAATAGCACAAGTTTAATGAATGCTCAATAAAGAGTAAGGTTAGGAACTTGCTTACAACATTTCTTGAATAAAGTAAACACAAGGATAGGATACTTGCCTTATGCGTAGTCTATCCACGAAAAGCTAAATCAACACTTTTCGAATCCCTATCGTAATATAGTTATGCGTATAGGATATTCATTAGTTACGTATACTTATACATGATATGTAAGTTTGAACGCATACATAAACGTCTAACTTAGTTGTATACTCTTTACATACTCCATTACACATTTTGCCTACTTATAGCACAAAAGTTTAGTTTATAAATCACCATGAAGTCAAATAACATAGTTTCTAATCATTGCTTTATAATTTGCAAATACCTTTTGAACTTAACATTCAAAAGTTTATAAACATATATCAACATACTTTTATTACACATATGTTTATCCATGTATTCGACACACATTTAAAATCATAGATGTATAACCTTAGAAATACTTTGGCAAAACTTAGTTCCATAAAGTCACTATATGCTTGAACACTTAAAATATTGCTTGAGCCATGTATTATAGCTTAAGGCATTCATACATGCATGTTGAGGAACTAGGTTTGGTCTTTTTCATTTACTTTCAACAATGGATAATTCTATTCATAAATCTTCATTTTACAAAGCCAAGAAAGCTTATTATGTCAAAGACTAACCATAGTACTCATTAAACCATATAATAATGTTAAACAGTCTTCTTACGTATGCTTGCATGTATTTGTTTCATGTATTCCAAGTCAACATAACGTTACTCTTTGAAAACTTGTTTTAAGCAATATTGAGTAGTGTACATATTTGTCTTAAGAAATCTCATGTTAAACAAACTAAGTATGCAAAGCATTTCGAAACAACATTTCATACTCACTTATAAACTTAATTAAGTTGCGAATACATGCTAAAAATGTTAGATTTCGAAAAGGCGTAAGGTTTTATAAACATGGTATTCGTCCTTTAACTTTTTCTTTCAAAAGATTATAACTCAAACTCTAATCCTACTAACACATCTTGCAATGTGTATTGACACATGTTTAAGGATTATGTAAACTCTTAAGTTAAGTTAGGTTAGGTTACTAGGTTTGAGAAATTAACAATACAAATTTGGTTCCCTGGCCACCCCCCGCCGGGGCGGGTGATTGCACTACAAGAAGGCCCGCCGGGACGGCAATGGCTAAAAATTCCCTCTCCACCCCCCGTCGGGGCGGGCATAGCCGATTCAGTTCGAAAGTTCTTCCCTTGCTGCAGACCAAACTTTCCCAAATCACAATCAAACAGCAATTTTAAGCATACCCACTATATATAATCTCCATAAATTTACTACCCAACATACATAGCATGATTCCAACAACTCCAAACACATAAACAATCAAATTCAAGAATCAATTTCAAGATTTTTGCCATATTTCAAAGTTTAACCCATTTAGTGATTCTCTTCGCTACAAATTCGTTACTTGACCAATTTACTTCGTTTAACTTCCGTTGATTTCATATTCAACCATATTAACATTATCTAGCATCAATTTACATATTCAACCATAAATTTTTCAACTCAAACAAGTATTTTAGCCTTTTTCTAAGAACTTTGTAAAACTTGAATTTAAGAACATATAAAGGGATATTACCTTTTGTGAAGTTGAAATGCTACTTTAGCTTCAATTTGCAGATAATATATGCTCCACTCACACACAACTCTGAAGTTTAATAGAGAACTTAGCAAAATGTCTGTGAATGAGAAGGTCTCCATTTATAGGGAAGCTTGTGACCAAATTTGGGCTTTGCTCAATGAATTAAACCATTGGAATGAAGAAGAAGCTGATGGTTATGGAGAAGTGGGTGAGTAGTTGTTGGATTATACTATTTTTCCCACTCCCCTTTGAATCATGATAGCTAGTTGATGAACTTGGGAAAAGAAGAGGGAATAGGCTTCTAGCCTTTGTCATTCACGTAAGAGAGAATTGGACACTCATTGTGGGACAAGAAATAAGAACTCAGCATTGTAAGGAATGAAATACCATATATTACACACTTAATACACATATATGCTTACCTTGGCTTAAATTCACTTAGGGTATACATGGACCTAAAATGTCACAACCACATTACATGATAGCACATTGGGGTACATGTATACACATTGATATATAATCCATGTATATTTTAATAATGTCAATTTATGATTTAATTGAATAGTGACATACTACATTATCACAAACCTCATTATTATTATTTCAATTATGTTACTCATGGAAATAATTAGGGATATCAATTATTTACATACTTTAACTTAATATTCCATATAGTATAGATTAATGTACTATGCCTCTCACATGGTCACATAAGTCTCTTTCATACCACTTTGTAATTTACATAAGTTAAGCTTACTTTTATCATATAGTTTTATATAATAATTATTCACATTCCAATGTCACACTTCATTTTACAACCTCTATTATACAACTACATACATATATATCTACATGTATATATATACATATTCCTATTATCATACATTACACATTGGGCCACATCAAATTAAATCAATTGGGCTTATCACACTAAAGCGCATGGACTCTATTATTTAATCTAGCACATAAATTTATTGGGCCACATCTCTTAATTCTTACAACATATCACATTAATGTTGTTGGGTTTGGATATATCCTAAGTCCAATACATTATTAATTCAATGATCCAACTAGATTAGAAAATTAATTAGGCCACACAAGGCTTATCACTTAAGCTTAATTAAGCTCGTTATTGTTTCTATGCTCGTATCACACAAGACATTTCAACGAGTTTAACAGAAACTCCACATTCTTTCTCAATTATTATATATTCAATTTGAATTCATTTGAATGAGCTCATCTCACGACACATATATATTTATATTCAAATAAATATTTATTTCCATAAATATATTCATTTAATAATATTCAAAAATTCTCGGGTATTACACAAGCCAATCGTATTTGATATGATGAAGCATTTACTTCGTAATAATCTTATTCATTTATTAATAAAATATTTGTTTATATAAAGGCGTTTATATTATCTACATAACGTTTTTATATTTAAATGTGATAAACTCATAGTTTTCATCAATGCTTTTAGAATCATGATGATGATCATACTAATTATATCTAAATTCTTAGATAGCTTAAAACTAAAATAGTTCCTAATCGATGGATTACTAAATAAGGAATTAGTGAATCCGGATAGATTGGTACATACGTTGCTTGCTCTTTGGAAGAGGATGATCGATCTCATAATCATTTGTGTGGAGACACTAAAGCAAGTATGTAGGTGCTTATTAGAGAATAAGTACACTGAACGTGGCTCGCTAAGGAATACTTAATGGAGTTTTACTTGCCTATCAATAGGAATTTTTATAGTGATAGTAGTACAAATAATCCTTAGGCTTGAGATCATCATAGTATCTTATGTATGATGAGTTATACTTTGACTTATCCCTTAAGACCCTAAGGGTATATCAAAGGGTATGCTTGGGTATAATTAATTATATATGAAGATAATGAATGATCAATAAAGGATCTATCACTTCTAGTAAAAGAAGAGAATGTCCTATATGATTCGATAAATGACAACTCAGTAGTCGTTGGCCAAGGCAGAATAAAATTAAAAAGTAGTTTCTAATTTGCATTATATATTAGAGTTTGTGCATTTAGGATCGTAATACATATAATTAAATAAAATAAGACTTGATAGTAAATTCATGTCTTATATTTAATTGGGACATTGTATGGTAGAAGGAATGAATTATACGGTAACTATTTACTCAAAGGTTCTTTTATGATTAATGTTGAAATCTATATTATCTAAAAAGTCGTTGAGTGCTAAGGGGGCTTACCCTTATTGTATAATAAATATTATTTATTTAAATGAATTACTAGTTAATTTATTTATTTAAATAAAATTAGAATTGTTCTAGTTAATTTATTCATAACTGGTTTAATATGGAGAACCTAAAGGGTCACACTATAAAAGGATGAATATTTATTTAACAAGCAAATGACATAATCGTAATAATAAGTTTAGTATATTTAATTTAATCTATGGTGCTAGAATAAATTAAATAGCTTAATATTTATTATTTAATATTTTAGAAATATTAAATATAAATTAATAAGAGGAGTCTTGTTATTATTAATACTATTATTATTAGTTTAATTCCTTAAGGAGTTTAGAAATTAATTAATAAAAGTACTCTCTCATATTCCTAATAAGATTAGGAGTTAAATTAATTAAAGGAGTTTAATTAATTATTTCTAATAAAATTAGGAAGCCTAATTAATTAAAAGAGTTTAATTAATTAATGTGAAACCCTAATCCTAAAATGTTTAGGAGGGCTGCCTACATCTATAAATAAGAGGAGTCTTATTTTGATTTAGGGTTAATGCAATTTCCAAGAGTTGGGAGAGCACACCTTTTCTAGAGAGAGAAAAACTAGGGTTTTGCCAATAACCCAACTTCTTAATACTTATTCATCCTTGGTGGATCACCTCTAGAGGCCAAACACTTGGGTGGCTGACGTTGATCAAAGAAAGAAATCACACCTGATGGATTCAAGTCGAACAAAGAAAGGATTGAAGTTGAACTCGTACCTGAGGAAGCTCGTATCTTCAAGGGTATGAATCTCATCTTCTTCTTTTCGTTTAATTAATAATTGCGCATAAAGGATGATTCGGGTATATGGTTTGTAAAATTTTAAAACTCTAATTTTTACACTTCCGCTGCTATGTATGTAATTTTTGCATGCTTATGAATCTTACAAACCTAACACCGATCTATATCAAAATAATAAACCATGAAGCGGAAACGATAATCAATATACATGTCTAGATGTGCTCAAACGAGGGAAGTGAGCTAAACCTGTTATTTTTTATATATACAACTGTTTTGAATACAAAATCTATTCCAATATGTGATAAAAGATAATAACTTAGTCTGTGCAAGAAAGTAAAATAGTACTACAAATCTGTGGTCAGGCGAGATAACATCTCCAAGTACCCAGCTGTATCTGCAGTCACAGGACTAGCCCTGATCTTCTACTCCAATGTATCAACCCGTTTCAGCAGCTCTACCACTAACCTAAAGATACTATCCTCACTCTGGATAACCTCTCGAGCATTACCAGTTAGCCCATCCACAAAAGATTGGACTGCATCTCTATCGGCTATAGCCTCATCCCGAGCAGTAATGGTTGCATCTCTATCAGCAATGGTTGCATCCCTACCTGCCATGGCGGTCAACATCAAGGCCTGAGCCTGATCCCTCTCAAAAGTCAAAAGAGACACCTGACGATCCAACGCATCAGGAGAAACTGGCATAAAACTCGGGACGGTGCCAACCAAAGTCGCTATCAAATCAAAAAATAGATCCTCCTCAGTAAGAGATATAGGGTACTCTATCGACTCCTCATCATCAGACCAATCCCCTATCTCGTCTTGATCTACTGCATTCGTAGCCAAAGCCGCCTCTAACCATGCTGAATACTCTGCTGATCGGCCCGGATGGCTATCTCTAAACTCTGCAGTCCACTGATGGAACCAAAGCCCGTAGACTCTAATCAACTCTGCCTCAGTACCTAGACAAATAGGAAAGAGATAATCCTCAGCACCCTCGAACGCATGAACCTCCTGATGCTGATCGAACTGACCCATCACCGCCAGAGGATGATATGTGGTCACACACCTCAAATCGACCAAAGGAAGGAAATCCAAGTCAGCCGCATGAGTGACAAAGCTCAGGAAAGAGTAATAGCCAGAGTACATAATGATCTCAAATGGCTCCTCTATAGCCTCTAAAAATGCAATCCAAGACGTCACATCCACATATGAAGATGGACGAAGAGAATAGGTCAATGACATACCATGGCCAAAGCAAAATCCATCACGATGGGGCCTGCCAATAGGTCTCAAATGAGTTATGAACCAAATATATAGAAAAAGGGGGCTGCCACTAACTCCTGATCCCCAATAGTCTGATAGAAGGATGCCGATATGGTAGTCTCCGCTAGGATAAGGGGAAGGATGGTAAAGTCATCTCTGAGAGCCCTGACAGCCATCGACATCCCTATGTCCAGATGATAGGCATAGAAAGGCATATACGAGTAAGACAAAATGCACATGATCAGGGCATCTACCCGTGCAGTCTGCCATCGCTCCTCAAAAATAGCAAAATCTCTCCGATGAACAATGAAGCTGTCAGCAAAGGTGAAGTGATCTATCATAAAGTCGATCTAGATAATATGGTTACCACCAACCTCAGCTAAGACGATCGCCCTCCCCAAACCAGTGACAGACATGAACTGGCAGGACATATGCCCCACTGCCACTCTAGCGTAAGGCCCCTCCATCGAGAAACCAAAAATGCGACCATACTCCTCCAAAGTGAGAGTCAACTCGTCAAAGCTAAACCTAAAGATATGGCTCTCTAGGATCCAATAAGTGAGCATCCAGTCGATAAATCCCTCTAGAACCTAGAAGGATAACAGAGATAGGGAATGACCTAGCATGTGGCCGACTACGATGCGATCAGAATCAGACCATACATGGGTCAACCTCTATCCAAGCATTCTATATATAAAGCATGCATCGTAATGAGTGATAATACATCATATGAAGTGAACAAGCATAAAAGACAGCATCATATATATCAAAATGAAATACATCAGTTTTATATATACATCATTGTCATACCTATGATACATGTTAAAACTAAAAATAAAAAGTACAGGATAATAGGGCACATACGCCTAATGTCTAACAAAGGCCTATAGAAGAATATTCATATCATCCAGGAAGGTGCTGGAATCAACAAACTGATCAACTTGAGCAGAATCATCCTGAGTGGGCATACCCTGCATATCTGGGTGGTAATGCACATCTTGCTTATCCTGACGATGAGGCATGTCCTGCGCATTCGGGCGATAGTCAAAAGGGCCCTCTCCATTAACAAAGCCTCCAGTACCTAACGGTCCAGCCTCATGTCCCTAGGAATCAAAAGTACCAGCTAATGACGGATCCCCGCCCAAATGGCGATAATACATCGACAACCTCTCCACCTGATGAGAAGGCTCCTGAAAGCAAGCAATCCACTCAATCATCACAATAGACCTTGGACCATGTCTCCCAAGAACTGGGTAGCCCTGGTCTGAGCTCTAATAAAGCGAGGGTGCCACCAGGCATAGAAGTCATTCGAGGTAATGGGGTCGTCTGATAGGTGAAATCCCTCATACCCTACTTTGGTAATCTCTACAACCGAAAGGGTCAAAGGCCAAAACTGCTGAGGCGAATGTAGGAAGGGAAGACGAACCTCCCCAATAATACATCTGAAGGCACGCTCTCCAAGGTAGAGCTCCTAGCCTCCATCGAACAGGAAAGGAATTCGAGGAGTAGATAAATAATACTCTGGCCCTGTCGGTAAACCATCCTCAAAACCATCGGCCAAGTGCTCGGCAGTATAGGGAATCCACACTATATCAGATGCTGACAACAGCTCTAGCTGGAGGCGAGCATGGGTAAAATCCACCAAAATAAGGACCTATGGTAATGTGGACTGATGCCATCTACGACCCCGAGGGTTGGTTTCCAAACCCAGAACAGTGAGAGGTCGTAGGCAAGGAAGCCTCTCGTAAGCCCAAAACTGTCAATTCAAAGAACCCGATATTAGTCATGAAAAGGTAAATCAAGATTCAAAGAATCATAAATCGATCAAGATGACTCACCAAAAGAAATGGGTAGAAGTTGAGCCAAGCATCGGTCAGTCCATCCGAGCGCAGTCGCATCCCATGAAGGAAGATCGTGAATGTGAAAGATCCCCAGTCGTAGTCTCCGATGCGATCTACATCCCGATTAGCCCCCACTAAGCAAAAAGGAACAGTAGAGGAGTTATTCGCAATGAAATAACCCCTCATAATGGTCAAGAATAGACGCCGTAGGATGCGATCTCTCTCCACCAAGTCCTCAGGTAAAGGCTCCTGCAAAGTGTCCTGAGTCGCGTCAACACTCAAAGAGCCTGATCGAATACTACGGGCCTTGAAGGCCCGCTCCTAAGGAGAAAAACTAAAAAGGGTGCGAACAGCAATGGCGGTAATATGAGCCTCCAAAGGCACTCGATCTCCAACGAACTGTAAACCAGTGATGTACCGCCAATCCATGGGGGTCATCATAACCTCATAATCCACTAGATGAAGAGACTGACTCTGATGGAACCATATCTCGAACAGAGCTCAGAGATAGTGTAATACCCGAGAATTTCCTAATATTATTAAATAAATATATTAATGGAAATAAGAATTTATTTGAATATAAATGATTTTGTGTTATGAGATGAGTTAACTCAATTATATTAAATTGAATAATTATAATAATAATTGAGAAATTTATGGAGATTACGATAAACTCGTTGATAGCCTTGTGTGGCACAGTGATAAGGATTATTAATGGTGATTAATTAATAATATGTAATTATTATTATTTCAAGAAATATAATAATGATAATGAGCAACGTGCCTATAATATAATAAGATTTATATTTATATACTGTGCGTGATAAATGAGCAATGATTATCGATATTAATAATTATATTAATTAACGAATGAATTATTAAGTGAACAATTAATCTATATTAATTGTTAATTGTTATTAGAGAATATTAATTGTTATAGAATATTAATGATAATTAATTGATGATGTGGGGATTATTATTATTGCAAATAATATAATAGTAATAAGCAACATGTTTATAAATATAATAAGAATTATAATTATTCATGTGATATTTAATCATGTAAGTGTTAATCTATTATTGTGAATATTAATGATTGTATGGACTAATGAGAAGCGAATTAATTAATATTATTATTAATTAATTGATGAGATAAGTAAATTATTTACTTCTATGTGCGAGCATACGAATCAAAAAGTATAACGTATAGTAGCAAACTATATATTATATAAAGTGTAAATTGCAATGCGACTCTATTATATATAAACTATATAGTAAAGTTATTTAATTATGAGAGTTACATGAAATGCCTATGTAACAATGTGAATATACATTAAAGTGAGACATCATGAATATATGGTGAACAATTTAATAATACATGAGATAATATAATATGATAACATCCGATTAAATTATACCGGTAAGATAAAATGTACATAGATTATATATGTGCAAATTAAATTTACTATATGATAGTATTATTTACTTATTGGAATTATATTGTAACTCTAATTGTAATCTAAATATATGATATGTGATAGCCTAAGTAAATAACACATATGTGTGATAAGCTAAGTATGTATATATGCATGATTGCTGAGTTTGTATTGCTTATCCCTCAATGAGAGTCTCATTCTCCCTCACACGTGAACACTCAAGGCTAGTCTATTCCTATAACATCAAACTCAGCAAACCTCCATAGCTCTCTAGCAAATGATGAACAAGGGAGTGGGCAAAATAGTGTAATTCACCAACTAATTACCTACTCTTCCTTAACCAACATACAAATCTTCAGTTCATTGGTTTGAATTAATGGGAGAATGTATTGTCTGGATTATAGTTCTTCTATAAATATAGCCTCTTCTCCTTCTAAATTGATTTGCTGAGAATTTCTAAGAGAAGAGAATATACTATGATTGTCTATTTAGTTGAGAAGGAATTTCTATAGTAGCATTAGCAAGCTCAAACCATTAACAGAGGTATATCAAGCATTCCTTGTTCTTCATTTTTCCATTTCTGCAATTATGAAATTCTTGGATTCTTGATTTTGGTTGGAAGGCATGTTAATTGGATTATAGGATGATTATTAGTTGTTATATAGACTTGGTAACATGTTAGTATGTAATGTAGCATGTTTTAAATCAAGATCGTGTAAAGTTTCTGTGTTTGGGCTAGATTTCTGCCGAAGCAGGGAACCTTCTGGTTCAGTCCGGACGTGGCGCAGCTGCGCCGATTATACACTGAGGCGCAGCGCAGCTGCGCCGGTTACTGGATCCAGTTCCTGCTTTCTGCTAGAAATCTGTTATGGTATAAATAACTAATGTGACTTAAGCAAGTGTACTAATGAGCTTGGTATGCCTATATGGATATATTGAGATAATGTAAGCATGTTCTACTAAGAGTTGCACGCATACTTATAGTTTTGAAATAAACTTAGCATTTTATAAACAAACTTCGAATTTTAGAAACAAACTCGATATGTATACTTGCCATTTAACATTCTGACTTTGCAAGCGTATTAGTATGATTTAAAGATGTATGAGAAGCATGTTAACTCGCGTATATAGGTGTCATAATGTAATATGAACATGTGAACCTCACTAGCGTACGTTCCTAACGAAAATGTAAGTTTTAAAGGTGGACATTGATATGTAAATACCATGTACGCATTCTGATTTTACGAGCATGTTAGAATGGTTTAGAAATGTATAAAAGACATGAGGTCTTATGTATATAAGGTTCATAGTATGACAAAAGCATGTTAAACCTCACTAGCGAACATTCTTAACGAAATATGAGTTTTTAAAAGTGAACTTTGACATATAGAGATCATGTATATATTCTAATTTTTCGGGCATGTTTATATGGTTTTGAAATGCATGTCGGACATATTAACTTATGTATATAGATTTCATAATAAAGCATAAGCATGTTAGGCCTTATTAGCAAACTTTACTAATGAAAGTATAAGTTTTGAATTTGAACGTCGACATGTTACATTGAGATTTGAATTTCGATACTTATGAACATATTTGATAGTACTTTTAGACTCGCTAATGTATCATACATGTTTTCCTACTATGTTTCATGTCGTGAAACCAAGTTTAGCGTAAACGAAGTATGCTTTCAAACTAATGACGATGATAGTTGCATGTATGCAATATGAATACTCATGAACATGCTTAATACAAGTTATATGAATACCTTATGTGTTTAAAATAACAAAGCATGATAGCTTACATGATTTCATGATGTTGTAAAGCCTTAATTTGTTTAAAATATAGATCTAGAACCTATATCATGTAAATTGAACGTGAAAAGGTTGAACGAGCATGAAAGTATCCTTTAATATGAATACATGCTATGTGATATCATATGTTGACACTTGAATTTGATTTTGACGGTTAACTTATAGAAATGCCATAACTTGCTAAAAATAAAATGTATTTAGTATTGATTGTGATTTTATGTGATATTAATAATATGAGAGCATGTTTGCTAATTGTTGCGATCTTATATGATATGAGAATGTGTTTAAATTCTAAAGGAGGAACGTTAAGGATAGAAATTATATCCTATATAACTGTGTATCTAGGTTAAAACTTAGCTTATGTGTTGATCGTATATTCGAAGATAAAATATGAAGTTAAATTATATGACTAATGAATATCATATATATACGTAACTATATTACGATAGGAATTCGAAAGTGTTGGCTAACTTTACGTGGATAGACTACGCTTAAGGCAAGTATCTAAACTTTATCTCTTTGGAGGCAAGTATCCTAACCGACGCATTTACTTTATGCAAGTATTCTATCCTTGTATATTGCGAGCTAATTTCTTTACTTAATCATTTGAATTGAATTCGCATACTTGAACTCTTATTTCATTAACGCTATTATTCATGTTGAACTTGGTATTGTTCTTGAATATTGTTAAAGTGTCTATGCCATTTGATTCGACTAGACTTATATTATTGAAAAGCGACCCAAACTAATTGATTGGTGCGGGATCTTGTATTTGACTGAGAAGAACAAGATATAACTGTCGGAGAACCGACGCGCACACATTAGTATGATTGAGTGTTATGCATAACATAGGGTACTTTAGGCTGATCACCTGTTGTACTTGTTTTTGTTGGATTTTCAGTTTATTACTGTCAATTCCTGTGGAAGTTCATAGTCCTTAGTGACTGCTCAGTATTCAGTTATCTTGAAATTTTGAATTAATTTATTATTGAATCACATTGATATTATTCTGTCCTTAGCGACTGTTATTGAGAACTGTTGATATTCTTGTTATTCTTGAACTATCAAACCTTGCTATACCCTTTCGAGAATTGAGAATTATATTACAAACCCTTATTGTATATTACTTGCTGAGCAATTAGTGCTCATTCTTGCTTATCCTAAAATATTTCAGTTAAGGCAGAGCATGGTGAACCTTCAGGCGTTGATAAGGGCAAGGGCAAGGCTACCAACTAGCTTGTGTCTTTTATGTTTTTAAATATTTTAATGTTGTATTAAGATGATGTAGTAAGACTAGATTTGATTATGTTTAAGCTTAAGTTAGATTATGTAATAAGTCATTAATTGATATTATTATGTAATCTATTAAGTACTGTAGGTTGCGAGACTTGGGGGAATAATTATAATAAATTATTGTATATTATTCTAAATTAGATATTCCGCTGTGAATGTGTGATTTTAGTTATTATTGTATTACCATGAGCACGTGACGAACCGAATTCGAGAGACCAAGTGGCGGTTCCGGATTTGGGGGCGTCACAGATAGCCCCAAGGGCAATGACGCATGGCAATGGTTAAGAAATCATAAAAACCCCAAGAATCTACTCGCGCCTGAAACTCAGGATGGAGCGAATGGTACAAAGAGTTTATACTAAACTAATTACCCTTGGGCTGGGTAAAATCTGGGACCTGCACGACATTAAGGTTAAAAATCGATTATTGGCAAAAATGGAGAATTATAGCAAATTCATATGAAAACTTCAGTACCTCATTCGCGTGCAAGTGAACGGACAGATGACGACTCAAATTAGTGCCCATCAAATCAGGAACAGATACCTGGATACCTAGAAGGAATCTAGACACAGCAGTAGGTCGAGCCTCAGGCTCAGTGACATCACCCTCCTCATAATGGGACCAATCCTCATTAAGAGGATGATGCACCTACTCGGTCAAGCGACGAACTTGTTCGGTAATCCGTGGAGTGGGGATATTCGAAGCGGTCCTCCGAAGGCGAACCCCGAATGAAGCCCTACAAAAAGCAAAGCTGCTAGGTCTGTCTGACTCCATGCCTAGACAACGAGTTCATGGGAATCAGAATAAGACGAGGTAAGTCTCTATCTTCATTTTATTTTAATATGCATTTGCGATAACCTAGAGACAAAAGACTCTTATAAATTTAATTTGGGTCATAGCATCATGCATGTCCTACACGTGTCTCAATAGATGCATATTTCATTTTGGCATAAATATCCTAGCATAGCTAAGCATGCATATAGGATCCTGTCATTTAACTCATAAAATATTTTTGCAAGAGTTTCCTCTATAATATGGAATATCCACGTGCACATAATCACACATTAAACCAATCTATGAGGGTATATCAATACAACCAAGAAATTAAATAGCAATTTAAATAGTTTTTCTAATACAATGTTAGAATACATGTCTAGACTAACTATTAAAGTGAAATATATTGCATCCATACAGTCCATATGATGATACATAAGCATGCATTGCATTACAACATGCCTATTAAGCTATCTTGTATATATGTTTAATATATTGCGGTTAACGAAGAAAGTACGATAAAACACTGGTTAAAACGCAAAAAAATTGGGTATACGTTACCTGTAGTGCGTAGAGCGAACATACAGTGGCGAAATACCCAAAATCAAGCCCGATTTGAGTAGATCTGAGAAGAAAGGTCGGATTCAATAAAGAGAATGAAAGAAAACTCAAAACAAATGAGCAAAAGTGAGCCTGACCGAGGGTATTAACCAATCCACGACTAGCCTCAGGTACATCTGTTCCATCTGCAGGTGTACATGTGGCTGCCCAAAGTGGGCCTCGCGGCTCCCTGTTTGGTAAAATGCAGTCTGAAATGCATTTTTACTGGTCCGAAGCAAAGCGATCATTTAAAAAGGTACTTTTTTGGGTCATTTTTAAGCCTCAAAAACCATAAAAAACCCTCAAAAATGGGAGAAAAATAGGGAAAATCAAAATCCTAGCCACAGAATGGCGGAAGACCAGGAAGTTCGATCAAAGTCACTTTTATCAATAATCAATTGTGTAATCCGTAGGCGACAACCTAATGAAGGCGTCGGCTTTACCCCGATGTACGTAATCCGCTGACTTGACCCTAGTGAAGGCATCGGCTTAACCCCAATGGCGTAATTCGCTGGCTTGACCCATGTGAAGGCGTCGACTTAACCCCCATGGCGTAATCCGCTGGCTTGACCCCAATGAAGGCGTCGGCATAACCCCGATGGTGCAATCCGATGGCTTGACCCCAGTGAAGGAGTTGGCTTAACCCCGATGGTGCAATCCACTGGCTTGACCCTAGTGAAGGCGTCAGCTTAACCCCGATGGTGCAATCCGCTGGCTTGACCCTAGTGAAGGCGTCGGCTTAACCCCGATGGTGCAATTCGCTGGCTTGACCCAGATGAAGGCATCGGCGTAACCCCGATGGTGCAATCCGCTGGCTTAACCCCAGTGAAGGCGTCGGCTAAACCTCGATGGTGCAATCAGCTGGCTTGACCCCAGTTGTGACGCCCCCAAATCTATACACCCGCGGTATCCAATTACGGTGCTCAAGTATTTATTCAATCAATATGATGCTTCCAAATCTATACACCCGCGGTATTCGATTCGGTGATCATATCTAAATGAATCAAAGATAACTTCTCGATAAGATATAATTCCTATCCATCCAAGGTTCACAGTATTCCATAACAGATGGTGATCCTTGATCAGGACAATACGTAGCTGTGTTTGGATACCCTCACTTGGATGTGTATAGACTGTATCTTATGAGTTTCTATTATTCATATTCCTACACAGCCGAAATCCATAATATCAGCAATAACATGATCAGTCCATATTGCCAATATCCTCACTCAGAATGTGTAAAGACTGCATTATATGAATATCTATTATCCCTAAGACCTATATAGCCAAAATCCAGAATATCGGCAATAACATGAACAGTCCATATTGCCAATATCCTCACTCGGATTGATAACTCTTAGGGATGCTGTAGTAATTTAACTATACTAAAAATGTAAAGATACACGGTTGCAAAAATAAAAGATGATAATGTATATATCATAAGTTTGATTACAAGGTTCTCAATATAGAGTACTGAATTACAGAAAGGTCTTTAAAAGACTTTACAACATTAAAACGATAATTTAAACTAATTAGCACAAGGCATCTTTCCCTTATTTGTTCCAGATGTTCCAGGGTTACCGTCTAACACTGCAAAGGAAATAATTTGCAAGAATGAGCTATGACATGCCTAACAAGTTTTTAATTATAAACACAATATTTGATTTGAAGAAATGATAGTTTAAGAAGTAATTTTAACTGAGGGTTGATAACCGAATCAGAGTCATATCAACCATTTTTGTTAGTCGCAAGGACTAAGAAAAATATATATTTCATTCGGATATGATATACGGGATCAGCCTAGTCAATATCCTAGGAGTATGCATATCATCCTAACCGTGCCCACTTGCACTTCAAGTGTTTTATTAACACTATACAAGTCCCATTTCAGGGTAATTTTCATCTCAGTATAAGATGTCTTACCAAAACAATTTGGTTTGACCAACAGTTTATGCTTGATAAACAATAATACAATAATAACTGAATAAGTAATTCATTTATTAAGTTATGCTGAAATAATAGCAATAACTTCATAATAACTGGTAATAACTTGGTTCGGTATATTATATCGAAAAGAATTCAATTAGGTTTCAAGTATTTGCGTAAAGTAAATCGATAAGGTTTAGAATACTTGCCTGAGCGAAGAACGATTATAAACGCTACTTGAAGTATTGGAAACACCTAGATATGTTAAAACATATTTATATAATTTGTTAGTATTGATAGCAATACCTAACTACTTAAACTATTCAAGTTCAGTCTAAGTTTGACATGGTTTCGGTGTCCTAAAACATTTTTATGTATTTATTACGTCAATTTTATAGTTAAACTTTATTTATAAGCTTTATTATTATTTTTGATAATTTATTTATCATTTATAATAATTTCTGGAAGCTTAGAATAATTATTAAACATTTAATTATCTGTTTAATGGATTTTTAAATCACTTATTTTATTTATAGATAATTAATATTTACTTAGAATAATTTTTAAAACCTTAGTTTTATTTTTTTAATAATTAATAATCATTTAATATAATTTTTAGAATATTAATATCATTTTTAAATAATTTATTATTATTTATAAAAGATTTATTTAATTAAATTATTAAATAATTTAATTATAAATAAATAAAATATTTATTGAATTTATGTCAAAATATTTAAAAGTTAATTTTTATAATTTAAAATAATTTTTAAAACTGGTTTTATAATTATTTCTATTTATTTTAATTTATTTAATTTTTAGAAATTATTTTTGATTCTGTCCTTCGCTATAGGTCTTTAGCGACGGAAAGTGTTGCCTTAGGTGTTCTTCAACTCTGAAGAACTAGTTTGGTCAATGTCGAGTGGTCAGTTTGACCACTCTTGATTGTGTGGTTTTAATCCGTTTCCAAGTCTCTAAGTGCTTCAATCGTGTAGTATTCATGCAGTACTACAACATGGTACCCATTTCAAACTCTAATCATAACATTACTAGAAGTTATTAGTGTTCAAAGTAGCTGCTAGGCCTGTTCATCAGTTTTTGGGTAACCAAGAAACATGGTCAATGTCGGTCAACGCTTTTATGGCCTCCAGATCCCTCAGTTCGTGTGATATGTTTTGTGTTTTGTTTGTTGTAGTTTGTATTCTATATATCAAGGTACATATATGTTACATTGATTTGGACAGAGTATGACTCTAAGGTCCAGATCTAAGTCGGTCAAAGTACAGCCAAGGGCTGTTCTTCGTGTTCATCAGGTTTCTGGAAAACCCAGAAATCTCAGTCATGCTCGGTCAACACTATTTGACCATTAATTTCGGTAATCCTATGATTTCTTTATGTGTTAGAGTGCTTTAGTGGTGTACTCTTCATGTCAGACTTCAACATAGATACAAAATATAACACAAACAACATTAAGATTGAGATATGCATGTCGGTCAAAGTACCCTGCTCGGCTGTTCATAAGATTTTTGGGTAACCCAGAAATCAGAAACAAGCGAATCGAGTGGCCACCTTGATTTGATCATATCTCTCAACCTGTTGCTCCGTTTAATATGATTCCACTTCTAGCTTACTAAGCTCATGTCATACTACAACTACAATATAACTAACACATCAATTAATTAACATACACGGATCTACAGGCCCTGACATTCGACTGTCAGACCTATTTTCCCAGAATTTTTAGTATGCTTAAAACTTCTTTTTGATGCATCTAGACGTTATGGAAACATGTTCTATGAACCCAGATCACTAACTAACATATTATTACATATTACCTAATAACAAAACGACAATTTTACTATAGCATCAAAGATCTAGCATAGAAGTAGGGTTTTTACCTTTCTTGCTTGATTTCTTCTTTCTAGCTACTGATTCTGATCTTGTGATTGCTTGGGCTTCTTATGGCATGTACTATGAGTGTTGTAGCTTCAAAATTTCGTGTTTGACCAGAATATGGGCTGCTATTTATAGAACTTAGAAACTAGGGTTTTTTTGGTCCTTTTTACCTACTTGCCTCCATAAATATCCTAGCTATGCTACTTGTGCTACTTTGGGGAGGGATCTGATAGCAAGTACATTGAACCTAGTCCTAAGTGGTGGCACCTACTTGTGAGCTAGTTCCTTTTAATTAGTAGATAAATCCCATTTTAATTAACCCTAATTATAATTAGGGTTTTGTTTTCATGATTAGGATGTTATAATTATGTAATTAACACCTAATTAGGGTTTGTAATAAGTAATTAGGGTTAGGGTTTTTAAATTTAGGTTTAGGGTTTCCTAATCTAGGGTTTACACAAATCTCAATAAGCACGACAAAGCGTTTTGTCGGTGTAAGCACGACAAAGCAGCTTGAAAATCAAATATACCGAAAAGTCCAAATACAGAGAAAAATTTCAAGCACATGGTGTCAAGCACGTCAATTTTTGGATAAAGTTTTATTTGACCTAATTCTTCAGTAGAGTATATAATAACACAATACGCATTTCAGAACGGAGAGATTTTATTTAATAAACACAGAATTTACATAACGAGTTCTTATTAGGGTTTTGGGATCTCACATTCACCCCCACTAATAAGACTTTCATCCTCGAAATTTACAGTACATGTTAAGTAAATAATTGGGGATAGTTCTCTCGTATTTTACTTTCGAGCTCCCATGTAGCCTCTTCAACGTTCTGATTTCTCCAGATCACCTTAATCGATGCTATGACTTTATTTCTTAAGACTTTCTCTTTCCGGTCGATGATATGTACAGGTTCTTCTATATAAGATAAGTCCTTCTCGATTATAATAGGCTCGTAGTTGATAACGTGTTTATAATCAGGTTTATACGGCCGTAACACAGACACATGAAATACGTTATGGATGTGATTCAACTCAAGCGGTAGTGCTATTTCATAAGCTACCTCACTTATCCTTCTCAAAATTTCA
Source organism: Panax stipuleanatus (assembly GCA_020205555.1). Classification (NCBI taxonomy): domain Eukaryota; kingdom Viridiplantae; phylum Streptophyta; class Magnoliopsida; order Apiales; family Araliaceae; genus Panax; species Panax stipuleanatus. The sequence goes on from JAINUT010000527.1 coordinate 43,295, forward strand.
AAGGGTCCGATGAATGTTGGACTTAACTTTCCTTTCTTGCCAAAACGTATTTTTCCTTTCCAAGGGGATACTTTTAAAAATACGTGGCTTCCTACGTAAAAGTTCCGTTGTTATCGGTGTGGATCCGCATACTTTTTCTGTCAATCTTAAGACGCTTGCAATCTTCTGTGTATAACTCGAATGATCTCTGTAGTTTGTTGAATTATCTCGGGTCCTAGCATTTGTCTTTCTCCGACCTCGTCCCAACACAAAGGTGTTCTACACTTCCTACCATATAGGGCTTCATAGGGTGGCATACCTATGCTAGCATGATAACTGTTGTTGTAAGCAAATTCTACTAAAGGTAACTGATCTTCCCAACTTTCTTTAAAGTCCATGACACAGGTTCTTAACATATCTTCTAAGGTTTGAATGGTTCTTTCACTTTGGCCATCTATTTGTGGGTGGTATACGGTACTTAATCGTAACTGAGTCCCTAAGTGTTTTTGAAGACTTCCCCAAAAATTTAAAGTAAATCTTGGATCTCTATCTGACACTATAGAAACAGGAACCCCATGCCTATAAATAATTTCATTTATGTATATTTTAGCTAATTTATCTAGGTTATCAGTAACTTTAATAGGTAGAAAATGAGCTGATTTAGTAAGTCTATGAACTATTACCCAAATGGCATTGTTTCCTTTTTGTGTAGCAGGAAGACCTACCATGAAATCCATGGTTATGTGTTCCCACTTCCACTCGGGTATAGGTAAGGGTTGTAATAGTCCACCCAGCTTTTGATGTTCAGCCTTAACCCTTTGACACGTGAGACATTTTCTTACCCATTCTGCTATTTCTCTTTTCATGTTTGACCACCAGAAATGTCGACTTAAGTCTTTATACATTTTCATACTACCTGGGTGCACGGTAAATTTAGAGTTATGGGCTTCATTTAAAATTTCATCTTTTAATACTTGATTTGACGGAACCCAAATTCTATCTTCATATCTTAACACCCCTTCTTGGTCTATTCTGAACTTAGCATTTTTAATGTGAGTTATTTCAAATTTACACTTTTGACATTCATCATCCCTCTCCTGAATGTCTTTAATTCTATCTAGAAGAGTTGAAACACCTTCTAGAATGAACAACTTTTGGATAGGGGTAGTTGGATCCCTTACCTTTATCTCAAGTTTATTAAATTCCTCTATTAGAACCTTATTATTAGTTATTACGTTTCATTTCTCTTGGTTCTTTCTGCTTAACACATCTGCAACTATATTGGCCTTTCCGGGATGATATAAGATTTCACAGTCAAAATCTTTTATCAGTTCTAGCCATCTCCTCTGTCTCATGTTCAATTCCTTCTGTGTGAAAATATATTTCAGACTTTTGTGATCTGTATATATTTCACATTTCTCTCCGTATAGGTAATGCCTCCAAATTTTCCGGGCAAATACTACAGCGGCTAATTCGAGGTCATGAGTAGGATATTTCTTTTCATAATCCTTAAGCTGTCATGATGCATAAGCTATCACCTTTCCATGTTGCATCAACACACACCCCAATCCTTTGTCTGATGCGTCACTATAGACTACAAGACCTCCTGTATCATCTGGTAAAGATAACACTGGTGCCATGCTTAGTCTTTTCTTCAACTCCTGGAAGCTTTCTTCACATTTTTCTGTCCAGACATATTTCACCGTCTTTCGAGTTAAATTGGTTAGCGGGGTTGCTATTTTTGAAAAATTTTGTATAAAACGCCGATAATAACTCGCTAAACCGAGAAAACTTCTTACTTCAGTTGGAGTGGTTGGTTGTTCCCAATTCACAACTGTTTTGATCTTTGCTGGATCTACCGAAATTCCATTTTTGTCAATTACATGACCTAAAAACTGAACCCATTCTAACCAAAATTCACACTTGAAAAACTTTGCATAAAGTTGTTCCTTGCGTAATATCTCCAATACGCTTCTCAAATGTTCAGCATGCTCTTCTCGTGTTTTCGAATATATCAAGATATCATCGATGAACACGACAACGAATTTATCTAAGCATGGTTTAAACACTCGATTCATCATATCCATAAATATTGCCGGTGCATTTGTTAGTCCAAAGGACATTACAAGGAACTCATAATATCCGTAGCGTGTCCTAAATGCTGTTTTTAGCACATCTTTCTTTCTTACCTTTAATTGATGATAACCTGACCGTAGGTCAATTTTTGAAAAATGTTCAGCCCCTTTTAACTGGTCAAACAAATCATCAACTCTAGGTTAAGGATACTTATTTTTTATGGTTAGTTTATTTAACTCTCAATAGTCAATACATAACCTCATGTTTCCATCCTTCTTTTTTATAAATAACACTGGTGCTCCCCAAGGTGATACACTAGGTTGTATGTACTTTTTGTCTAAGAGTTCCTGTAATTGTACTAGCAACTCTTTCAGTTCTACTGGTGCCATTCTATATGGTGGTTTAGAAACTGACGCCGCCCCCGGTGCAAGATCAATAACAAACTCGATCTCTCTATCGGGTAGAAGACTTGGTAAGTTATCAGGAAATACATCGGGAAACTCCCTAACTACAGGTATTTGTTCAAGTTGTACTTCTTCTTCCCGAGTATCTATTATATAGGCCAAATATCCTGTGCAACCTTTTCTAAGTAATCTTTCTGCCTGAGCTAAGGTCAGACATTGAGACTGCTTAGGTGAACAATCTCCGTTAAATACTACCTTTAACTTTGATGCAGTCAAAAGGTTCACTTGCTTATGATGACAGTCTATCATAGCGTTGTGATTCACCAACCAATCCATTCCTAGGATTACATCAAATTCCTCTATCTGTATTGGAATAAGGTTCACCAAAAACTTATGCCCCTTAATATCCATACTATAATTTTTATAAATAGTTTTAACATAAATTTTCTCATTATTCGTCATCTCTACACAAAATGGTACATCTAAGTTTTCACATGGTATATTCAAATTTTTAGAAAAACTATTAGATACAAATGAACAAGTAGCTCCAAAGTCGAATAATACATTTGTGTTTAAAGTGTTGATAGGGATGATACCTGTCACCACGTCCTGTGAAGCAACAACATCCCTCACCGACATATTAAACGTTCTGGCAGTCGGTCGACTCTGCTTTCCAGCTACAGCTTCTGTTGATTTGTTGTTGTTTGGTGTCCGGTTTACCCATCCAATCTGGTCTTTTGGTTTTGGGCAGTTTCTAACTTTATAATCCAAAGAACCATAGTTGAAACATCTAACCTTATTAGGACACTGAGGAGAATAGTGTCCTTCCTAACCACAGGTATAACACTTGTCCTTCTACATCTGACACTCCCCTTTATGCATTTTTCCACAGGTGATACAAGGGTCAATTTTAACCTTATTGTTCTTGTTGTTAAAGTTATTATTAACATTACTCACTTTCTTCGCAGAATTGCTTGAAATAGTATTATCCCAGTTCCTTTTGTTGTTATTAAACTTATCTGAAATGGGTTCTCCCTTATATTTTCCTCCTTCACTCTGACTCTTTTTATCTTTGTAGAATTTAATAAGGTTCTCATTTTCATTTTCAGCTATACTAGCTTTCTCTAAAATTTCTAAAAAAGTTTTTACTTGGAACACTGATATCTTGGTTTTAAACCCTCTTCGTACCTTCGAGTCTTTCTTGCTTCCGTATCAACTTGATGCGAAGCAAATCTTGCTAACTCATTAAACTTTGCTGTATATTGGGATACAGTAAGTTCCCCTTGTTTCAATTCCAAGAAACGTACTTCCATACGATCTTTTAATGATTGGGGAAAATAGTTTTCAAAGAATAGTTCCTTAAACCTATCCCACGAGACTACATTAGTTTAACAAGTAATTTTAATTGAGGGTTGATAACTGAATCGGAGTCATATCAACCATTTCTGTCAGTCGCAAGGACTTAGAAATATATATATTTCATTCGGATATGATATAGGGGATCAGCTTAGTCAATATCCTAGGAGTATGCATATCATCCTAACCGTGCCCACGTGCACTTCAAATGTTTTATTAACACTATACAAGTCCCATTTCAGGATTTTCATCTCAGTATAAGATGTCTTACCAAAATAATTTGGTTTGACCAACAGTTTATGCTTGATAAATAATAATACAATAATAACTGAATAAGTAATTCATTTCTTAAGTTATGCTGAAACAATAGCAATAACTTCACAATAACTGGTAATAACTTGGTTCGGTATATTATATCGAAAAGAATTCAATTAGGTTTCAAGTATTTGCGTAAAGTAAATCGATAAGGTTTAGAATACTTGCCTGAGCGAAGAACAATTATAAACGCTACTTGAAGTATTTGAAACACCTAGATATGTTAAAACATATTTATATAATTCGTTAGTATTGATAGCAATACCTAACTACTTAAACTATTCAAGTTCAGTCTAAGTTTGACATGGTTTCGGTGTCCTAAAATATTTTTATGTATTTATTACATCAATTTTATAGTTAAACTTTATTTATAAACTTTATTATTATTTTTGATAATTTATTTATCATTTATAATAATTTTTGGAAGCTTAAAATAATTATTAAACATTTAACTATCTGTTTAAATGATTTTTAAATCATTTGTTTTATTTATAGATAATTAATATTTACTTAGAATAATTTTTAAAACCTTAGTTTTATTTTTTTAATAATTAATAATCATTTAATATAATTTTCAAAATATTAATGTCATTTTTAAATAATTTATTATTATTTATAAATGATTTATTTAATTTAATTATAAATAAATAAAATATTTATTGAATTTTATGTCAAAATATTTAAAAGTTAATTTTTATAATTTAAAATAATTTTTAAAACTGATTTTATAATTATTTCTATTTATTTTAATTTATTTACTTTTTAGAAATTATTTTTGATTATGTCCGTCGCTATAGGTCTTTAGCGACGAAAAGTGTTGCCTTAGGTGTTCTTCAACTCTGAAGAACTAGTTTGGTTAACGCCGAGTGGTCAGTTTGACCACTCTTGATTGTGTGGTTTTAATCCGTTTCCAAGTCTCTAAGTGCTTCAATCGTGTAGTATTCATGTAGTACTATAACATAGTACCCATTTCAGACTCTAATCATAACATTACTAGAAGTTATTAGTGTTCAAAGTAGCTGCTAGGCCTGTTCATCAGTTTCTGGGTAACCTAGAAACATGGTCAATGTCGGTCAACGCTTTTATGGCCTCCAGATCCCTCAGTTCGTGTGATATGTTTTGTGTTTTGTTTGTTGTAGTTTGTAGTCTATATATCAAGGTACATATATGTTACATTGATTTGGACAGAGTATGAATCTAAGGTTCAGATCTAAGTCGGTCAAAGTACAGCGAAGGGTTGTTCTTCATGTTCATCAGGTTTCTGGAAAACCCAGAAATCTCAGTCATGCTCGGTCAACGCTATTTGACCAATAATTCCGGTAATCCTATGATTTTTTTATGTGTTAGAGTGCTTCAGTGGTGTACTCTTCATGTCAGACTTCAACATAGATACAAAATATAACACAAACAACATTAAGATTGAGAGATGCATGTCGGTCAAAGTACCCTGCTCGGCTGTTCATAAGATTTCTAGGTAACCTAGAAATCAGAAACAAGCGAATCGAGTGGCCATCTTGATTTAATCATATCTCTCAGCCTGTAGCTCCGTTTAACATGATTCCACTTCTAGCTTACTAAGCTCATGTCATACTACAACTACAATACAACTAACACATCAATTAATTAACATACACGGATCTACAGGCCCTGACATTCGACTGTCAGACCTATTTTCCCAGAATTTTTTGTTTGCTTAAAACTTTTTTTTGATGCATCTAGACGTTATGGAAACATGTTCTATGAACCCAGATCACTAACTAATATGTTATTACATATTACCTAACAACAAAACAACAATTTTACTATAGCATCAAAAATCTAGCATAGAATTAGGGTTTTTACCTTTCTTGCTTGATTTCTTCTTTCTAACTACTGATTCTAATCTTGTGATTGCTTGGGCTTCTTATGGCATGTACTATGAGTGTTGTAGCTTCAAAATTTCGTGTTTGACCAGAATATGGGCTGCTATTTATAGAACTTAGAAACTAGGGTTTTTTTGGTCCTTTTTACCTACTTGCCTCCATAAATATCCTAGCTATGTTACTTGTGCTACTTTGGGGAGGGATCTGATAGCAAGTACATTGAACCTAGTCCTAAGTGGTGGCACCTACTTGTGAGCTAGTTCCTTTTAATTAGTAGCTAAATCTCACTTTAATTAACCATAATTGCAATTAGGGTTTTGTTTTTCATGATTAGGATGTTATAATTATGTAATTAACACCTAGTTAGGATTTAGTTAACATAGTTAGAGTTAAGGATAATTTAATTTAGGTTTATAATAAGTAATTAGGGTTAGGGTTTAGTAATTAGGGTTAAGGTTTTTAAATTTAGGTTTAGGGTTTCCTAATCTAGGGTTTACACAAATCTCAATAAGCACGACAAAGCGTTTTGTCAGTGTAAGCACGACAAAGCAGCTTGAAAATTCAAATATACCGAAAAGTCCGAATATGGAGAAAAATTTCAAGCACGAGGTGTCAAGCACTTCAATCTTTGGATAAAGTTTTATTTGACCTAATTCTTTAGTAGAAAATATAATAACACAATACGCATTTCAGAACGGAGAGATTTTATTTAATAAACACAGAATTTACATAACGAGTTCTTATTAGGGTCTTGGGATCTCACACCAGTGAAGGCGTCGTCTTAACCCCAATGGTACAGTCCGTTGGCTTGACCCCAGTGACGACATCGGCCTAACCCTAATGATGTAATCCATTGGCAATAACCCAACGCAGATCGGCTTGACCCCAATAATGAATCTGTTAGCTACAACCCCAACGAAGATCTTGATAGTACCCGACGACGTTCGTACAATCTTTATTCTCCCAAGTAGATGGGGTGTAACCTTTTTTCAAATTTTAACTCATACATTTCATTACATACTTTACACATGACATTGCATCATTAAATATACCTTGTCATGTATTTTTTTGTCTAGTAATCTTTTTCGTGTTTATTCCATTGCATTGCATAAAAATGATAAAGAGGGGCATCAGTAGACACTCGAAATTTTGCTTTCCTTGGACTAACCTTTCTGGAGGGTAAAAGCATAATTTTACTTCGGAGACAACCCCGAGGTAGGGCAAAGGTATCTTTTCACCCTGGAGACAACCCCATGGAGAAATCAAAGTGCCAACGACGCCCAGACACAACGCGGACCGAACAAGGATCGCAAAGCTGAGAAAGTGGCCATAAGAAGTCACTGCAACAACCATTAAATTGCGTGCTGAGCCGATTGATGACCCTTAAAAATCAGAAGATACCTTTCATCTTATTACATCATCTTCCCAGACTTCGATTCAATCAGACTCGACCTTATTTTGCAGCCTTCCACAAGAACTTTCTAGGATTTTTGGGTACAGAGCTCAACTTTCATCGGATCGAGAGCGAAGGAACAAACTTCGAGGCAGCGAGACCCACGAGGCCCAGCCGTAGGTGTACTTGCGGCTGCCCCGGGATCTTTAAGTCAGTAGCAGCAGCTCATTAAGAAAAAAAGAAGAAGAATGAGTTAGAGAGAGAAATAGATTTTAGAGACCCTTGAGCATTGTATACCAACTGTGAGTTGTTTAATCTTCTATATCATACATATTGATTGTCTAGAGTGGTATAAGTTGATCCCGAGCCAAAAGAAGCTTGTTCACGCGTCCCCCAAGGTGAAAAATGTTCATTTTGGTCATTTTCTTTGTAAAGTTTGTTCTAAATACTAGATTTATGTTATAAATATATTGCTTGAATCTAGTTAAACTTGTTGTTTTTTATATAGATTGTGTAATAGTTGGTAGATTTAGAGTTTCTACCGGTTATTTTGTGCATATTTAGCTGTAAATCAAGTCCGGAGCTAGATCTACCTAGATCTAAGCCGGATCTAGCCTTTTGGATGGTTATGGAGCATGAATCCCTAACCTATATGCTAGATTGGTTTAGATTAATAGTAGATCTAGATGTTGTACTGCTTATGGTCAGTCTCGATCACTCCGTAGAGCCCTAGATCTATATCTAGAGGTGAGGGGGTCCTAATGGCTCGTAACGGGGATTTCAAACGATGAAATCACCTAATAACGAGTTTAGGATATGTTGTATATACCTATTTAAGTTTAATAATGTGAGCCTCGGAATCCCGATGTCGAGATCTAATGATCGGATCTTGACTTGATTCCCACGATAGACGTTTCATTTTTAATGTAACGTTTAAATAACGTGAAATTGTTGTACGTGTAATAATGGATCTTAAAACGAGTTCGAGGGGTTAGTCCCGAGAATTCAGATTTAAGATCCTGTGATAGTGAAAATCATGTTTGTGGGCGCTGGAATCATTGAGATGACTTTCATGCCCGACGATGATCCGACCATTTTTGGCACTTTATTGCATACATTATCACCGTAAAATAATTTTCAAATAAAACCACAAAGAGCTTTCATGAAGAATAAAGCAATTTAGGTAAATCACCTAATTAACATAAAGATAAAAGGAATTATCGAAGTTCTCAATTCCTAGTCGAGCGAAGAATTTAAAAACCCTTTTCCAAAAAAAATTATTTCAAATTATATATATTTTATCTAAAAACAAACTTTTGTTAAATCAAATCCTTCGTACCTAGGTGCAAAAGAGAGGTACAATACTACTTTCAAATAACTCACAATGAGGCTCAGAATAAACTTTCAAATTAAAGTACTAAGCACAATAACACACACACACACACACACACACACTTTATGCATAGGAAATCAATAAGAAGCGATAACCGTGTTTTCACGGAGGTCGAGGTGTTCAACATTTTTTCCTCACTTAACCAAGCCCCCGAACTCTATTAATCTCGGGTTTCCAGACCAATCCTACAGAGTCACATATTGGACCATATTGCGAAAACCTTCAAAATTCGGATGAGTTGGTACATCCATTTAAAATTATGCAAACTGGCGGCTTTGTCTAATTCGGTCCAATCATCATCAATAAATTAAACTTTATAAACTAAGTCGACTAATGTCTTTCTTTTCCTTAAAACAAATCAAATCGACACATCGAAAGATAAAAAGTAGAAGCAAGGAAAACAAGGAAAAAAATTAATAAAGATTAGAAACAGGAACCGATCTTTTTCCCAGCGTCGACATTATATATAAAGCTGGATTGAAAAATAATATATATTATGAATTTACAATTACGTGGATAAATTTAATTTATAATATTTTTTAAATATATTTGATATAGTAGGCTAATTTTATAATCCTTGTAGACACTCGAAATTTTTTGCATTCCTGGTACTAACCCTGCAAGAGGGAAAAATCGCCAAACTCAGCCCCGGTCACCAATATCGGGATGTCAACTGATCCTCGGTCACCAATACTGAGACAACCACAGCTCCGGTCATCAATATCTGGATGTCAACTCAACCCCGATCACCAATACCGGGACAACCACAGCCCCGATCACCCGGCCACTAATAACGGGACAACCACATCCCCTGTCTCAATGCTGGGCCATCAGTTCAACCCCGGTCCTAATACCGGGAAGCCAGTTCAACCCCGGTCCCAATATCGGGAAGTCAGCTCAACCATGATCTCAATACCGGGACATCAGGGCATCCCTGGTCTCAATACCGGGCCGTCAGATCAACCTCGTCTCAATATCGGGCGATCATATTAACCCCAATCTCAATACCAAACCGTCAGATCAATCTCGGTCTTAATATCGGGCCCTAAGATCAACCCCGATCTCAATACCGGGACATCAGATCAACCCTGGTCTCAATACTGGGCCCTCAGATCAACCCCGGTCTCAATACCGGGACATCAGGTCAACCCCAGTCTCAATACCGGACCATCAAGTTAACCCCGGTCTCAATACTAAGTAATCAATTCAGCCCTGGTCACAACCCGGGAGGTATAATTAAGCCCCGGTCACAATCAGGAGATCCAGTTCAGCCCCAGAGATAACTCTGGGAAGCCAATTCAACCTTCGGAGATAAACCTAAAGCATCACATCATCCCTGGAGTCAACCTTGGGAGGACCAAGTCAACCTCATAGACGACCCTGAGGACAAACAGAATCGGCTGGGAGCCAAACCTCGGGGAACAACCCCAGGAAGACAGTCGAAGAACGTGCTAGCACAGTAAACAACCCTAGAGGGGCAAAAATGGTCATTTTACTAACTTAAAACTGATTCAATCAAAACCAAGCCGAATTGATGCCATCAAGGTCAGAAAGAACCATAACATTCATCCCGAGTGAAAACAGCGCAAGACAGATCAACGGACAAACTGCGGGGAATCAAAGACCTGGTTATCAACTAGTCTTTTAGACTCAGAAAAGATTTTATCCCATGTCATTGCGACACTCTCGGCGAGGGCTTTTCGAAAAGATATAGCACGCCTCAAACGGACGCTCTGATCAAAAGTTAGAAAGTTTTAAATCTGACATGGCATTGCTCGGAGTGCACACACTTCGATGCAATGGGGCCCACCACCTCTACCTGCCACGTGGAGCCGCAGTTAGAGTGGAGGCAACCGGAGATAGAGCTGCTTCCACCTGGCTTATATATATGAGGTGACCCCCAGCTCATTTCATAATTCAGAAACTCTTTGAACCCCTGCCCGTTTGGTTTTCCAGCTATTTTCTTGTCTTCCAAACCCAAATTTTTTCACTCTAACACGTAGAAATACCCACATACTATCACATATCAAAAATTAACCGGTAGATTTAGACGTTTAAAGTCTACGATTTGGCAAAAAGCCCGTATAGCAGTCCATTGTGAGTATTTTTACGATCAGAAAGTTATTACTACTTCTTTGCACTTTTATACACTTGCATATCAAGTTTTGTTTTCTAAATATGCTCAAAACTCAGTTCTATGGCCGTTTTTGTTAACTTTTGGTACATTTTAGTATCTAAACGCATTTTCTAGCATTTTTACAACTCGGATTGATGATCCGTCACTTCTAACAGCTTTTATATACTTGCATCTTCGTTATTAGCAACTTCGGCTTACTGGGTTATTTTCCCAGTCTGGGTTTGGATTTTTTTGTATATAGTTAACTGTATATGTACTAATTTTTCAATTCTGTCAAGCCCGGATGTCAAATTCGCGGTAGTTTACTGCTTATATATATATATATATATACAATTATATGCAACATTCACCATACTGGGTTATCTTCCCAGTCCTGGTTTGACTACTTTTCTGTCTATATTTAACTATATATATATTTACATTCTATTTCGGCCTAGATCATTTTGTGGCCTTTTTACTATTTTTGCACCATTCACCATACTGGGTTATCTTCCCAGTCTTGATTTGACTACTTTTCTGTCTATATTTAACTATATATATATATTTACATTCCAGTTCTGCCTGGATCATTCTGTGGCCTTTTTACTGTTTTAATATATTTATATTTATATTTTCGTCCAGGCCTCGGAGTGAAAACCCACCGCCCTTTACTGTTTTTTCTATATATATTTCAATTCTGCCTAGCCTGGATCATTCCGTAGCTTTTACTGCTTTTTATAAATATATATATATATATATATATATATATATATATATTTACTTTCCAATCCGGGCACAGGCGTAAAAACCCATCGCCCTTTTTACAGTTTATATATATATATATATATATATATATATATATTTCATTTCTGTCAAAGCCTGGATCATTCTGTGGTTATTTACAACTTTTATAAATAAATATATATATATATATATATATTTCAATTCCAGTACGGGCTTGCAAGTGAAAACTCATCGCCCTTTACAGCTTTTTTATATATATAATTATATATATATATATATATATTGCTTTACTTATTTTTATTAAATTATTACTTTAAATATTCATTTGATATGAATCGACACTGACATTTCTGCTGGCGAACTAGATTTCTTTAAATCTCGCCAACTCTAGCTTTCAAACAGTTCAAAATAGGTTCAGACAGAACTGGGAAGCTAGGCTGAAATTTATTTAAATCTAGCATTTTTCTAGTGTCAGTTATAAAAGCTACTTCGCGGCCCTTAGATCGCTATCTAGTGGGAACGAGACGCTTTGGGTCATATGCGAGCCAGGATTTACTGATGAATCCTTGGTTCTGGCGATATTTGGATATATATATTTCTGTACAAATTTGAGCTGTGCAGGTTTATTGGCTTCTCTATGTGAGCCTAGGAATCGTGGGATTCATGATCAAACTTATCAGAATCTGATTCCCACGATGAACAAACACCACTTTACAAATGTACCCTTCTAGTTTTTCTGTAAAAATGTACATACAAAAGACCTTAAAACGATTATTCAAATTTAAGGTCTCAACATAGTGAAAATATGGTTTGTCGTATCAGAGTCACTCTGATGGCTGTCATGCTCATGAGAAGACCTACACTTGTATATGTTTTGTGGTCGAGGATGCTTCGCAGCCCGACAATCACCATTCAAATTGAGCCTTAAGGCTGAAAAGATAAAACTGAAGTATCGATGTGCTTCAATTCATATGTTAGCGTAAGGGGTTTGAAAACCTTCTTTCAAAACGTCATTTTAATAATCTTATCAAAAATAAAAGCTTTTGCAAATCAAATCAAACACTTTTGCAAATCAAATCAAACACTTTTTGCAAATCAAATCAAACCCTTCGTATATAAGTTCAACGATGCATAAACATACTTCTAATCAAAACATAGGCCCAATTTCTTCCAGCATTCATACACACATTTCAGATTTAAAAGGAAAATATTGAAAAGATGCGGTATCGTGTTTACACAGGAGTTGTGGGGTGCCTAACACCTTCCCCACACTTAACCAAGCCCCCAAACTCAAAACTTCGGTTTCAAAGATCAAGTGTCGACAGTGTCCAGCAATTGGGCCTCTTTTCAAAACAAAACTAGGTTGAGTTGGTACAACCATTTCAAATCCACCAACTGGCGACTCTGTAAAACGTTCAAATCGTCGATATGATACATGTTAGTCTTTTCCTAAAAAACCCTTCAAAACCTTTTTTATAAATAAAAAGAGTAAGGGTAGACAAAACTTAGGAAGAGAGAAAGATCCGGGTTATGACCCGACCAGCGGATTTTTAATTAAAGCATGATTACATGGATTTGATTAAGCTAAAACAGATTATAATTGATATAAATCATGTTATGGACATCTATTAACACATAGAATCATTATTTCATGCATTAATCACAAAATAGTTGTTTAGAGAGAACTCAATTGGCTTTCATGGAGAATATATAACAACGTGAAATATAAAACTTGGGATGAAGAGATTACTCTTGCTAACTCTGTTTGATGCTATAAACTTTAATTCTCCAATTTTTCTTTCTTCAATTCTCAATTCTCTCTCAAATTTTCTCTCTAAGTTTGCTTAACTGATATGATATAATATGAAGGAATGAAGTCTGAATATAGATAGAAGCAACTTATAATTATTTAATCGGTGAAGTCATGGGTATCAGTTAAGCGCATCAGGCCTTAACTGCTCTCATGTTCCATAGGCATTGTTTGGTTGGTCACAAAAGAGCTCCTTTCCCATTTAATTTAATTAAAGTGTTTATTATATACTTTATTTGTCACATTTTAATTTATCAAATAATTATCATTTAAATTAAATAAATAAAAGATAATATTACACATTAAATCACATCATCACATAATAAAATTTTTTATTTATTAATTATGAAAAATTATTAAATCTCTAATTAATTATTAAATTAATTAGAACAACATTCTAATTATTAAACAATTCAATTAATTTAATAATTTTAATTAAAGTCACACTTTAAATCATAAAATTTCTCCACATTAAATTAGTCAATGTAACACACATAATTATATATTCTACCATAATTCCATCAAATATTTATTTAACTCAATAAATAAATTATCAAAAATATTTATTTAATTCAATTAATATTTAAAATCAATTACAAAATTCTCGTTCGTCACACCTCTAGAGGCCAAACACTTTGGTGGCTAACGTTGATCAAAGGAAGAAATCAATCCCGGATATTCAAATAGATCACGAAGAACAAGGAGTTGAACTCGTACTTGTAGAAGTTTCGTTCTACAAGGGTATGAATCGAATCTCCTTCTATTTTGTTTTAATTATTAACTGTGCATAAAGAATGATCCGGGTAATTGGTTTGTAAGAAAAAAATTTAAACTTTGATATACCATACTTCTGCTATTTTGCAATTTGATTGCGCCATGATTTCACACAAAACCTAACAGTGGTATCAGAGCCAAACCTTTATGCGAGTTATTAATTGTCTAGATTTGATATATATACTGATATGTGTTTTGAAAATTTTAATTGGGCATAATAGTTAGCTAGGAATTATATTTTTTGGAGAAAACTGCACAATTCGCTAACCAGAAAAACAGATACTGCCCAGCGGCATTGCAGCGCCGGTCACAAGCCTTGCAGCAGTGCTGCAGCTCTGGCTCCGTGTTCCTAAAGGTGACGTAGCGCTGCAGCGCCGAATGCTAGTTCATTCGCATCGCTGCAGCGCCAGCTCCGTGTCCCAGTTGATGATGACGTGGCGCGGTAGCTCCGGATGCCAGTTCACTGGCAGCGCTGCAGTGCTACCCCAGCAGAATTTTTTTTAAAATAAAAGGTTTATTTTAATTAAAAATTAAAAATTTAATGTTTTCTTTAAATCCAGATTAATAAAGAAGTTTACTAGATTTGGAATTGGATTAAAATAAAGATGTTTATTTTAATTAGAATTGAATTTCATGCTAACTAATTAGAGTTGGAATAGGATTCCATGATAACTAATTAAAATTGAAATTGGTTTCCGAAACTAACTAGGATTGCCTATTAAATCGATATCAATGTATATATTAAATGTTTTATTTATTGATGCATCTAGTGATATGTATGAAAATAAATGGGGTTGATTATGGACTATTGACCAATGTGATTGGATTTTATTTTAGTTGAATGCTTGAATGAATGAGTTTTATTAAATGGGGTCTGCGTACCTCGTCTTCTCTAATTTTTCTTGATGTAAAATTCTATCTCCCTCTTATATACTTCTCCTTGACTGCTGATCAAGGTTTCTATTTATATTAAATAGTTTATGTAATAGGACTAGTTAGAATTATTTTGAAGAAATTGGAGACCAAAGAGCAAGGAGTACGTGAAGACCCGTTTGTAATGGAGTCCAGGTTTAAATGTAATAGTTATGTTTAAATTTATTCTTGCACTCCTAGGTTTGACCTTTTGGTTCACTTGGTTGCTCTAGTGAACCAAACTAGAATAAAAGTCCATAATCAATCCGGGTAGAATATAGTATTCTATATGTGCATGCTAAGTATTATATATATATTATATTTTATGCAAACATACTTCGCATGTTTTATAAAATAACGAGTATTTTATATATATATGTGCATGCGTGCTAAACAAGGTGAGACTAATAATAACAAACCCCTCAAAGAAATTATATTAAGTCTAAAGCGTTCAAAGATATTTGGAATATCGAACGTCGCCTTCTAGCATGATAAAATTAATAGAGTATTAAATATTTAATATGAGTTTGTTGTGCACCCGCAAGGCAAGTATTAAGTATTTAAGATGTTAATTTAATCACATTTGATGTTTATGAAGAAAATTGAACAATATTATTTTGTTGTGCACACACAAGGATAATATTTTTCTTTTTTGAATATATGGAAGTGCTAGGTTGGATTTAACTTAAATCATTTTAGTTCGGATGTGCACACACTTGACCATTATGATCTAAGAGAAAAAATACAAGGAGTTACATGATGATATAATTGATAAGAGTTGTCTACCTATTTACTTATATATAGTTTGTTGTGCACACACAAGACTATATACATTTGAAATAGGATTCTTATTCTCACTAGCAAATCTTTAACTAGATTTTGCTGAACTATATAAGTGAGGGTAATATAATTTGAAGAAAATAGTGGGAGATACTAATTTAAAATAAGACCTGATTTATGTTGGTATGTAAATAATTAATTAAATGAATGTTTGCTAAAATGTTGTCTTTTCACATGCAGAAATTTAAAAATGTCGAATTCACTAATTTCACTGCGTAACATACTTGATGCTAACAAACTGACCGGACCAAATTACACGGACTGGCTAAGGAATATGAGAATAGTTCTCAATGCTGAAAAGATTTCTTATGTCCTAAATTCACTTGTCCCTGGAACTGTTCCAGAAACAGCCTCTGAGAAAAAGATTGCCACTATTATTAAGTGGCAAGATGATGCATCTGTGGCTCAATGCATCATGCTTGCATCCATGAATAACAAGCTTCAGCGTCAGCATCAAAAATATGGATGCTCCTACTATGTTGCTTCACCTTAAGGAGTTGTATGGTGAACAAAGTAGGACTGTTAGATATGAGATATCTAATGAGCTCTTTCGATCTCGGATGACCGAGGGCACTGTCATTTAGACTCATGTCCTAAGGGTGATCAATCTGATTGAACGCCTTGGACAGCTTGGGTTCATCATGAATGGGGATTTGAGTCAAGACTTAATCTTGTAGTCACTCCCTGAGACCTTCTCATAGTTTGTAGTAAATTTCCACATGAATAAGTTAGATGTTAGCTTGCCTGAATTACTTAACATGTTGAAAACTGCAGAAGGTCGCTTCCCGTCCAAGAAGAACTATGTTTTAATGGTGGATGATTCTTCCAAGAGAAGGAAGAGGCCCAAGGTATCTTCTGAAAAGAAGAAATCTAAGAAGGCTAAGGGCAAGGTAACTAGGAAGGATCAAAAGAAACCTGATCAAGCTAGCAAAGGAATGTGCTTCCATTGCAATGAGTCGGGTCATTGGAAGAGGAACTGCAAGAAGGTTCTGGCAGAGAAGAAGGTTGGAGAAGCTTCGACTTCCAATCAAGGTTTGTTTATGATTGAAATTAATTTTTCAGAAAGTCAAAATTATACTTGGGTATTGGATACCGGCTGTGGTTCTCACATATGTAATACTGTGCATGGACTGGTCAGAAGTAGAAAGTTGAATAAGGATGAGGTTGTCCTACGAGTGGGAAATAGAGCAAAGGTTGTTGCATTAGCTGTAGGCACTTATTGTTTAGCACTGCCTACGGGAAAGTCCATTTATTTAAATAATTGTTATTTTGTTTCGAATATCATTAGAAACATTATTTCTATTTCTGTATTAGATATGGATGGATTTGACATTATAATAAAGAACAACATTTGTTCTATTTATAATAGCAATATTTTATATGGTGTTGGTAATTTGCGAAACACACTTTATATACTTAACTTGCATGAAAATATATTTCAAATAAAACAAACTAAGAAAAGGAAAAGAGATGATGTTAATTAAACCTATACGTGGCACTGTAGACTCGGTCATATCAATGAAACAAGATTATCCAAGTTGCATAAGGATGGGCTCTTAGAGCTATCTGATTATGAATCATATCCAACTTGTGAATCTTATCTCATAGGTAAAATAACTAAATCTCCTTTTAGTGAAAAAGGAGAAAGAGTTACAGAGTTGTTAGCGTTGGTTCACACAGATGTTTGTGGACCTATGACAACGAATGCACGGGGAGGGTATTCTTATTTTATTACTTTCACTGATGATCACTCAAGATTTGGATATATGTATTTAATGAAAAACAAATCTGAATCATTTGAAAAGTTCAAAGAGTTCAGAAGTGAAATAGAGAAACAAACTGGCAAAAGTATTAAGATTCTTTGATCGGATCGAGGCAGTGAATACTTAAGCGGTGAGTTTCTCAATTGTCTCAAAGATAATGGCATAATCTCACAATGGACTCCACCAGGAACACCACAATTAAATGGTGTATCTTAAAGGAGAAATCGAACATTGTTGAACATGGTTCGTTCCATGATGAGTTTTACCGATCTTCTAGTATCATTCAGGGCTTATGCCCTAGAAGCGACTGCATATCTACTAAATAAGATCCCCTCAAAATCCGTCCCCAAGACTCCATATGAGATGTGGACAGGGAGGAAACCTGGTCTTAAGCATGTTAAGATTTGGGGATGTCCAACTTATGTGAAAATGTTTCAAAATAATAAGCTTGGGACAAGATCTGATAAGTGTACGTTTGTGGGATATCCTAAAGAAAGTTTGGGATACTATTTTTACAATCCTACAAAGAAAAAGGTGTTTATTGCGAAACACACTACCTTCTTGGAAAAGGAGTTTATCCTTGAAGGGGCTAGTGGGAGGAAAATATATATTGAAGAAATTCAAGAACTAAAAACCACTACAGATCAATTGGATGAACCTGTCCAAGTAAAGACACCTTCTGTACAACACCCTATTCGTAAATATGGAAGGATACCGAAGATACCTGAAAGGTTTGGATTCATCATAGAGAATGACGATGAGGTACACATCATTAATGATGATGATACATTAAATTATGAACATGCTATGAGTAATAAAGACTCAGGGAAATGGCTTTAAGCCATGAAATTCGAGATGGACTCCATGGATGAGAACCAAGTATGGACTTTGGTTTCACCACCTGAAGGTATTAAGACTATTGGGTGTAAATGGGTCTTTAAAAGAAAGACTGGAGCGGACGACAAGGTAACAACCCGGGTTAAATTCTGAGTCCGAAACAAATCTCAGGCCAAATCCCAAGTCCGAATCGAATCAAATCCATCCAAAATAAGGCCTTTAAATCACTGTCCCAATAGTATCTTCTTGGGTCATCTTAGCCCACCACAGGCTCACCCAAAAGTCATGACTGAAGGTACTATTGGTAGTAACTTATTTCCTTATACACAGACAAACTTTTTCACTATCTTTCAATATGGAACTAGGGTGTTACAGAGATCTATAAGGCCCGACTGGTTGCAAAAGGTTTCAAACAAAGACAAGGTGTTGACTATGATGAAACCTTCTTAACAGTAGCAATGCTCAAGTCCATTCGGATTTTGCTTGGGATTGCAGCTTATTATGACTATGAGATCTGGCAGATGGACGTGAAAACTGCCTTACTCAATGGAAAACTTGAGGAGGATGTGTATATGACACAGCCAGAGGAATTTATTTCAAAGGTTGGAACAAATCAAGTCTATAAGCTGCAACGATCCATTTATGGATTGAAGCAAGCTTCTCGTAGATGGAACATCCGTTTTAATGAGACAATTAAAGAGTTTGATTTTATCAAAAATGAGGATGAACCATGTGTGTACAAGAAAGTTAGTGGGAGCGCAGTTTTATTCCTTGTATTATATGTTAATGATATATTACTGATAGGGAATGACATTCCTATGCTACAATCGATTAAAATCTGATTTTCTAAACACTTCTCTATGAAGGACTTGGGAGAAGCATCCTATATTTTAGGGATAAAGATCTACAGAGATAGATCTAAAAGGATGTTTGGTTTATCCCAAGGAACGTACATTGACTCGATGCTAAAGAGGTTTAGCATGGAAGATTCTAAAAGAGGTCTCATGCCGATAAGCCATGGAATACATCTCTCCAAGAAACAGGCCCCAAAGACACCTGAGGAGAGAGACCGTATGAGTAAGATTTCTTATGCTTCAGCAATAGGATCTATCATGTACGGTATGATATGTACTAGACCGGATGTCGCTCATGCACTTAGTGTAACAAGCAGGCATTAGTCGAATCCAGGAGAAGAGCACTGGAAGACAGTGAAAAATATCCTAAAATACTTACGAAGGACTAAGGATGTATTTCTTGTCTACGGTGGGTCTGAATTAAAACTCGAGGGCTTCACGGACTCAAGTTTTCAAACGGACCAAGATGACAGTAAATCTGTTTTAAGGTATTATTTACCTTGAACGGAGGCGCAGTGAGTTGGAAGAGTTCCAAGCACCAAACAGTTGTTGATTCAGTGACATAGGTAGAGTACATAGCTGCAAGTGTAGCTGCAAATGAGGCTATTTGGATGAAGAAGTTCATAACAGAATTTGGTGTGGTTCCTAGCGTTGGAGGAGTAGTCCTCTTATATTGTGACAACACCGGAGCTGTTGCACAGGCTAAGGAACCCAGGTCTCATCAGAAATCCAAACATGTGTTACGACGATTTCACTTGATCAGGGAGATCATGGAAAAAGGAGACGTCACCTTGGAGCGTGTAGACTATCAAGACAACATTGCAGATCTATTTACTAAAGCTTTAAAACAACAGCAGTTTGATCGTCACTTAGAGAAGATGGGTATGAGATACCATTGCGATTGGATTTAGTGCAAGTGGGAGATTGAAAGTAGTATGCATACAAGCCATTCATGTATGATGATAAATCATATACTTTGTAAACGATCTTATTTATTTGTTAATAAAAGTATTCATTTATTAAAGGCATTTAATTATCTACAAGATGCTATTTTTATAATATGTAAATAACCCATAGTTTTAAACAATGCTTTTAGAATCATGATGTTGATCATGCTAATGAGATCTAAATTCTTAGAAAGCTTAAAACTAAAATAGTTCCCAATCATTGGATTACTAAAAAGGGGATTAGTAAATCCGGATAGATTGGTACATATGTTGCTTGCTCATTGGATGAGGATGATTGATCTCATGATCATTTGTGTGGAGACACTAAATCAATTATGTAGATGCTTATTGGAGAATAAGTACACTGAATATGACATGCTAAGGAATACCTAAAGGAGTTTTACTCGCCTGTCAATAGGAATTCCTAATGTGATAGTAGTACAAGTGATCCTTGGACTTGAGATCATCATAGTATCTTATGTGTAATGAATTATTCTTTGACTTATTCCTTAAGACCCTTAGGGTATATCAAAGTGTATGCTTGGATGTAATAAATTACATATGGAGATAATGAATGATCAATAAAGAATCTACCACTTTTAGTAAAAAAAGAGATATGTCCTATGTGATTCGTTAAATGACAACCTAGTAGTCGTTGGCCAAGGCAGAAGGAAATTAGAAAGGAGTTTTTAATTTGCATTATTTGGAGTTGTGCATTTTCTAATCGAAATACATATAATTAAATAAAATAAGACTTGATAGTAATTCCATGTCTTATATTTAATTTGGACATTGTATGGTGGAAGGATTGAATTGTATTGTAACTATTAACTCACAAGTTCTTTTATGATTAATGTTGAAATCTATATTATCTGGATAGTCGTTGATCGCTAGGGAGGCTTATCCCTATTGTAGAATAAATGTTATTTATTTAAATAAATTATTAGTTTAATTTATTTATTTAAATAAGATTAGAATTGTTCTAATTGATTTATTCACAACCGGTTTAATATGAAGATCCTAAAGGGTCACACCATAAAAGAAAGAATCATTATTTAAGAATGTAATGACATAATCGTAATAATATGTTAAGTGTAATTAATTTAATCTATGGTGATAGAATAAATTAAATAGCTTAATGTTTATTATTTAATATTTTGGAAATATTTAATATAAATTAATAAGGGGAGTCTTACTAATATTGTTATAATTATTATTATTTTAATTTCTAAAGATGTTTAAGAATTAATTTAATATTAGTGCTCTCATTTATTCCTAATGAGATTAGGAGACAAATTAATTAAAGGAGTTTAATTAATTATTCCCAATATGTTGGAAAGCCTAATTAATTAAAGGAGTTTAATTAATTAAATGAAACTCTATTTCTAATAGGATTAGAAGGGTTGACCAATATCTATATAAGAGGAGTCTTGTGTTAGATATCAGTTGATAAAATTTCAATTGTTGGAGAGTACTCCTTTTCTACAGAGAATAAAAAACTAAGGTTTAGCCAACCACCCTCCATCTAGAACAATTCCTCTTACTTGGTAGATCACCTTTAGAGGCGAAACACTTGGGTGGCTAACGTTGATCAAAGGAAGGAATCAATCCCGGATATTCAAGGAGATCACGAAGAATAAGGAGTTGAACTCGTACCTTTGAAAGCTTTGTTCTACAAGGTTATGAATCTAATCTCCTAAAATTTTATTTTAATTAATAACTGTGCATAAATGATGATCCGGGTAATTGGTTTGTAAGAAAAAAATTTAAAATTTGATATACCATGCTTCTGCTATTTTGAAATTTGATTGCGCCATGATTTCACACAAAACCTAACACAGATTGCAAGTTATGAAGGTTCAAGAAAACAGCGCGTTGGTGGAGCGCACGTACTTTGAGACTGCGGAGCCCATGCGTCTGGGACCACCAGGCCCAGTCGGGGGTAGACCTGTGGCCATCAGAGTCTATATATACCCCTCCCCCTCTTAGCTTATAGAAGAAGAGAGGGAAGAAGAAAGGGCTGCGACGGGAGAATTAGAGGCTAGGTCAAATGGAGGCTCTAACTCACTCCGATTCTTGTAAAACTTCTTTGTAAACGTTCATACTCATATATACTACAACATATCAAATTCTAACCGGTGGGAAACGAGTACCAGGGTGCCAAAAGCCGTTCGAGAGCCGTTCTAGTGATGTACTGTAAGATTTCTCAAGATCTGTCTTATTCGCCTACCCTAATAAGTATATAAGTGCTATATACATATATTTAGTAGCTTATATTTGCCAGATCTGAAGTTTTAAATGTTCATTTCTTGTAAATAGTAAATATTTGAGCTGTATTGACTAGATCTATACTGGATCTAGCCAGATCTAGCTTTTAACCAGTTCAAAAGTTATAAAACTTAAACTTGGAAGCTAGAGTAGCTAAGATCTGTACAGATCTAGTTTTCTTTCTAGTTTTTATAAATATTTAGCGACCACGTGACCCTAGATTTGTATCTAGAGGATACTGGAAGCTATGAGCTACGCACGTATGAAGATTTGACTGATGAATCTTTCATTTAGCGACGTCTGGTAAAGTTTTGCGTTTTATTGCAATATATTCATTATACAAGCTTTTTATTTAAGATTCTATGAGCATAAGAGCCACAGGATCTACGATTCAACTCATGGATCTAGATTCGGTTCCCATGATGGACCTGGTTGAGTTGTACAGCCAGCTTGCAAATTTTATAATTGTAAATATAGGACCTTAAAACGGTTATCCGAATTTAAGGTCCCCATAATAATGGAAATCCTATGTGTGGTGTCCGGGCATACTTTGATGGTTTTCATGCCCATAAGGAGCCCGACACCTATATATATTATTTTTTAGAGAATGCTTCGCATACTGAGAATAAAATCAAAATAAGCCGAATATAGAAGAAAATGGAAGTATCAAAAGGCACAAATTCCCATGAGAGTGAAAGGGTTTGAAAACCGCTCTTCAAAACATCATTTTTACATTCTTGTCTAAAAATGGACTTTTCAATAAATAAAACCCTTCGTATATAGGTCCAACGAAGCACAATATGTTTTTCAAATAAAGCACTTAGGCCCAATTAACTACAGCACACACACACACACACACATACACAATGATTAGGGATTGAAAAGCGCTGTAATCGTGTTTCACGAAAGTCGGGGGGTGCCTACCACCTTCCCTTCGCTTAATCAAGCCCCCGAACTCTATGAATCTCGATTTCCAAGACCAATTAAACAGAGTCCAATAATTGGGCCATATTGCAAAACCTTTCAAAACTCGGTTGAGTTGGTACAACCATTTTAACTCATACCAACTAGCGGCTCTATCTAATTCGGACCAATAAAATCAAATCTTTTCAAATCGTCGACGTTATATGTCGAACTCTTTCTAAAATCTCACCCTCAGATCAAAAAAAATCATATAGAAAACATAAAGGGTAAGAAACATATATGAAAAGGGATCAATTTTCCCGGCGTCGACACTAGAGCAATGAACATGATCCGTGTGTCATCAAATTAAACTCAAAACAAAACAGTATTTGCTGATTTTTTCCCAATACCCACTGTTCAAGTTCAAACAAAACTCATAAAAATACCAAATTAAACCTTCAGTATATAACAGTAGGTGCCTTTTTCTTTTCTAAACAACATATCAATCAATAATTTAATTTCTTCTATTTTGTGCTAACAACAATTTAGGAATTCTTAAACCTAACTACAAAAAAAATTAAACCCTAACCTGTAAATAAAAGGTACTTAACTATGGAGGAAGAAGAAGACCCAAGTCGCCGCCGGCACCACCAGTCCTGACCCCAGTCGTCGCCGCCGCAGGTACCACCACACCTGACCACAGTCGAATTTAATTCCACAAATGGACTATGGACCAAATTCAGGAGCTTACAGAAAGAAGAAATTTGGAAGAGATGAGAAGGAGAAGAAATATGGAGGAGTGGATTCGCCGCTGAGGCTAAAAGAAATAAGAACGGAAAAGAAGGAAAAGAGAATAGGGCTGCTGGTGCACCTAATTAAAAAAAAGGAATAAGCTCGACGAAATTCCGTCGAGTTTATTTCTGTCACCTTTACTTATTTTCTACGAACCATTCCATCGACTCAACACATATTCCATCGACTTTAATACTCGCACTAGCGGGAAAGCTGGGCGCCAAGGAGAGGGGCTTAATTCCGACAGATGTTCGTCGACTATAGTCTAACCTGGACAGAATATTCAATCAGAATTATATTAAAGTCGACAGAATTCATTCCGTCAAAATTAATTCCATCGGAGATAACCCTTTTTCTTGTAGTGAAAGGGCTTGCTAGTTAGAAAAAGGTGGTGGAAAAATATAACACTCCCAAACCATCACTACCTGTGTTGGCATAACCATTAGGGTTGTTTTGTTGTTCTCCTTACTCATATTATTTTTAGTCATGTGCTAGTTATGTGCATTTTAATGACGATATAATTTTTAATTTGACTATATATAATTGAAGTCTCGACACTTAATGTCTCTCTTGTCTCTTAGTAATACCCTTTGGGACCTTTTTATTTTTATAAGATAATTATACCCTCATTATTTAGAGTGCACGTGATCAACACATTAGTTCAGATTGAAAAATATCCACTCAACAATAAAAATCACCAGTTGTGACGGTAGTATAACTATGTTGGCACTAACATTAGGGTTGCTTTGTTTTTCCCCTTAACTTATCATTAATCTCAAAGTGGACAAGAGATTTGGGATATAACAAAAGG
This sequence comes from Panax stipuleanatus, assembly GCA_020205555.1. NCBI lineage: Eukaryota > Viridiplantae > Streptophyta > Magnoliopsida > Apiales > Araliaceae > Panax > Panax stipuleanatus. The sequence goes on from JAINUT010000527.1 coordinate 68,444, forward strand.
GGCATGAAAGTAAGATAGATGCTAGGGCAAAATGAGAATGTGAGGAACAGATCTATATCAGTCCAAAGTATATATAGAGGTGACAATGAGGTCAAATAAATATTAATTTCATATTCCTTATTAATGTCAGTAGTACTCCTACAAGGAATCAACCTGGATCATAATACTGGTTTACTTTGGTAAGTTGATTTCAAGCACTTCATAATGCAGATGCACTTGATTAGGGGAATCTTTTAGAACTAATTTTAAATAAAGAAATAAGTATTTATTTTATTATAAATAATTTCTTCATGTGCATTTTTTGGATAAATGAAAGAGGAAACGCTAATGTTAGAGCACACAAGTGTCGTTGGAACAGTTAGTATTTGCTGAATTAGTATATTTACTCTGATAGTATCAATACTATTTGGCAGATAACAGCCTTAAGCCATACATTCTCATTATATATATTTATAACTATGACGCGTATATTGCAAGACTTTTTAATTTATAAAGAAAAACATACCCTTCACTGTCATATTTAGTATATGGCTGGTATACATCATGTTAGGTATATGGCTTTTTTGCATGGTATATGTATTGTATATGACTTTTTTGTTCCACAAAGTTGTCACGCGCACAGTCAGAAATTCATCCCTAAATTTTAGTTTTTCTTAATTAGGTTTTCTAAGTGGTTGACTTGTGTCAATTCTATTATTTTGACAGAAACTCCCCCAAATTGAGGCATATGTAGATTTAGAAGGGGCAAAAATGTCAAAATACTATCTTAAATTAAAACAAATCTAAAATTTTAAATTTTAATAATAATTTTTAGAAAAATTAAAATTTTTGAATTTATATAATCCAAAATAGAGTTAAATTTCATAAAATATTTATATAGAAAAAATTAATTTAGAAATGTTATTATATGTGAGACATTGGATAAAATTTAGTCCAAGTAATAGAATTGACAAAAACTTTTTATATTTGGAGGACTCAATTGACGAAAAATGAACTTCGGAGGTGGAAGCTCATTTGCATTCTAAATGAAAAAGGGATATGAGAAAGTGAAATATAACTCTACAAACTAAACCCTATTCAGACTCTAGAGGAGGAATCTAATTTAAATATAATCGTTATGATAGGATGTTGGAAATTTCTGATGCGACTGTTGCAGTAGCATTCTCAGCCATCGCTTGACCTGGCCGCACAATCAATAGTGGCTCCTCATGTGCGCTTTTGGATTGATCACCAAAACTAACAAATTCATCACGTGAAATGGCAGGATAGGGATTAAGATTCTGTCACTTTCTATTAGGATGGGATCTCATGTGGCCCGAGAGGGCTTGTGGTTAGAAAAGGGTCATGGCAAATATAACACTCCCAACCCGTCATTAGTAGCGGTAGAATAGTTGCGTTGTCATGACCATTAGGGTTGTTTTGCTTTTACCTTTACTCCAATTATTTTTAGTCTTGTGGTACTTATGTGCATTTTAATTACGGTATAATTGTCAATTTAACTATATATAATTGAAGTCTCTCTTGTTGCTTAGTACTACCCTTTGGGACCATTTTATGGTTAAAAGATAATTATACCCTCATTATTTCGAGTGCACATAATCAACACATTAGTTGAGATTGAAAAATGTCAACGCAACAATAAAAATTCACCATTTGTGACGGTTGAACAACTATGTTGGCATTAGCATTGCCATTGATCTCGAAGTGGACATGAGATTTGGGAAATAACAATAGGGGCAGGAAATTAAGATAGATGCTAGAGCAAAATGAGAATGTGAGGAACAGATCTATATATGTCCAAATTATATATAGAGGCGACAATGTGGTAAAATATATATTAATTTCACATTCCTTATTAATGTCAGTACTCCTGCAAGGAATCAACCTGGATCATAATACTGGTTCACTTTGGTAAACTAAGGTCAAACACTTCATAATGCTGATGCACTTGATCAATGGAATCTTTTAGAATTAATTTGCAATAAAGAAGTAAATATTTAGTTTATTATAAATAATCTCTTCATATGCATTTTATGGATAAATTAAGGAGGAAAAGCTAATGTTAGATCACACAAGTCTCATTGGAATAAATAGGTTAGTATTTGTTAAATTAGTATATTTACTCTAATAATATCAATATTATTGGGTAGATAACAACCTTTTGTTATAAATTTCCATTAAGGATATTTATAAATATGACACCTATATTGCAAGACATTTTAATTTATAAATCAAAACATACCATTCACTGCCAAATTTGGTATATGCATGTATATATCTTGTTAGGTATATGACTTTTTTGCATGGTATATAAATTGGGTATATGCATGGAATATGACTATTTTGTCACACAAAGTTGCCACGAGCGTGGTATGAAAGCCATCCCTAAATTTTATCTTTTGCAAAAGGTTAATTTCTTATTACACTCTGAATTATACACCATTTTACCATTTGTACATTGATGTTTAAACGCTTTCATCTCGCTACCCTAAGTACTATTAAGTAAGCATAACTGACCCTTTTGTAATTTTTGACCATTTAAATTGTGAAACGTGGCCATTTTTCGCCAAATAAATTGAAGAAAAGGGTCAGTTATACTTACTTAACAGTACTTGAGGTAGTGTGATGGAAGCATTTAAACATTAGGGTACGAATGGTAAAAGGGTGTATACATCGGGGTGTAATATGCAATTAACCATTTTGAAAATTAGGTTTTTAAAGTTTTTTATTCGTGTCAATTCTGTTATTTGGATAAAAACTTCTTCAAATTGAGGCATGCGTAAATTTAGTAAGGGCAAAAAGGTCGAAAAAACTAATTGAAATTAAAAAAATCTAAAATTTTGAATTTTAATAATTATTTTTAGAAAAAAAAAATTGAATACAATTTCAAAAAATATTTATATAATAAAAAACTAATTTAGAAAGCTTATTATATGGGAGAAGTTGGATAAAGTTTGGTGCAAGTAATAAAATTGACACAAATCCACTTCTTATACCTATAGGCCCCAATTGACGAAGAACGAACTTTGGAGTAGGAAACTCGTTTACATCCAGTATGAAAAAAAAGGATATAATACATAGAAATATGACTCTACAAACTAAACCATATTCAGACTCTAGAGGAGGAGTCTCATTTAAATATATTTGTTATGATAGGACGTTGGAACCTTCTGATGTGACTGTTGGAGTAGTAGCATTCTCAGTCGTCGCCCCGACCTAGCGGCATAACCAATAGTGGCTCCTCATGTGCGCTTTTGGCTTGATCACCAAAACTAACAAATTCATCACGGGAAAAGGCAGAAGGGGGATTAAACTTGTGCCACTTCCTATTAAGATGGGACCTCATATGGCTCGAGAGGGCTTACTGGTTAGAAAAGGGTGTTGACAAATATAAAACTCCCAAACCATCACTATTGGCGGCAAAACAGCTGTGTTAGCATGACCATTAGGGTTGTTTTGTTGTTCCCATTAATTGCTCCAATTATTTTTAGTCATGTGTTAGTTATGTGCATTTTAATGACGGTATAATTGTTAATTTGACTATATATAATTGAAGTCTGGACACTTGAAGTTTCTCTTATCGCTTATTACTTCCCTTTGGGACCTTTTTATGGTTAAAAGATAATTATACCCTCATTATTTAAAGTGTACATGATCAGCACATTAGTTGGGATTAAAAAATATCAACTCAACAATAAAAAATCACTGGTTGTGACAGTTGTACAACTATGTTAGCATAAACATTAGGGTTATTTTGTTGTTCCCCTTGACTTACCATTGATCTCAAATTGGACAAGAGATTTGGGATATAACAAAAGGGGCAGGAAATTAAGATAAATGCTATGGAAAAATTAGAATGTGAGGAATAGATCTTTATCAGTCCAAAGTATAAGTGTTAGGTTTGTAAGATTCATGGACAAAATCAAATTGCATTAAAATAGCGGAAGTGTGAAAAATTAGAGTTATAAAATTTTACAAATCATATACCCGGATCATCGTTTATGCACAGTTATTAATTAAACCGAAATAGATGGAGATTAGATTCATACCCTCGTAGAAACTAGCTTCCTCAAGTACAAGTTCAACTCTAATTCCTTTTCGCGTTCAACTTGAATCTACCGAGTAGATTCCTTCCTTTGATCAACGTTAGCCACCCAAGTGTTTGGCCTCTAGAGGTGATCCACCAAGAAAGAATAAGAATTCAAGAGAAGGGTGTTTGGCTAAATCCTAGTTTCCTTCTCTCTAGAAAAAGAGTGCTCTCTCAACTCTTGGAATTAAATTTCTAACCTTGTTCTATAATAAGACTTTCTTATTTATAAATGTAGGCAACCCTCCTAAACAATTTAGGATTGAGGTTTTATATAATTAATTAAACTCCTTTATTAATTTGACTTTCCAATTCTATTGGAATAATTAAACTCCTTAATTAATTAGCCTCCTAATCTTATTAGGAATATATATGAGAGAGGAGAGCGAGAGTATCTTATTAATTAATTCCCAAACTCCTTTAGAAATTACTAATAATAATAATAATAATAGTGTCGACGTTGGGAAAAAATTGCGAGTCGAGTTGGACCCGAATCTTTCTCTCTTCCTAAGTTCTACCCTCATTTTTATCTTTTTATGTGAAAAAGGTTTTGAAGGGGTTTTTTAGGAAAGGCCAACATGTACCATGTCGACGATTTGAACGTTTTACAGAGTCGCCAGTGGTATATTTGAAATGATTGTACCAACTTAATCGAGTTTTGTTTGAAAGGAGGCCCAATTGTTGGACACTGTCGAAACTAAATCTTTGAAACTGAAGTTCTAAGTTAGAGGCTTGGTTAAGTGTGGGGAAGGTGTTAGGCACCCCACAACTCCCGTGAAAACACGGTACCACATCTTTTTAATATTTTCCTTTTAAATCTGCAATGTGTGCGTGTATGCTGGAAGAAATTAGGCCTATGTTTGATTGATTGAAAGTATGTTTATGCATCATTGAACCTATATACGAAGGGTTTGATTTGATTTGCAAAAGTCTTTTTTATATAAGATATTAAAATGATGTTTTGAAAGCAAGTTTTTAAACCTTTACGCTCACATAAGAATGAAGCATATGGATACTTTCTTTTTTATCTTTTCAGCCTTTTTGGCTCAATTTGAATGGTGATTGTTGGGCTGCGAAGCATCCTCGACCATAGAATATATGACAAGTGTCGGTCTTCTCATGGGTATGACAGCATCGGAGTGACTCTGACACAATAAATCATATTTTCACTATGTTGAGACCTTAAACCCGGATAACCATTTTAAGGTCTTTTGGATGTACATTTATTTAGAAAAACTGGCAGGGTACATTTGTAAAGTAAAGTTTGTCCATCGTGGGAATCAGATTCTGATCAGTTTGATCACGAATCCCACGATTCATAGGCTCACAAAGGGAAGCCAATAAAACCTGCACAGCTGAAAATGTGCAGAAAAATGTATATTTACATCTAACCATCGCAAGAACCAAGGATTCATCAGTAATCATGGCCTGCTCATAGCCAAAGCTTCTCGTTCCCACTAGATTTCGATCTAAAGGCATCGAGATTGCTTCCTAAATGAATAAAACTTGAAAAATGCTAGATTTAAGTAATCTCAGTCATTCTAGCTTTCCGGTTCCGTCTTGACCTATTTTGAACCGTTTGAAAGGTAGAGTTGGTGAGATTTATAGAAATCTAGTTCACCCAAAGAAATGTCAACGCCGATTCAAATCAAATGAATATTTAAAGCATAATTTAATCACAATGAATAAAAGATATATATAGTTATATATATACATATATATATATATATATATATATATATATATATATATATAACGAAAGCGGTAAAGGGTGATGGGTTTTCACTCCGATGCCCGGACTGGAATATAAATATTTATATATTTATAAAAGCTGTAAAAAGCTAGGGAGTAATCCAGGCTGAATAGAATGGGAATATATATATATAAAAGCGGTAAAGGGCGACGGAGTCAATCCTGTGCCCGGACTTGAATGGATATATATATATATATATATATATATATATATATATAAAATCTGTAAAAAGCCACGGATGATCCAGGCTTGATAGAATGGAAATATATATACTATATATATATATATATCTATATATATCTATATAGTTATAAAAGAGCCACGGGATGATCTAGGGTCGACTGAATGTAAATATAATATAAAAAAAAAATGTAAAAGAGCCACGGGATGATCCAAGGCTAGACAGAATTAAATATAAAGAACATATATATCTATATATAAATATAAGTATATATAAAAAGTTGTAAAAAAGTCACAAAATTGTCTAGGCTCAACAGAAAGTAAATATATATAAAACTATAAAGGGCGACAACACATTTATCCTTTGCCCGGACAGAAATGAAAGTATATATATATATATATATATATATATATATATATATAGTTATAAAAGCAAGTAAAAAGGCCACAAATATCCAGGGCAAACTGGAATGTAAAAAGTTAATATATACAGTTAGATATATATATCTAAAGTAATAAAAAAGGCCACGAAGTAGAACTCCAGGCCCGAATAAGTTAGAAAAATTGGATATATAGTTATATATATAAAAGCAATATAACTACCACATATTTGATCAGCCGGGCTGCCAGAATTGAAAAGTTATTATATATATAGTTAAATATATACAAAAAGCCAAAACCGGACTGGGAAGATAACTAGTCCGACGAAGTTGCTATAAACGTATATATATATATAGATAAACTAATAAAAGTGACGGATCGTTAATCCGACTTGTAGAAATGCAGTAGTAAACGAGTTTAAATGTTACTAAAATGTACAAAAACATAATCAAAAACGGCCACGAACTGAGTTCCGGGCATAATTCGAAAACAAAACGTAACGTGCAAGTGTATAAATGCGCAAAGAAGTAATATAAACTTTTTGATCGTAACAAATAGTCACAATGGACTGCTACACAGGTTTTTTTTTGCCACTTGGTAGGCTTCAACGTCCGTTTACACTAGTTAATTTTGTGTATGTGGTAGTATATGAGTTATACCTACGTGTTAGATAGTAATAAAATTTTAGTTTGGAAGTACAAGAAATATGACTGAGAAACGAAACGGGTAGATGTTCAAAGCGTTTGGAATTATGAAATAAGCTGGGGTGCACTCATATATATAGATCCGATGGAAGCGGGCCTACCCGCTACAGCTGCGGGTCTACCTGGCTCCACGTGGAAGCCCGGGGGACGGTCCCGTCGTCTCGAAGTATGTACACTCCGCGCAATGCGAGGTTAGATTCGAAACTTTATAACTTTTGATTGGAGCGTCCGTTTGAGGCGTGCTATACCTTTCGAAAAGCCTCGTCGAGAGTGTCGCAATGATATGGGATTAAACTTTTTTTTCAGTCCAAAAAGATGGGTTCATAACCAGGTCTTTGATTCCTCGAGTTTATCCGTTGAGTTATTTTGCGCTGCTTCCAATCGGGATCACTAGTATGGTTCGTTTTAACCTTGGTGGAATCAATTCGGCTTGAGTTTGACCGAATCATCTTAAATTTTGTAAAATAACCATTTTACCCCTCCCGGGGTTGCCTTTAGGGCTGACATGGCCTTTGATTGACTTCCAGGGGTTGTCTCCGAGGTTTGGATTCCACCGATTTCTGTTTGTCACTCAGGGTTATCTCTAAGGCTGACTTGGTTCCTTCTAAGTTTTCTTTTAGAGATGTTGTGAGGCTTCGGGGTTGTCTCCAAAGTTGATTTGAACCTCCCTGGGATGAGATTGGGGCTAACCTGTACTTCTTGGGATGAGACCGAGGCTGACCTGTACTTCCCGAAGTTAAGACCGGGGCTGACCTGTACCTCCCGGATTGAGACCGAGGGCTGACCTGTACCTCCTGGGTTGAGACCGAGGCTGACACCTGTACCTCCTGGGGTTAAGATCGGGGCTGACTTGTACTTCCGGGGTTGAGACCGGGGCTGACCTGTACCTCTCAGGGTTGAAACCGGAGAGGACCAGTACCTCCCGAGTTGAGACCGGCTGACCTGTACTTCCTGGGTTGAGACCGGGCCGACGTGTACTTCCCGGGTTGAGATCGGGGCTGACCTGTACTTCTCGAGTTGAGACGGGGGCTGACCTGTACTTCCTGGGTTTAGACCGGGGCTGACCCTGTACCTTCTAGGTTAAGACCGGGGCTGGCCAGTACCTCCCGGATTGAGACCGGGGCTGACCTGTACTTCCCAGCTTGAGATCGGGGATGACCTGACTATTTTGCCCTCCTACAAGGTTAGTAACATGAACATAAAATCTCGATTGTCTACAACATAACTGTAGAAAATTTTGAGTGTCTACAGATGTCCCTGTTTATCATATTTTTGTAATGTAATGAAATAAACATGATAAAGATTGTTAGACACTAGGAATATGATGAATGCAAATGTAATACAATGCATGACATAATATGTGATGAATGTTAGATGACTTTAAGGGGTTTGGGTTATCATTGAATGTTTACGTTATTTTCTGCTGGGGATAACGTCATTCATGATAACCCTTGGGGCAGCACTGTCAGGCGGTTACTAGTAGGATATCACTGGTAGGCTATCTCAAACTGCCCTCGTCACTTTCTGCTGGGAATGACGTTACTCATGATAGCTTTTGTGGATTTTTTGGACTCCTACCTCGAATTGCATCTTGCAAAGTCAAGATGACTACCGAACCCTTCTCAGTGCCTCCTCTGAGTATCTGTATAATAGATTTCATCATTTGTCCTCCGTGGAGATTGATTGATATACTGTCTTCACCACCGGATCATTCCCAATGTTTCACTAGAGTGGTTGCCAAAGGCTGATGTCACCGAACCGTTTCCAATGCTTTGCTGGGGTTGTGCCAATAGCTGAACTGTCGTCAGTCTGTACCCGACAATTCACTAGGGTTGAGACAATGGCTGAACTGTCATTGGTCTATAACCGATGTTTCGTTGGGGTTGAGCCAACGGCTGAATTGTCATTGGTCTGTACCCGACGCTTCGCTAGGGTTGAGCCAACTGCTGAACTGCCATCGATCTGTACCTGACCCTTCGCTGGGGTTGAGTCAACGACTAAACTATCACCGGTCCGTACCCGAAGCTTCGCTGGTGTTGATCCAACAGCTGATCTGTAACCGGTCTGTACCCGACACTTCGATGGGGTTGAGCCAACGGTCTAAACTGTCATCTGTCTGTGCACGACGCTTCGCTGGGGTTGAGAGCCAATGGCTGAACTGTCACCATTCTGTACCCAACTCTTTGCTGTGGTTGAGTCAAGGACTGAATTGTCACCGGTCTGTACCCGATGCTTCAAAAGTGGCAGTTTTGATAGTTTTGTGCAGTTTTTCAATAATTTTTAGTAGTTTTCATCATGGTCCCCGAATATTGCTTCGGGATGATTACCAATGGCTTTCATGAAGTTCCACCCTCTGTCAGGAATTCGCTGCTTAATCGCAGGATTTCAGGACAAACCGCCCAATCGCGTAGCAGTTTTTTCTCAGATTTGATATTTCAGCTCTTGTAAACTCCGTTTCAACTCGAACTGGACCGAGTCGGAGGGGGCGGGGCCCACCCTAGGGAGCCACAAGTAGGGGGTGTGACAAGCCGCAGGTGGGCCCGCTCCTTCTGCTGATTTATATTGGGCAGCAGCAAGCTCATAAACTCATTTTCAATTTTGAGTTTCTATAGAAATCCGATTTTCTTTTTTAGATCTATGGAGTTCAGACATCTTTTTTTAGATCCTCAGCAGCCACGCGTTCTGCACGTCTCAGGTGACGTTTTCATCCCTTATTTTCTAGTTTTAATGGTTAGAATTGTGTAAACCATGTAGGGTGCTTTTGAACGTAATGTACCAAAAATGTATGTTTATATGACTTGATAAAAATTTTCTGACTTCATAAGTATGCATATTTTACTGCAATGCATGTTTTGATGTAAGAAAATTTGAATTCTGAGACAGTCAATTTTTGTTCTTTATGATCAGTTACTCATCCTTTTTGAGGCCTAGTGAGCCTGGATTTTCAACTAAAATGTCCATGGTAATTTGGCTACCATGTGAGGTTTTTTTGTTTTTTTTTTTTCATAAATATGAACTATTTTTTGTTTTTGGGAAGGTGTGCTGCCGAATGGCCACCTAGGCATGATTGTGTGCATGCGGATAGTCCATTTTACAAAGGAGACTCTAGCAAAAAAAATTCAAAAGCCTGAGGATTTAATAAACATGTAGTTTTGGCTCTACTGGGGATTTTGACTGACCCATGCATGTTTTAGGATTTTAAAATACATAAAATACTGATTTAAATTAATAAGCCATAGATTTAGGCTTACCTCACCCTTTCTGAGGTGATTTGGAAAATTTGTCAAGGTTATGGACCGAGATTGACCCGGGAGTGCTAGCAAGGTCGTTTCTGGAGTTAGACGGAGGAGAGTCTCCGATGTCCCTCAGTCACGGCCAGCCCGGCCGCCTCGTAGATTGGCTTAGTTAGTGATCCGTCTGATCCAGGCTGATCCTCTGGTTGATATAGATGATGAGGAGGCTCTATTTGTAGTGCCACTCCAGGAGCTGCTAGGAGACTTGAGTCGCTATCCTTCGAAATTCCTTCATGCCAAGGAGGTGACTGAAGCTTTCTTCTTTTGGAATTTTTTTCTTTCTTTTGCCATTATCGGAGCATAGGTTTGATATGGGTTGGCTTTTGATGCAGGTTCCTGGCTTTATGTAGCCTAGAGGGAACTGTTTTAATGTGCATTCTCTTTACCACACTTCGCACCAGGATTACAGGGACATTATTGATACCTGGGGGTTTTAAGCATTCTTTTCTATCCCACCTCGCCGTTGCCCCTAGGATTATATGAGGGCTTTTTCTGAGCGTTGGTTTCCACAAGACTCAGTCTCTCCACTTGCTAGATTGTGAGGTGATGATGATGCCTATGGATTGGAGGTTCATCACCGGGATATAGTTTGAGGGTGAACCAGTGCCTGTTGTGGCTTACATTACACCCACTGCCGTTCAGTCCCTCCTGGGAGTTCCTGCGATGATCATCAAGGGTCGGACGGTCCGATCTGGTCCCTTAAGTATAGATGCCCATAGTGGGGCTTTAACTGAGCCTCTGCTTGATGATTAGAGGGTTAGGGATCGCATCCTGTGGCGGACTGTTCTTAGTGATCAGTCAGGGGATGTTTCCTGGCGGACAACTCTGCGACGGTGTCCTTTGCCCTGGTCAATGCCATTCGATATATGGAGCACCTCAGTGACTTTGATTGGGGGTACCTATACCTTTGCCTATTTTCTCTGAGGTATGCGCATGCACTCGGAAGGTGTGACGGAGCTTGGCTAGGGTTCTACCCATTCCTACTGGCGAGTACATCTTTCTTGTACCTTTTTGATTTTTGCATTTACATTTGTCAATCTTGGTCACTGAGGACGTTTGATATTTGTATGGCCAATTTTGGGCATATGAGAGGCTTTCCTTGCCTACGTCTTGCCACCACTTTTAGGGCTGGGAGGACTTATCCTCAGGGACGACGTTGGCACCACTCCACTCTGACGGAGGTCCCTGTAGCTGAGGGATTCACCCATTCCCGCCTACAGCTTGAGCTTTTGACAGCCGGATCGATCTCATGTGTACCGTATACCTCAACTTTTTGACAGTCGGGTTTTGAGGGCGGTTTCCCACTAGCCGAGAGTTTGCACTATTCCACCCGTAAAGTCCCATTTTTGACAGAGGGAGGTTGGGAGCTATATTTAGGAGAGCGTGCTATCAGGAGCATCAAGGGGCAAATCCGCATTCCCTTTATTCCTTCTGCTTGGCATCATTGTCCCTTAGTTCAGCCGCTTACAGATGTGACGCCCCCAAATCCGGTTTCCCAGAACCTCGGACTTGCTACGTTATGATACATCATTTCTATAACTATTGCGGAAAATATAAACATAAATTGTTTATACAATAACCTTACAGATAACTCCCAAGGTCTGAAACCTTAACTTAATGTCTGCCCTTCAATATCTTATACGACATACAATGTCATTTGCATCCAATACTATTACAATTTTAACCGTACAATAATCCAATCCTGGAACTTGCCTTTGCATTTGCCTGTGTCCGAAGTTTCTTCTTTAATCTGAAATGTTTATCATGATATAGCAAGGGCGAGCAACAAGTTGCTCAGCAAGTTTAAGTTCAAATGAAGATATATCATGATTGAAAGAATAATAAGCTGACAAACTTTCAACAATATAAGAATTATAAAAGAACATGAATCAATAATGCTGAATAGCCAACAATGAACATGAATAATTCAACTAGATAATATGGTAATGAAGGTGATCAGCCTTTCATACCTGATGAACATATGCAACATGCACTAAGTGCGAATCAATAAATCAGTATAGATGTGAATAATTAACAATAATTATTCACGAACATGCTTTGAAATATAACTCAAAGTTTGAGTTAGAGAAAACTTGCTCAATAAAAGAGTATAGGAACTTGCCTGTATCGTTGATTACTGCTACGCAATCTTATTTAATCGCTTTATTGAAAAGACCTATCAGTTATAAGATTGATCTTTCAATTAGCACACCATACCTTATAAGTAAACTATCTAACATTTAAACACATAGTCAAATATTAGATAACCTTAACACTATACATATACACAAGTCTAAACCTAGCACACATCGAGTCTTTAATAATATTCCATATAGTATACTAAGTGGTTTCCCACAAATAACTAACAAATTAGTTTTCGTCTCGTCTACACTGTTTTTACAGTGAGTTAGATCGGTTACTAATTCGTAGATCCCTTCCCTATATGAAGGAGTCGTTTAGTCCAGCTACTATACATCAACCATTAAAGAGTACGATTGCACTACCTTAAACTTAACACTTACTGTATCATATAACTTGTGAATTAACACTTAGTCTTTCATTTTATAAGTCCTTTATAATTTAGTAAGCTGAATTCCTAATCCAGCAACCTAAATTCAAACTGAACTATAATCCAGCAACCTGGATTCACACAATCCCACAATCCCACAATCCAGCAACCTTGATTCAAACTAACATCCAATCCAGCAAGCCTGGATTCAACTGACATCCAATCTAGTAACCTGGACTATCCAAACAGATCATTCCAGCAACTTGATGGCCAATCCAGCAAACCAAATTGCAATCCAGCAACCTGATGGTCAATCCAACAAGTTGGATTCCCCTTTTTAATCTAATCATCTTATTATTTTTTTATCTTTTTTCCAAACATAAATACATGTATTCCATACACAAAAATAATTTTTCAGGAATTTTTCAATTTCCTTTAGTATTTTTCAAAAATCCATTTCTAGTTAATTCCTTAAGAAAATAGCTACCTCATGCTTAACTCCAAAAATTCCCAACTCTTGGTGGGATCTTACACATGTTATCGTGAGCCTCCGGTTTAAATTTTGTGGCCATCGGAGTTACACAACTCCGGTTATAGCTATTTTCGTCGAAAAAACGCAAATATTGAAATGGTCATAACTTGCTCATTTAAGTCAGAATGAGCTCATTTTTGGACACAAGCTACTTTATCCCATATATTTTCATGTCCCAAAAGTCCTAATTTTATTTCACAAGTTAAGTGGACAAAACAGTCCCTTAAATTTCCAGACAGCCTACTTTTTGTCATTTTCGGTTTTGGTGTCCCTTTGCTAAAAATAGTCCACATGGAATTTTTCAGTGATTTCCACTTGAATTGATTAGAAGACTTCCAGATCTAACTCTAAAAATTAACCCACACTCAATAATTCAAAATACTCTAGGAGATATGGTTGTTTGAATTTTAGTTTACGTTTTCCCCAAAATTTGATTTTCCAGTTTTTGTGTTGTGTAAGAAAACTTTCATGATCTCTTGATTAATCCAACATTAGACATCATAAACCATCATAACATATACTAATACCTCTAAGATCATAAATCTACCATCATCCATGATCTATTGCATCAAACCTTCATCAAATCAAAGCAAAACATAATTTATGCTAAGAAAATTAAGATTTTCAACCTTTTGAAACATAGTTTCATTCTTCTTGCTTTGGATCCAATTTTTAACACTTGAAAGTTCTAGATCTAAGTATATAACACTTATATACATATAGATTCAATGGTTTTGGAGTTTTGAACCATAGATCCAAGTTTTGATTGAAAATAATCAACCAACTAAAATAAATTTGATAAAAGGTGGTTTATACCTTCTTGGAACATCTTCTTCCTTCTTCTTCCTATAATTTGTTTATGGGACTTTGATAATTTACAAAACTCTCTCTCTCTTTCCTCTAAGGGCTGCCGAAACTCACCCCCCTTTTCTCTCTCCTTTCTATTCTTTCTTTTGTTTGCTAAGCTTGGAAGTGAGAAAAAGTGAAAAGAGAAAGAATAATTTTTTTATTTTTGGATAGATATGATATGTATATCTATTATACATTATCCACATTCTCTCTTGCTTTCTTTCTCCCATTAATTAAGTGGTTGCTTGCACTCCATATGTTGCTTGTAAGCTTGGTTAAGGTTGTGGAATAATAGAAGTTTGACACATAAGGGGGAGTAGGTAAAGAGTTGGTAGGAGTTAGTAAAATTCAATGATTACATCCATTACCCTTCTCTTCCTTCTCAAAACCGGCCCTGTGGCCTTCTTTTTATCTAAATTGGTTTATTATACGCTTATCTAATGACTATAATGCCTCTCCTTAAGTGGTTTAAATTGGGCCAAGCTTGGCTCCATTTTATTTCTTTATAGGCTTGCACCTTTTTCTTAATTTACTTACCAATAAAATTAAACTTAGGCTTCCACCCATAAATAAATTGGGCCATCATAATATATGTCTTATACATATATATTGGGCTAGCTTAATAACTTAATTGCTATTAAATCTAATTAGCTACAAGTCCAATGCTTAATTAAACAATTGGACTATTTATTTAATTCATTGGGCCACAAAATCATCTTGGTCCATTAAATCTATTCTCACTAAAATTAATGCTCAACATTTTTGATATATACATATTATTAATTATTTTATATCCAAAATAAATGTATACACATTATATAATGTATATTTATTTAATCGTACACCCAATTCACATAAGTCCTCACACATTCTATTAGTTTATTAACTAAATAGCCATAATTGGCTTAATGAGTTATAAACACTCACACTCACATAATTATACACATAATTCACATACCTAATTTATATATTAGGTCACCGAACTTTATAGGTATCGTAGTACCTTATTCTTAATATTCCATCAAACACATATAGATCATCTCTAGGGAAACAGAAATTCATCTACAAACCGCTCTGGTCTTATGGACATATAGGGGTGATCAGCCCCGTTATGTCCTGTATTGATCAATACTATCTATTTGAATGATAAATTCGTTCACTCTATTCGCCTTGGGCACATAAACAATTTCCCCATTAAGGGTTGTTCATACTCAGTCTGGAGTCCTAAGTAATTCAAACTATGTCTAGCTGAGTCAATTAGCTTAGACAGTCTTTAAACCATAAATACATACCGAAGTTTAATAGTTTGTAACAGGATTGTCATATCAAAGAATTCAAGTTCAAGGGTTCTTGTTTGAATACAATAGTTTATACAAGTGCGGACACTTATAAATAAAAGACAATAATGAGATTTAATAAATAATAACTGAATTGAATAAAATTTCACAATATAAGATAATTTCATAATGAATCATGAATTATCATATGGATATGAATAATTTCAATAATTATTCATGAACATGCCTTGTATTGGATACTTGCTCAATATAAAATTTTGAGTAAGGTTAGAAAACTTGCCTTGATAGTTGATTATTGCTACGTAGTATAGCTTACGCTTTTAATATGAAGTCCTATCATCATAGAATTATCCTTTTAATTAGAATACTACAAACTTAACACATAATACTGCTTAAATATGTTGTACATATTCATGTCAGTCATTAAAATACATAAGAACGTATACCTAATCAAACTATGTCGATCTGGTTTGAGTTCGGTATCGCTTCGGCATCCCGATTGCATTATCGGATAATTAACGATTTTTTTTAATAAACTTTGTTCAAGAAATTAAATATTATATAGATAATTTAATTATCATTTATAATATTTTTCTAAACATTATAATCATTTATATCATTTTTTCAAAACACTTATATCATTTTTAATGATTTAATTATCAATTAATATCATTATCATTAATATTAAATAATTAAAATATTAATGCATTTCATGTCAACACTTTAAAAGTTATTTATTATAACCTGAAATATTTTTAAAACCTTAATATTAGCTTTAAATGATTTTTAAGATATTAAAATCATTATTAAATAATTACCATTAATATTTAAATATTAATGTTATTCATATCAAAATACTAAAAGTTATTTATTATAACTTAAAATATTTTTTAAAATATTTATTTCACCTTTAAATGATATATAAAACATTTAAATTATTTTTAAATAATTTATTTAATATAATTATTTAATAACTTTATTATCATTAATATTAAAATATTAATAAAATTCTTATCAAATATTATAAGTTATTTATTATAACTTAAAATACTTTAATATCATTTTTAAATAATTTTTAAAATATTAAAACCATTTTTAACTAATTTATTTAATATAATTATTAAATAACTTTATTATCATTAATATTAAATTATTAATGAAATTTATCTCAAAATATTAAAAGTCATTTTTATAACTTAAAATATTGTTTAATACTTTAATATAATTTAAAATGATTTTTAATATATTAAAATTATTTTTAACTAATTTATTTAATATAATTATTAAATAACTTTATTATCATTAATATTAAATTATTATTAAAATTTATCTCAAAATTAAAAGTCATTTATTATAATTTAAAATATTTTTTAATACTTTAATATAATTTTAAATGATTTTTAAAATATTAAACTGCTTTTTAGGTAATTTATTAATATAATTATTAAAAAATTAATATCATTAATATTTAAATAAATTAAATTATTAATGAATTATATCTCGAATTATTAAAAGTTAATTTTTATAACTTAAAATAATTTTTAAAACTTAATTATGAATTTTTTCATAATTATTTTCTATTTTTTATAATTAATTTAATTAATTTTATTTATAACCATCGTTAAAGGCTATAGTGACAAGAAATCGTCGCTATAGGTGTTCTTGAGCAACTCAATAACAGCCCGGTCAATGCCAAGGGTCCTAGTTTGACTGGAATTTATTGACAGTATGATCGGTTTCTGGGTAGTGAAGTGTGATGATCTTGTAGTACTAGTGTAACACTACACATACATGTTCATTTCACTATCAACAAACATTTATACCAGATTCAGTGGCCGTCAAACCAACCACCCAAGGCTGTTCTTCAATTTCTGGGCTGCCCAGAAATATAAAGTCATTGTCGGTCAATGTTTTCCCAGCCTTATATCTTTTAATCTGTTCATGTTTTTGGTAGTCTAGACGTCGGACTTTGTAGTATAACTATCAAGCTACATGGATCGAGCACTTATAAAGTCTATATCAACACAAAGAAAGATCTAGGTTTTACAAAAACTGGTCAGGATGCTGTTTAAAAATTCTGGGTTACCTAGAAAATAAATCTGAACGGTCAACGACATTTGACTGTCTACCACTTCCGATTCGTTGTTTTCAAAGGTTCGAGAGTGCTCTGAACTTGTAGTCCTCATGTCAGAGTACAAGCTAAACACAAATTTACATTCTAACAGCCTTCCAGTTACAAGATCAAAGCCGGTCAAAGTCACTGCTAGAAACACGTTCTTCAATTTTCTAGGTTACCCAAAAAACTCAATTTCGTGTTCGGTCAACGCACTTGGACCATGAATAACTTTCAATCTACACCTGCTATGATCATGATTCCACTTTTAGAATACTAACATTATAGCATAGAACACATACAAACACTTAAACATAACATATGATGAACAGGGTGAGATCTATAGTCCCCAACTATGACTGCCATAAAACATTTTAAGTTTTTTTTCAGTTTTCAAAATTCATGATTTTGAGCCTTTTGATGTTTTGAAAGTGTTGTTTCTTAACCCAGATCATCAATAGACATAACATAGGATATAAATAAACACTTACTCATAACATCCATCAAAATATTAAAGATCTAGCATGAAGGTTAAGGTTTTATACCTTTCTTGAGAAATTTTTGATTTCTACTTCTTGATCTGTTCTTAGTTAGTGTATGGGAGGTTTTGGGCTTTGCTTATGACTAAGTTTGAGAGACAAATTCGTGGTCTAGAGAGAGAAAGGGACTTGTCTTGAGAAAATATGAAGTTTGCTTTCTTTTTCTCTTTCTTTAATTTTTTACCCATTTGATCATTGAACTTGGATGTGCTAGGTGTCAATATGCAGCTGATACATTAGATTTGCAACATGTGATGATATCTTAGATATGGTGAGTCATGAGATTTAGCAAGATTTGCAAGCAAGCTCACTTTAATAAATCCAAAAATGGTATTTTTGTAAATTATAAATCCTTTTAAGGGTATTCTTGTCCATGGTACATAAATTTAGGGTTTAACTCTTAGGTTTAACCCTTAGGGTTTGCCAAATAATTCCTAGAGTTTGGAAAATTAACTAGGAATTAAATAAAATGTAATTAAATCACACTAATTTAAAATTTAGGGTTTTTAATAAAAATTAGGGTTTTGTAAAAAATTAGGATATCTTGCTATAATTAGGGTTCCCAAATTTATGAATTTGGGTTTCCTAATCATTATCTTTAATCACATAATATCCACATTTTCATTTAAATACAAACATATTAAATACTATGTTTAATATTTAAACAAAATAAATAAATTCTTAACGTATATTCATATAATTATGCTAATAATCATTATAATTAAAATCCATAATCATAACTTGTATTAATATACTTACTATATTTAATTATAAAGTTAATAATCATATTTAATATTCAAATTTCTTAAGAAAATAATTTCTTATTATTCATAACATAAATATATTTTCCTTTTTAAATACAATTATACAATAATTGTATTAATCATAAAATTTCATACATAATCAACATTAGGGTTTGATCTATAATCCACTTTACCTTATATACCATTATTAATTAAGTTAAAATAATTAACTTAATTAATCTTGATAAATTCATATAATTAAATAATTATTATAATAATTCTAAGAATTACTTCATATATTATTTAATAATATATTAATCATATTTCATGAAAAAATAAATAATTAAATATTTTTACTACAAAGTTAATTTATTATAAGAATATATTTATAATAATCAACAATTCCTTTCTTGAAAAATTTAATTGAAATTATACATGCAATAAATAAATATATATTTATCACATATTCACATATGCTTTACCTTGCACATATTCCACATATAATTTTTGATAAAATAATATAAAAAAAAACTTACGCAAAATTTATTATTAATTATATAAAAATATTGGGTTATTGCAGATAATACAGAACTGAAAGTTCAGAACTGGTGCCTGGCGCAGCGCGCTGCACCCTAGTACAAAATGGGCGCAGCTGCACCCTTTCCGAACAGAACCAGAAAAGAGCTCTGTCTTCAGAATGTTGAGCCCAACTTCGATTTCCTTCAATTTAAAGATGCTCAAACTCATTCAAAAATGGTCCACACATGTATATAACTTCTTAAACATATTGTTGTCATCTTTTCAATCAATTTAACAAGAGTTCATGCATAATCAAGAACTTAGAATTTCAAGAATTGAAGAACAAGGAGTATACCTCTACTAAACTTGATATGAGTTTACTGATAAATTGCTTCAGAATGCTGTTATTAACTCTTGTTAACTTAACAGAAAATCTCAGCAAATGAAAAAGAGAAGCAAAAAGCTTCATTTATAGGCAAATGAATACACATACAATGTAATTTTCCATCAAATCAAATCAATGGGAAGAGCAGAACATGTTGGTTAAGGAAGAGTAGTTGGTTTAGTTGTTAATTTCCACTGTTAGAGCCACTCCCCCATAATCATTGGCTAGTTGCTGAGTTTGGGAGAAGAATAATAGGCTTTAGGCCACTCATGCTATACCGTGAATGAGAAAAGGCATTTATTTTAGGACAAGGCAATTGGAACTCAGCATTAGCAACATGAACACTTAGGCTATATACATATTATACACTTAGGTTATAATTCAATTAGAGTCACAATGCAGCTTTAAATGAGGAAACAATATTATAATGTAGTAAGTTGGGGTATATGTATTCAAATCAATATATAATCCATGTATATTTATAATATCGATTATAATCTAATTGGTATTGCCACACCATACTATCACAACTCTATTATTCAATTACATTAAGCTATTGAAAAATCATTAAAAACAATTGATTATTTCGTTTATTATAATATTTATGATATATATATTTAATGTAGCCACACCCTCATATTGTCACTATGCATTATTTACTTAACTCACACAATTCATTAATCATAATATATAGTTCTATATATTATATAGTCATATTAAAGTGTCACACTATGCTTTATAATATAGACGTAACTACTATATATTATATGTTTAATTATCACATACCTTGCACATAACAATTAATCGAGTAAATATAATCTTATTATATTTATTAATTATTACTCATTAATATTCTATTACATACAATAATAATTAACAATATATTATAATTAATCATTCACTAATTAATTAAGTCATCATCATTTTCATTCTCGTGCCACAATGCATTCTAAGAGTTTATCGCAATACTCCGTATCTCCTCAATTATCAAATTAAATTTGAAATAATTGAATTACTAATCTCATAACACATAAACATTTGTATTCAAATAAATATTCATTTTCTTATTAATATCAAAATTATATTTATTTATGAAATTCACGGTTCTTACATCATCCCCCCTTATAAAAATTTCGTCCTCGGAATTGTTACAAGGTTACACAAATAGATGGGCATAGTCCCTCATCATCCTATCTTCTAATTTCCACGTAGGCTCCTCGACATCGTGGTTTAGCCAAAGTACTTAAAGAAGAAATAACTTTATAGCGTAATATCTGTTCTTTCCCTATCTAATATTTGGACAGGAATTTCTTCATATGCCAGGTTCTTCTCTACTTGAATGGGCTCATAAAAAATCACGTACTTGTCGGCCTTGTACGAACGCAACACGGAGATGTGAAACACGTGTGGATGTGCTCCAACTCAGGTGGTAATGTTACTTTGTATGCCACTACGCCCACTCGCTTCAATATCTTGAACGGTCCTATGAATCTCAGACTCAATTTTCCCTTCTTGCCGAATGTATTTTCCTTTCTAGGAGATACCTTCAAAAAATGAAACTACCGACTTAAAGTCTCGGTCCTATCGATGTAGATCTGTGTACTTTTTTTTGGCGATCCTTGAGCTGCTACCAGTCTGTCTCCTTATTACTGTCACCACGTCTGCGGTTTGTTGTACTAATTCTGGCCCCAACATTCTCCGTTCTCCGACTTCGTTCCAACATAACGTGTTCTGCACTTTCTTCCTTAAAGAGCTTCGTACGGTGGCATGCCCATACTCTCATGATAACTATGTTTATACGCAAATTCCACTAAGGGTAGGTGGTCGTCCCAATTTCCCTTGAAGCCATTACACAAGTCCTAAGCATGTCCTCCAGCGTTTGTATTATTCGCTTTTGTCCTTTGTGTCTGTCTGAGGATGATAAGCATACTCACCGCAACTGTGTTCCCATCCTCTTGCAACTTATCCAGAAGTTCGTGAAGCGCGATCTCGATCATAGACAATTGATACCGGCACTCCAGATCGTGAATAATTTCTTTACGTATAGGTTTTCTACCATGACATTATATCGAATCTTGATCGTAGAAAATGTGCGATCCTCGTTAGTTGATCCACGATACCCAAATGGCATCATAACCTTCTATGTGACTAGAAATCCCACTACGAAACCATCGTAATGTGCTCCCATTCCACTCTGGTATTTCCAATGGTTGAAGTAACCACTCGACCTCTAATGCTCTGCTTTGACGCGTTTGGCAAGTAAGACATCTACTGGCGCACTCTGTGACTTCCCATTTCAAATTGGCCACCAAAATGTGCCTCAATCTCAGTACATCTTCGTGCCTCCTGGGTGACGAAATACTCGTATTCTTGCCTCGTGCCAATTTCTTTCCCTCAATTCGTTACCACTGGTACCCCCTCCCTCCTCAATTTCAAGATCCGTCTTTATCCATTCTGAATCTTTCCTCATCATTTTTTGCGATCCTCTTTCTGATTTCCTCGCACTCTTTATCCTTACTATGATTCCTTCACTCTGTCCAACAAGGTTGGACAACATTCCATTACAAATAACTTTTTCTCAGACCTCTCGTCCCTTTACCTCTGTTTCCAACTTCTCTATTCTCTTATTTATTCTTCCTGCGTCTCAGTGAACGATTTCTCCCTCCTTTTCCTGCTCAGAGCGTCGTACTACGTTTGCCTTTCCCGGTGATAAAGAATATCGCAGTCATAGTCCTTGATCAATTCTAACCACCTCCTCTGACGCATGTCAACTCTTTCTGTGTGAA